>JADRCH010000058.1:5606306-5739732 GCA_019843965.1 Rhynchomys soricoides | reverse complement strand
TGCCCTGGTCTTCACCTGGTTGCCTGTGCACCTGTTCCTCTGTCTGCTCTGGTCCTCACCTGGTTGCCCGTCAGCTGTCCAGTCTCAGCCGAGGGCTTCCATCTGCAAAGAACATTTTCCAGGTTTACTAGACCAGGGCCAGCTGTGCATCTCAGTCATGGGTTCCGCCAGCAGTGGTGGCTTTCTGTCTGTACCTTGGAACTGCCTGCACTTACACATTCTGCATGATTATGAGAAGGCTCCTTGTGTTCAGGGAAGGTGTCTCCAGCACATAGCACCTGGGCATCACCACTAAATGAATGAGTGAACTCACCACCGTCTACCTTGACTTGATTAATTTGTTTGTTTGTTTGTTTGTTGGGGGACTGTCCTTTGTTTCCCCTGTTGTTTTCTCACCGTGTGTTCTTGGCTGTCCTGAAACTCTCTGTGTAGACCATGGGATCAGAACAGCAATGGGTATGCTGCCCTACACCAGACAACTGGACTAACTAGCCTCCTCTGGACTCTCCCTGACCCCTGCTAGGCTAGTCCTTATACTAGGAGCAGGATGAGGGGGTGTGGCTAGAACTGGCAGGTGGGAATCTTTTATGGGGACCCAGTCCAGAACTTAGTTCCATAGGAGACACCCTTTCACAGGCAGGGGATCCGTGCAGTGCCAAGCATGGAGCCTAGAACTGGGACTCTGTACCTGGGTTTCAGTCCAGCTCCTGAATCACGGTGAGCTCCACAAATTCTCACCATCACCACCTACACCAGTGGGTACCAGCAGTCAAGACAGCACCTCCCAAACATGGCTGCACTTCAGAATCGCCTGAGGAACCCTATTTAAAGTCTATTAATTCCTCAGTGTTAACTTCAGCAGCTCTGACGTTGCAGGTCTAAGGGACAGGCTAGAATCTGATAAGCTATACAGTCCCATGCAAGCAGGTTGGAGTGTAGGCGCCTCTGAGTTCTTGCTAACATGTGATCCTGATTCCTTTTACCCAAATCCTAAGACCTTTTCACCCATTGCTTCTCCTGAGAAAGATCATTCTGTCGAGTGCAAACCCCTCATGACAGGGTCTCAGCCGTGCACACTCACACCCTTCTCAAGTAAAACGAAAGTATCAACAGAAGCAGCAGCAGGTGTGGGGGTGAGTTAACATCATCACGAAGCCAGGCCAGAAGTCTTTGCAGCAGAATTCCTTGGCTGTATTGTCAGGGTATTATGGATATAAACAATGACTTCTTATTATTATTAACAGTTATTGAGTTGCACAGTCTTGATATGTTTGTAGCCCAGGTTGACTAGAAACTCAAATATATAGCCCTGTTGGGACTCCTCAACGCTGAGATTATAGACGTGGACTGTCACATTTTTATTTTTTTATTTTAAATTATTTTTATGTCTATGGGTATTTCCCATGTCTTATACATGTCTGTGTTCTATGTGTGTGTAGTGTCTACAGGGGCTAGAAAAAAGTGTCAGATCCCCTAGAACTGAAATTACAGATGGTTTTAAGTCGCCATGGAACTTCTGGGAATTGAACTCAGGTCCTATGGAAGAGCAGCCAATGTTCTTAACTGCTGAACCGTCTCTCTAACACCCCTTTGTGTGTGTGTGTGTGTGTGTGTGTGTGTGTGTGTGTTTGAGATTCTGGAGAATTTGTAGCTGACTGCCTGGACTGTGAATCTTATCTCTTCACTGTTGTAAATTAATAGTTTCATGGTCTGAGAGAGGACCACAAATGTTAGAGTACTTACCCAGCATGCATAGGGTTCTGAGCTAGATCTCCAGCAACACGGATCTCCACCAGAGTTCAACTACTGGGGAAGTGTCACACCCCGAAAAGAACTTTGACGTGCTCTAACTATAAGGGAGTGAATGGGTCTTAGACAAGCAACAACAAATGTCTACCACGATTGTTATCCCCATCTGCCAGATGAGGACACTGGGGAAGTGAAAATTTAGCTTGCCCAAGGGTTCGGACTTGAGTCCACACAAGCCTACATGCTTACCAAACATGGACAACCTCTCTGCTTGTCTGTGCTTAATGTGATTTTCCTTGTCTTGATTTGCAGGGCCCAGAGTTGCCGATCCTAGTGCCATGAAATTGCAGAGTCAGTCTAGAATCCATGGCTCCGAGGAAAGCCTGCATCCGGGCCCAGAGGGAGGACAGCCAAGCAGGCAGGGAGGGGTGAAGAAGTATGCCAAGTCCTTGAGGAAAAGAAGGTCCTTCCTACAGACAGATTACACCTCCCAGGTCTCCTTCCCCCTGGAGCCATCTGCCTCCTCAGAGAACACGGATGATGTGTGCTACTACAACAGAGAGCCCTACCTGACCCTCCCTGCCCCCTCCCCAACGGTATCCTCCCTGCAGGACATGCAAAGTGAGCCAGGCCTCCTGGAGACCAAGGCCTTGGGGTTGCTGGCTGCCTTGAGGGAGACAAAGAGCAAAAATCCAGCCTCCAGGATCATGGAGATGGAGCCAGAGACAATGGAAACCAAGTCAGTCATTGATTCTCGAGTGTCTTCTATCTCTGCCATTCGCCTCCGAATTGACCCCAGCAACACAGAGAATCTTGAGGCTGGTCACTCGGCTGTCACCACTGATGGCTCCTCAGCAAGCGTTCCTCATAACCCCCATCATTCCAACCCAGGTTCTTCCAGCCCATGTGCTGCTCAGGTCAGGTCTTTCCAAATCCTATCTCCAGGTCAAGACCCAGGTGGCACCACCCCCAAAGAACTCACTGCAGAGACTGAGGACAGCACTTTCCCTCTCTCTAGTGCTGACCCTAATCCAGACAGCCCAGGGCCACACCACATCTCTCAAGGAGACGCATCGGAGCTGGAAGAGGTGCAATCAGAAAAGGGGTCGGGATCTTTTTTAATAAACCACTTAGAAGAGGTTACCCCCCAAATCGCAGGGCCCTTGTGTCCTGGAGATGGTCCTACTAGTGGTGAATGTGAAGTGAATTCAGAAGTGACAGCCTTGGCTGCAGATGAGGTGCAACAAGGACAGCTGTCCTTGGACAGCGACAGTGAAGTTATACACAAAAATGACCCCAGCCTATTCCAGAAAGGATCTGTGGGGGACTTGGGTGATTTCAAGGGTGACAGGTCAGATAACGTTCCACAGGCCCTTGACATTCGTGCTCCAGCTGGTGAAATAAGCAGTTCCCTCTGCTCAGAGTCTCCTGCAACAGACACAGGGCAGATCTCACCCACCTCTGAAGGAGAAAACAGAGAAGCTATAGGTCAGGCCAGCCAAGCCCAGGAACAGGAGCTATTGACAGAGCTGGACTTGGGCCCTGATTTCTTACTTGGGGAGCAGACCATTCAGTCAGCCTTCCCTCTAGAGACAATCAAGGCAGAGCAGCTTGACCATGTGATCGAGGAAGACTCTGTCCCCGTGGACACTTCTCAGCAGGTCTGGGTCCATACAGTACCATCCCTGCCAAAGCTTTCACCATGTCAAGAAGAACCCCGCTCAGCAGATTCAGGCCATGGCTCACCAGCAGAAAGCAAAGGTGATAGTCCTATCATTTGCCTTCCGCCTGAGAGGTCTTTCCTGTGCTTTGCCCCAGAGAGCCATCCTGAAGGCTCCACCAGTCTCAGCAGGGTCACCTCCTTCGGTTTCGCTGGCATGAATGAAGTGGCGCCTGCCGGGATTGGCATAGAGCATTGCAGATGTCAGTTTTCCTATGCCACATGCTTCCGTGGCCTGCAGCCTGAGACAGAGGAAGAAGACGGGGACCCACAGACACACCCTGCTGCCCCCCTTACGTCACCACCCTCTGCAGGAAGCCAGGTGACTCTGCCCTGGAGGGCAGCCCGTGCCCACAGCTGCACCACACCTCTGTCCAGGAAAAGCCACATCTGGCCAGAGTACTGCTCCAGGGCTCTGAGACAGCTGAAAACTGCCCCTGCAAATGCCCCCGAGGGCTTTGTCCAACTCACAGAGAGCCTGCTGGAGCTACAGGATATTTTAGAAGCATCCTGGGGGGTTGGAAACAAGCACCCCCCTGACAAGTGCACCTGGCATTTTTCAGAAAGCCGGAGCCGCCTATGCATGGGCTCACAGAAGCTGCTATCCAGCTGTCAACACGTGATCAGGATGGACCAGTCCCCCCAGGAGATACAGGATGCTGTGCGGGTCACTTTCCAGCACCTGGTCCAGCTGGCCGGCCTCTGCTTCCAGTTCACAGACTGTAGCCGCTGCTCTACCCGGCACAGGGAAGTGGCCGGGAACCTGAGGGATGTGGTATACACCTATCACCAATTTGTGGAGGCTGCGAAACTCACCTGTGAGAGAGGCTACCATGACATCAGTGTGAAACTCTTGGCCCGCCAGTGCACGGCCCTCACAGCTGCTGTATTCTGTTTGACCCAGAAGTTCCGGGCATCTACCGCTCTGTGAACAGGTCACTGACCCAGGGCCCCTTTACCTTGCCTGGAAGGTTCTCCAAGGAGCCTCTTCATGTTCACCCGCCCCTTCAAATGTTTACTACATAGAGTATTCAAATAAACTGCTGCTTAATCTTATTTTGTTCTGCCTTTCTTGTTCTGTGTGATGGTAAATTTTGATTAAAACTGTTCGCTCATACTCAGGTCAACAGACATTCACTTCCTTTGCACCAGGCCTGCACTGAGAACTTGAGAAAACAGTCTGTATGACACGAGCTTTTCTTCCCAGATCAGATGTGCTAGGGAACAGATGATGGCCAGCCAGCAGGTATCAGGCAATAAAAAAGAAAAAGTCTCAGATTTTGTCCCAAGAACCAGGAATTGTTGGTCTTGGTTCCCCTGTTGCATTAACTTGGCACTAATCTGCACAAACGGGCAGGTATGTGTGTGATTAATAGATCCTACCCTCCCAAGTCAGCACCTGGTTGCAGAACCTGGGCCAAAGGCCTGATATGCTTGGCTGCATCTCTGCTGCAAGCACAGCTTGCCACTTGGTGCAGTAAAGTCCCTAGCTCAACGGTTCTCAATCTCCCTACAGCTACGACTGACTCTTTTAATACAATTAATTCTTCATGTTATGGTGACCCCAACCATAAAATTATTTCTTTGCTACTTCATAACTATAATTTTCCTCTGTCTTGAATCGTAATATAAATATCTGGTATTCAACCCCTGTGAGAGAGTTATGACCCACAGGTTGAGAACCACTGCCATAGCTGTTTGGTCACCTGTGCTGAGGGTTATCCTGTGCTTTGTCTGAAACTTTACCCCTGAATCTTGCACCCTGTTTCTGTTTTTAATATCATAAGACAAACATTAAGTCCAGGAGTCAACATTGCCATTACTAGAACAATAGAGCAGAAGAGTGATATCAGTACTTTCGTCACTGGCCCCAGATGATCAAGTTGATCCTCCTTACCCATCATGGACTTGGAGAAGCTGCTTAAACTCTTCCTGTTTGGGGTTTTCGCTTTTGTACACAAAAAGACTCTTATTGTCCACTTGAAAGAGGCATAACCCTAGGAAACAGTGAATTGTCAGTGAATATTGCTAACAATGCTCTGACCACACCCCACCCCATCCCCCTGACACCCACGCACACACAGATTTTCCAGACAAACTTGTTTCAAGATTTCTTTGGGACACCTTTTCTCTTTCTCTGGCTTCTCCTGTCTGTTCAAATGTGGTGTGGTGGCTCACTCTGGACCGTCAGAGGTCATCAATGAAGTCCTTTTTTCTTTCTGTCACTGGCACATTAGAAGGTCAGTGCTCTACTCTGTAAGGCAACCTAATGTCTTACCTTGCCCAATAAAAGCAGGATTGGTGAGAAGCCATGCCCTATGCTCTCTCCAGACAGAAGAGAGGCCATCCTTGGCCATGAGATAAACACATGCCCCTCCCATTCCACTCCCAGCTACGTGTTACCTAGTAAGGCGTTAATCAGCATGTGTGCCCAGAGAGGGTTAGTTTCCTCAGAATAGTGTTTCTTACAAAGCTCCAAATGAACTTTCAGCTCTTGATTGTAACTTGGAAGTGACTTCATGACTAAAAAGGAACAGAACACCAGGCTAAAAGCAAGTTGGAGGTGTGAAAGAGGACTTGGAACTTTTGCCAGGAAGATCCAAATCACTTATATGACCAGGGTCTCAATATTCACCAGTGTCCCGATTGACCCAAACCATATTTGAGTCCAATTAACTAAAACCTACAGTATGCCAGCCAGCTAGAAGTCTGAATACTTTTAGACAGTTTGAATAGTTTAGATAGTTTGAATACTTTGGTTTGGTTTTTGAGACAAGGTTTCACTGTTGTAGCCCTGACTGTCCTGAAGTTTGATCAGGCTGGCCGTAGAGTCAGAAATCTCTCTGCCTCTGCCTTCTCAGTGCTGGGATGAAAGGTGTGAGCCACCACTGCCCCAATGAATACTTTGTAAAATATAACCCCTTACATTGTTGCAAATGTTTAATAGTTTTGTGAGAGACAGTTATGGACAGGAGGAAGAAGACTGAGGTGCGCAGCAAAGCATTTCTACCTTTCTTGGTTGCTATTCTTTTTCTCTATGGTTCCCATAAGGAAGAGTAAGGCCCAGAAATGGTAGGAACATTGCTAGCTGAGAATCTAAAGCACAGGGAAGGCATTCTATCAGGTACTTTCCTTGATTCATTCCATTCATGAAGCAGGCGAGGTGAGAATCCTGTTTTCAAGGGTTCTTGATGGAGGTTGGATTGAGTTGGAGAATGATGATGCTCTGGGTCACCACAGAAAAGGCAGGCTGAGATGTGTGAAGAGAAGAAAATTGAGGAAGGCTTCCTGTAAGAGGCAGCACTGATTTGGGCTGGGTGTTAGCAAGCATCTATTGGATACTGTGCGGCCATAAGCTTTGGTAGGATTTAAATGTCAAGAGAGAAAAAGGAAGTCATTCTGTCAACTAGAGTCTTCTATGTAGTGACAACAGGTTAAAACAACGTGAGCACAGTAAGCATGGACTCCTTAAGGGACTTCTCCCTCTCTGTTTGGACAGAGTCTAACCATGTAGCTCTGGCTATCCTGGAACTCTATGTAGACCAAGATGGCCTGGAACTTGCAGAGATCTGCCTGCCTCTGCCTCCCAAGAACTGGGACTAAAGGCATGAGCCACTATGCACAGCTCTCAAGAGACGTCTAATTAGTAGGAAAGACAAAAATTACAGACATGGAAGTGACTTTTTAAAAAGATGCCAAGACAAATAAATAAAAATGAGCCAGCCTTACCCAATGTGACTAGAAAAGGGTGTTCTGAATGGAGACTGTTTAAGTTGGCACTTATGTAAGAACCAGGGCTGGAAAGATGGCCCAGTGGTTAAAAGCACTTGCTGCTCTTGCAGAGAAACAAGGTTCTATCCCCAACTGTAATTCCAGTTCTTGGGGACTGGTCATGCTCTTCTGACCTCCATGGCCACCTGCATGTACTTAGTACACAGACAAACAGGCACACATAGTCACATATATGTTTTTAAAAGTAACAATGGTTTAAAAACCCAGCTATAAAAAAATAGGAGAGGAAATAGAGTGTGCTTAAAGCACTGAGAGACCAGAACAGTTAGAACTGAGGAGCTACAGGGTTGGGTGCTGCAAAGCCTTGGGGATAGGGCTGGATTTTACTACACCCAAGTACTACCTGCCAAGGCATCTTTGGGTGGGTGGGGGCATAGATGGAAGTGGAGGCAGTTGGAAAGGCAGCAAGACTAGCTAGGATGTTTTCTTATTTGTGGGAGAAGTGAAATGACACCTTAGAGTGAGGGTGGAGAGGAATTCACTAGGGCTGAATATGAGGCAAACGGACTGATGGTTGTGAGATCACATCTAAAAGCACCATTGAAAGCCATGTGACCCTCTTTGCAAGCTGTACCTAAGCGTGCCAGCAGAGGCCAGATGGGTCATGCAGGTGAAAAGGCTGTTGGTGTTAGCCTTTAAAAATCAAAACACTCTCCTGGCAGTGGTGGCGCACGCCTTTAATCCCAGCACTTGAGAGGCAGAGGCAGGTGGATTTCTGAGTTCGAGGCCAGCCTGGTCTACAGAGTGAGTTCCAGGACAGCCAGGGCTATACAGAGAAACCCTGTCTCGGAAAAAAAAAAAAATCAAAACACTCAGCATGGTGGAACACACAACTATAATCCAGCACTTGTAAGACTGAGAAAGGAGGATAGTGAATTTGAGGTCAATCTGGGTTACGTAATAAGACCCTGGGTTTTCGTCTGTTTGTTTTTGTTGTTATTAGATTGACGGATGGATTGGGGGGAACTGTGCCAAGAAAAGTCCAGAGGAGAAAATAGTGTACCAAGAAGGAATGCAACCAGGCTTTGGGTTCTTGAAAATTCAGGCTCATTTATTATAGGGTCTCTCTGAAAGAATACGCCTCCTAGGAGTGCTGGAGTTAAGCTGAAAGTAGCGACAGTCTATATCAACACCAGGCTGTGGGTCAAGCGGCGGAGAGATGGCTCTGCATTTAAGAGCATTGGTTTAAGAGCATTGGTTGCTCTTGGTTCCCAGCCCCCGCAGGGTGGCTCATAACTCTTTGTAACTCCAGTTCCGGAGGGGGGGGGGGGCAGATTGGGGGGGGGGGCGGGATCCCAATACCCTCTTCTGGTTTCCCCAAATATCAGGCATGCATGAAGTGCACATGTGTATGCAGGCAAAACACCTATACATATGAACAAAAATAAATCTAAAAAAAAAAGAGACAAGGCTTTGGACTAGTCGCTTCATGCATCTCTGAGCCTGTTTCTGGGCTGTTATGTAAAGGATGATGCACAAGGTATGCAACCATCCACTAGACTCCCTGCCTGCTAAGTCTTGTCTCGGCTTTGAACTTGGGCATCCTGGCGGCAGAAGGACCACTGTGTGCTCAGGAAAGGGCTGTGTTAGCTCAAGACCCCTGAAGGGAAACCCAGGGAATCGTAAGGTCCCCATATTGACTAAAGATGAAGTAGGTGGTTTAAAGTTTGGTTCACCCCAGAAAGCGACTAGTCACCTGTTCAAGCTATGTAAGGTCTACAAGGACCTGGAATTGCCATCCTCAACTAACAGACAGATAACCCAGAAGCCCAGCCAACCTACTGGTATCTTCTATTGCGTTGCTAGACTAAAAACTACTACTCCCAGAATGCCACTCAAAGCTCATCAGGAACCGGAAGTGATGCTGGGAGGGAGTCAACTGTGTTTGGTCACGTCTGAGCAAGGTGTCAGGTAAGCCGAGGTCTGAGTTTGAGGGTTGGCTAGAGACTGTGGGGGTCCCACTGAGGCTGCGGCACTCCACAGCCCTAGGACGTCTGGGTCTTGCCTTTTCTCGGTCGCAGCACGCGAGCCAGCGTGGCCCGCGTTCCCTACAGCCTGGGGTCTAAACATGTGTTCTAGTGCAGAAGGTGGTAGGGCTCAGAATGAGAAAATGAGAGACCTGTGTAAACAGGATGACTGGACACTTAGCGACGGCGTTTGTGTTCATCAAGTGGGACTTGGAATAAAAAAAGTCTAAGGCGGAGATGGCGGTGTTAACTCAAAGTATTTCTTGAGAGTCTGAGTAAACAGAACATTTACTTGTATTGGAACGGTGTGGGAAAATCAGGCAAAAAAAATGAGTGGTATCTGATACTGAAAATATGCGTGATCTGAGAACGTGTGAGATTAAGGGAAGAGCATGTGGGCAGAGAGAACGGTTTATGCAGAGACCTTAGGATATTTAGTATATTTTGGGGAATAGGTAGACAACAGAGAGCATAGAAAATGATGGAGGAGGGGCTAGCAGAAAAGATGGCTCTTGCAGAGGGCGGGAGTTTGGTTCTCAGCACTCATGCCAGTAACTTTAGCGCCAGGCGATCCATTGCC
Source organism: Rhynchomys soricoides (assembly GCA_019843965.1). NCBI lineage: Eukaryota > Metazoa > Chordata > Mammalia > Rodentia > Muridae > Rhynchomys > Rhynchomys soricoides. The sequence continues at coordinate 5,729,924 of JADRCH010000058.1, read as the reverse complement.
TCTTACTTCCACAGACACCTGTATTGAACTCACATGCACATAGCCACATACATAATTTTTAAAAATAAAATAGCCCGGGTGTGGTGGTGCACGCCTTTAATTCGGAAGGCAGAGGCAGGCACATCTCCCTTAGTTTCAGGCCACCCTGGTCTCCAGAGGGAGTTCCAGGACAACCAGGGTACAGAGAACCCTTGTCTCAAAAAAATGAATGGATGGATGGATGGATGTTTGGGCCTTTAACCCCAGCACTTGGGAAGCAGAGGCAGGGCAGATCTGTGAGTTGGAGGCCAGCCTGCTCTATAAAGTAAGTTTGAGGAAAGGGCTGCATAGTAAAACCCTGTCTATAAATAAACAAATAAATATAAATAAATAAAATCCTTTAGGAAAAGGAAAGCTGACAGAAGGTATAGCCCTTAACGATCTGTGTAGATATTGTGTAGATTTTGGATTTCTGTGAGTGAAATAGAAAATACTGCTGATTCTAAGCAGAAGAGTAATGTAATTTTCAAACATTTAGATGCTCTTTTATATCTGTTGCTGCATATTTATGAATCTATTTCACAGATTTATTTATTTTGAGACAGGGTCCCAGGTCTTTATGTAGCCAAGGATGACCGTGAACTTCTGACCCTCCTGTTTCCTCCTTCCTCATGCTAGTATTACCTGAGCTGTCACAGCTGGCTTATGTGATGGGTTTGCCTACCATACACAGGGCTTTTTGTGTATGGTAGGCAAACACTCTACTGAGTTACTTCCCTGGTCCGAGGATGCTCTTTACTATGTGAGGTTCAGTACAAGTTCTAGAAGGATTTGTTTGTTGGGTAGGGAAACGAGAGGACCAGTCTGAGTTAAACTCAAAGCAGTTGAAAATTAGAACCTCATAAAGATGGAGTGGATGTTACCACCAAATCCCCAGGATATACCATATTGTGTCAGTTCATCAGTAACTGTTGAATGACTAAAGCTCAGAAAGATTTCTTAGTCATTTGAGATGGGGTATAATCACTGTGTGGGCTAGACTGGCCTAGAACTCACAATCTCCCTGCCTCAGCCTCTCAACTGCTGGGGTTAAAGTTTTACCACTATCCCTGCCTTTAGAAAAGATATTTTAATTGAGAGGTAAAATACCAAATCTGAACATAGATAATGTCTTGTGCAGGTTCATCAAATCTGTAATTTTTTTTAAGATTTATTTTAATTATGTGTATGTGTACATATACATGTGTGTGTGCTCACACATGCACACACAAGTGTGTAGGTACACGTGCCATCAGAGTCTAGAAGAAGGTATCTGAACCCCTTGAGAGCAGCTGTAGGTAGTTATGAACTACCTGATGTGGGTACTGGTGATAGAACCCTGGTCTTCTTTAAAAGTAGCAAATGTTCATTGATCAACACCTCCAGCCCCCAGATCCGTGTGTCTGGATCCCAGCTACACCGTTGCTTTTAGAGGACCCTTAGATGATAACCTCTGTTCTGCATTTATTGAACTTCATTGTGTGGCTGGGACTTATGCTGTCCACCAAAGGTGCAAGGCTGAAGAAAGGTGGGCTCTGCCTTCAGGAGTGTGCAGTCACATATAATATAGACTCTTAGGGTGGTGGTTGCTATTGTCTTTACTTGATCTCCTGCTATGAAAAACATCTTCAGGGACTGTAGAATTTAGAAAGGCATGAGGAAGAAGACAGAAAGTGATTAAGTTCAACAAATACCAAATATTGCCGTTTAAGATTTATTTATTTTTATGTGTGTAAGTATTTTGCTTTCATGTATGACTGTTAACTATCATTCCTTTGGAGGCCGGAAGAGGGCTTTGAATCCCCTGGAACTAGAGAATTGTCAACTACTATGTGGGTGCTGAGAACTAAATCCAGGTCCTCTGCAAGAGCGGCCAGTGCTTTTAGTACTGAGCCCTCTCTCTCCAGCCATGTTTGCAGAGTCTTTCAAAGGAATTCAATTTGGTGGGGAAAATATCAACCCAGCTTTCAAGCTTTTTTTTTTTTTTTTGAGCAGCAGCCATGGAAAATTGTAGAGCTCTTCAAATTCTCCTACCCTCTTTTTTCTTCTCATCCAGACTTCCAAAGAGAATTATTATAACCGTTCATTCCCCAACAGGGCCTGTCATGTCAGAGGCACACAGGCACGCTTATTGGCCAAAGAAATAGTCATGCACAGATTAGAAGACGAATGCCGTGAAATCTGGCTGTTAAAAAAATGTCTCTATTGCTGGGCATGGTGGCACATGCCTTAATCCCAGCACTTGGGAGGCAGAGGCAGACAGATCTCTAAAAATTCAAAGCCAGCCTGGTCTACAAATCAAGTTCCAGGACAGCCAAAGGCTGTTATAGAGAAACCCTGTCTTGAAAGACCAAAAACCAGCCAGGCAGTGGTGGCGAATGCCTTTAATCCCACCACTTGAGAGGCAGAGACAGGAGGATTTCTGAGTAGGAGGCCAGCCTGGTCTACGGCCTGAGTTCCAGGACAGCCAGGGCTATACAGAGAAACCCTGTCTCGGAAAAAAAAAAAAAAAAAGTGAACAAACAAAAACAAAACACTTTATTTTACTTTGTTTATTTGGTGGTGCTTAGGATCAAACCTGGGGCTTTGTGAATAGTAGACAAATGGCAGTTTTTAAGCCTTAGCAGTTTTATTGGGGAGAGTATTTAATTATTGTCTATATACAGTGTGTGAGGGTATGTGAGTCATGGCACATGAGTTCCAGGGGATAAATTCGGGTCACCCCATCAACTCAGGGCATGTGTGTCCTGTGGTTAGAGCTTTGTTACCCATGAACTGTCTCTGTAGCACCCCTTAATGTTTGTTAACAATTGTTTGCTCGCTTTAATAAGGGGCAAGTGTTGCTTACTGGACTTCGTTCTTGTTTGTGCTCTGAATGGCTAAACATAGAAAACAAAAGCAAATGAGGAGGTGGGGAGATGGCTTGGTGTAATGTGCTAGCTTCACAGGCCTCAGGACCTGAGTTTGGGATTTCAGAATCCAAGTAAGAGCCAGGGGGCTGGTGGCTGGGTGTAATCCTAGCAAAGGTAGAGACAGGCAGATCCCTGGAGGCTTGCTGGCACCTCACCTGGCCTACATGGCTAGGTTCCAGTTCAGTGAAAGACTTTGTCTCAAACATAAGGTGGAAGATGCCGATGTCTGACACTGGAGAGTGTCCTCTGACCTCTACTTACACTCAGCGCGCGCGCACGCGCGCGCGCACACACACACACACACACACACACACACGTAAAAATGGTGTTGATGTCTCAAAAAAAGCAAAAAATGGTGTTGATGATTAGCATAACGGTTTGTGTAGCCATCTAAGAGAAGTGTCATAATAAGGGTCTAGATATTTGTGGTTTAAAACGATTTATAGTCAGCACTGCTTTCCACACAATGCCATTGTGCTAGAATACTTAAAGAAGGTTTTAACAAATTGTTTGCTCACTTCCATAGGGGGAGATTGTTGCTTACTGGACTAGAGTATCTCAGTTTGTATTTGTTCTTTGCAATGTTCTTGGAAATTGTTTTCCTCGTTTCTCTGAAAGAATGTTGCATTCTACCTAATTTTGTATATGATACACTCAGTAAATAAATAACATATAAAACTTAACCTGCACCTAGTAGCTTTGACCTGAACTTCTAGCTACACAGGAAGCTGAGACTGGAGGATTACTGGCTTGAGGCCTGCCTGGAGTACACGAGAGTTCAAGGTTACACAGTGGTATGCTGTCTCAATATAAAAAAAAAGAAAACAAAAAGAACTGGGTTCTAACTTAGTGGAAAGCCCTGGATTCAATCCTCAGTGCCACAGAAGGGAGGGAGGGAGGGAGGGAGGGAGGGGAAAGGGAGGAACAAACTGATGCTCTTACAGAGTGAGTAGAATGAGAAGCAGGCCCTAGCTCCTGCAGGCAGGTGAATGCCAATTTCAGATCTAGAAAGCACTTACATGGCCCTCCTCAGGGATGTGTGGTGCATACCCAGAACTGCCTGGAGACTGAAAAACTGCAAGAACTTCACTGGCAGGTTTTCAGACAGAAGCAACGACAGCCGGTGTTTCCCCAGCACTTATTCTGACAGAGAAGCGAAATACATCTATCTGGTCCTTCTCAAAGTTCAGTGAGGTGGCCCGTCTTTACCTCAAGGAGGGCATCTGGGACAGACATAAATGTCCCACCACTCAGGAGCAGCAAGCCAGAAAACATGGCCGAATCCTAAGATGACTGTTTTCTTTCCTATCACAGCCTATTAAAGTTCAAATTTAAAACAACTAAATTTCAAGTTAGTTTTGAGATTTGTGGAGTACAAAGGGAGATAAACAACCTGAGCATGCAGTGACCAAATACTAACTCCAAATCAGAAGTATGATGGATCCCAGGTGCCTTTACTGCTGGCATGGCTCTGAACACAACATGCCCATCCCTTAGCTCTGATCATGTCATCCCTCCTGTAGTGCCAACGAACATGGCCAGCCACACCTCCACTCCCTTATGAGACTACTGTGTGTTCTGAACTAAAGTGTTTTTGCTGTACATACTAATCTTCTGTTCTTACAGAAACATAATGCTTAATTATGGAAAACCAACTTATTGTTTTCCCACTGTTATTTGTTAGCATCTACCAAATACTACCAAAATAGTATGGTTTGTAAATTGTTTAATTATTTTGTATTTTTATGTGTATGAGTATTTTGCTTGCATGTATTTCTGTACATGGTGTGTGTGGTGCCCTCAGAGGCAGAATAGAGTTTAGATCTCCTGGAACTGGAGTTATAGATGGTTGTAACTCACAATGTGGGTGCTGGGAATGGAACCAGGATCTTTTGGAAGAGCAGTGAGTGTACATAACCACTGAGCCATCCCTCCAGCCTCCCAGATAGAATTTCTTTAAGGTTGTATTGGGGTTTTTTTGGTTTTTGTTTTTTTGTTTTTTGTTTTTTGTTTGTTTGTTTGTTTTTGTTTTTCAAGACAGGGTTTCTCTGTGTAGCCCTGGCTGTCCTGGAACTCACTCAGTAGACCAGGCTGACCTCGAATTCAGAAATCCACCTGCCTCTGCCTCCTGAGTGCTGGGATTAAAGGCATGCGCCACCACTGCCTGGCTTTAGGGTTGTACTGTGTTAGAATGTTTGGGTTTTTTTTTCCTCCTTCCCTGCTCCCTCTTGCTCCAGCCCTAGCTCGCTCCACCCTCCCCTGCTCCCTCCATCCCAGCTCCCTGGTGGTGGGGTGGGAGGGTCCTCTTCTCTCTCCATCCCCTCCTTGCTCCAGCCCCCACACCCCCACCTCCGCTCATTCTGGGCCCAGAATGTTTGATTTTTAAAACTTTTTGGGACCAGTGAGATGGTTTAGCACAGCGAGCTTAACAAAGGAAGGGCTGATTCTTAGTAGCTGTCTTCTGACTACTGCATATATATTTACCACAGCATGCATACACCCACACTCACACGCATGCATCAACAATAACAACAATGACAATAATAATATAAAATTTTAAATAGAAAAGAAACTGCTTTGGGGGTTGCTGACTTAAATTTCACTGAAGTTTTATTAACTCAGTGGCTCAGCAGTTAAGAGTGTGTACTGCGTTTGCAGCCAACTCAAGTTTGATTCTTGGCACCCATACTGGGCAGCAGCTCACAGTATTTTGTTTCCTTAGAGTCCACTCTAACCCCCACCCCCAGGTGCGAGCGCTTCTGTCACCCACCAATATGCTCTGGATTTGCAAAAGAAAGACATACACACTCCGGCTTAATTTTAATATGCTGTAAGCATATTAAAGTGACTAGGCATTTTCAAACTTCCCTGAAGCTAACACACTCTCCCCTCCGATATTCCTGAATTATTACTTACTAAAATCTATATTCTAAGCCGGGCAGTGGTGGCACATGCCTTTAATCCCAGCACTTGGGAGGCAGAAGCAGGCAGATTAATGAGTTCGAAGCCAATCTGGTCTACAGAGTGAGTTCTAGGATAGCCAAGGCTACACAGAGAAACCCTGTCTCGAAAAACCAAAAAAAAAAAAAAAAAAATCTGTATTCTAACTTGGTTGCCTGGACCCAGTTGGGCAGCCCTCTCATGCGCTGTCCTGGCTCCTTCACATGGCTGTTCGATCTTGCTTCTCCATCTCTCAAGCGTATCGATCTTCCTGCTTCCTGATCATGGCAATTCTAAAAACTACTCTTGCCTGGGAAGTTTTAAGTGCCCCCCCGCCCCCCCCCCATCTTACTGCCCAGCCAGTGGCCGCTGGCAACTTTATTTCATTAGTCAAATCTAACTGAGCTCAGGGACCCTCAGTGTCTTGCAGGCAGACATCATGCCAGTAATTTTGGGAGCCAAATTAACACAGATATCATCAGAACCAATCCTCAACAGTGCACAACCACCTTAACTCCAATTCCAGGGAATCCAGTGCTCTCTTATGGTCTCTGTATGCACAGGTGCATAAACCTATACTCAGCATACACATATACACATAATTTTTAAAAATAAAATATTTAACATTAAAATTACTAATTGAATTTTGGGTTGGGACTAGGGCAGACTTTCCGACAATTCCTGAAGTACATACTTCTGCCATGCTGTACCCACATATTTATGCAAAGTGGCATCTCAGCTTTGACAATTACAATCTTAAAATAACAGTCATCTCTGACAACACTGCAACAATCCATCTGACAGGATCCAGGATTCAGCCGAGATTTGATTCTTTATTGTAAAAATAAACAAGCTCACCCTTCGCATTAGGATGCAAATGTGCTCTCATCTTCATAAACGGTAAAAATATTTGTACATTAGAGCAGCATTGTTTTAGAATGGATGTCTTTATGATTTATTATCAGTTGTTTGACATCTGTGTGTGTGTTTGAATATACTATATACCTAGACTTGCATAGAATTTTGTGGGTGAGCGACAGCAAGATGTCATAGGAAGGCTAGGCGCTTGCTAAACAAGCATGACAACCTGACTTCATGTAAAGGGAAGAGAGAACTGACTCTCCTTGGTTTTCCTTTGACTTTCACACACATTCTGTGCATTTACACCTCCACCACCTATGCACTCACACCATGGACACACATACAATAAGAAATAAGGTAATTTAAATTTGTTCTAAGTGAAAAGGGGTTTACAAGTAGGAAATGTTTAAGGGCCCTGAACTATCAGGGCGGGATGGTGAACACTTAGTCCCGGCACCCAGGAAGAGAGTCTCTGAGGTCTACGCCAGCCTGAACACGCACCACTGGCTTCTCTGTTTTGGAGTTTGAACACCACTGTTATGGTGCTTCTCACGGTTTTTCAACCTCAGGTATGGAAGAGATATTGCCTATCCTCAGAGGTGGCTGGCTTCTTCTTGTAATGGTGCTCAAATATAGTTCAATTTGAGGCTTGAATAAAGGTTCTGACCTGTCACCAGGACCCTGTAAATCTACCTACCTCCCTTTCTTTCTTTCTTTTTCTCTTTCTTTCTTTCTTTCTATTTTACTGGCTCAGAACCTTGTATGTGAAGATGCTTAAGAAATCTTTGCTAAAGGACTGATTTGAGAGTAAACTGACCACTGCTTTCCAAAAAAAAACCACACACACACAGAATAAGAGCTTGGCTTCTGTGGATACTTAGCTGAGGTAGCTGGTCCTTGTCCTCCAAGAAGTGTATGGCTTCTTTACTGCTGGACTGTCCTTGCTGAAGTCTCTCTGGAATACTCTCCAGCATGCTTTTCTTGGTTCAGTCGTTCTGGGTCAGTATGCCCACCTGCTCCTCACTAACACACCAGCACTGTCTGTCTTCTGGTTGTAAGGAATCAGCTGTGTCATCAGCTCATGGACTGTAAGTCGGAAGAGAGTGCTCAGAGAACAGACTCGCAGGCCTTGCAGGAACCAGAAGGCTTCCCAGAGGCTGGAGGTGATGATGGACTCTCTGAAAGCTTCCAGCTCCTGCAGATGGATGTGGAATACGAGCACCAAGAAGAGACCAGCCCTGCAAACAGTGCCGCGTGGAGCTCAGTGGGTCCTGTGTGGAGCTCGGTGGGTCCTGCGAACTTGCTGTGATGGGTGTCTCAAAGATCTCTGTTCTAAGGGTTGATCCAGGAGAATAAGGGAGCTGAGAATGAATTCTGTGTGTTTTGATTCCCTGCTACTTGGATTAAGGTTTCATTTGCATTTGAGTCATAAGAATGTAAATAAAATTTAAAAGAAATTTTGATATGGCTCTAAAAGGATCAGGGACTCTAAACTCTGTTCTTAAGATCTGTCCCAAATGAGTTTTCTGTAACCTTCGGTTAGTGGGGTGAGGATGATGTTCTCTCTAACTGTAACCTGGATAGGGGTATTATTCAGTGAGAACTCTTGCCTTGAATGCTCAAGGCCCTGGGTCAGATCCCGAGCAATGCAAACAATTATGATAATTCTGTACTGTTCACAGTGAATATCCACCAATGAAAATAAAATAGCCAAAAGATCATAGTGGTAAAATGAAAAATAAACACAGGCCAGTAGTAGACTTGTTTTTAAAAATCTTTTCCTCTCTAACTTTATATATAAATGAAAAAAAAAGATGACCAGTGTTCATTTTCCTTTCTGGTGCTTATGAAGTTCTCAAACAATTTTGTTTTCTGGATAATGGAAGAAAAATGTGCGCAGGAAACAGAGACACTGGGAAAGGGTAGTCTCCTCAAAGAAGAGCAAAAGGAGGCAGGAAAAAGAAAGAAGGGAAGCCAAGCGTGCAGAAGACCCAGGTAAGGGTGGGCGCGATCGCTGGCGAACGGTCATTTCTTTCAGCAAACTTGTGTTTTTATGTTGCTGGGAGAGTAGGGCCTATTACTCAGTTCCTTTGCAAATCAAAGTACCAGTGTGAACTTAGAGGTTGCTTTTTAAGTAGAAGCTCAGTGAGCATTTGTGTCTGTAAACTCAGTACGATGCTGACAGTAGCTCATACTTATTCATGCTATGTACTAGCCTTACAATCATGCATTGATTACCTCAGGGCTGCTACGTACTGTGATTATCCCCTTTTTATAGAAGAGATGGGTTCAAATTAGATAATATGCTCAAAATAACTCAGCTTACAAATGAACAAACAGAAGTGAATTTAGCACACTCTGTAAGCCATGCACCCCACCAAAAGTAAGAGAGATTCGTCTACACAGAAAATCCCATGGGTTGTTCAAAAAGAGCTATTAGTTCTAGTAAGTCCATAAAGGACAGTAGACTCAAAATTAGTATTTTGAAAACTGGCCTTTGGCCAGGCATGGTGGACACACCTTTGATCCCAGCACTCAAGATGCAGAGTCAGGCTGATCTCTGTGAGTTTCAGGCCAGCCTGGTCTCAGGGTGTCTTAGTCAGGGTTTCTATTCCTGCACAAAACATCATGACCAGATGCAAGTTGGGGAGGAAAGGGTTTATTCAACTTACACTTCCATGTTGCTGTTCATCACCAGAGGAAGTCAGGACTGGAACTCAAGCAGGTCAGGAAGCAGGAGTTGATGCAGAGGCCATGGAGGCATGTTACTGGCTTGCTTGCTTGCTTCTCCTGGCTTGCTCAACCTGCTTTCTTATAGAACCCAAGACTACCAGCCCACAGATGGTACCACCCACAAGGGGCCCTCCCGCCTTGATCACTAACTGAGAAAATGCCTTACAGCTGGATCTCGTGGAGGCATTTTCTCAAGGGAGGCTCCTTTCTCTGTGATAACTCCAGCTTGTGTCAAGTTGACACACTAAACCAGCTAGTATACAGAGTGAGTTGTAGGACAGCCAGGGCTACACAGAGAAACCCTGTCTCAGAAAAACAAAAACAAACAAATGGAAAAAAGAAATAAAAGAAAGAGGCAAGAAAGAAAAGGACTGGTTACAGTTTCCCCTCCCTCTTCCTTCCCCTCCCCCCCCCATCCAGACCCACCTAATGTCTGTCTCATTAGAAAACAAACTGGCTTCTAAGGGACACTAATAATAAAATATAGTAAGATAAGACAAAAACTGTCACATTGGAGTTGAACAGGAGAACCAACAGAAGGAAAAGAGTCCAAGAGAAGGCAGAGACCCACACAGGATCCCATAAACAGGCTGGACTGGAGCTCTAATATGTAGGCAGAGGACCTGGTGCAGACCCACGCAGGCCCTGTGCATGCTGCCTCAGACTCCATATGTGCTTTGATCACATCGATTTAGAAGGCCTTGTTTTCTTGGTGCCTCCCCTCTGGCTCTTACACTTTTTTTACATTCTCTTTGGAAGGGTTCCCGGAGCCCTGGGGGGAGGGATTTGGTGGAGACCTCCCATTCAGGGCTGAGTGTTCCAAGGTCTCTCCCTCTCTGCATAATGTCTGGCTGTGGATCTCTGTATTTGTTTCCATCTGCTGCTGAAGAAAGCTTCTTTGGTGGCTGAGTCAGACACTGATCTATGGGTATAGCAGAATGTCATTAGGAGTCATTTGATTGCTATATTGTTTTTGTTTTTGTTTTAGGCAAGTAGTATTTTACCTTAGGGCCCTGGGCTATCTAGTCTCTGGATCTTGGTCACCCAAGCAGTGTCAGGTATGGCTCTCATCTTGTGGAGTGGGCCTTAAATCAAATCAGACATTGGTTGGTTGCTTCTACAAGTTTGTGCCTCCATTGCCCTAGCCTATCTTGCAGTCAGGATACCATTGTAGATCAAAGGTTTGTGGCTGGCTTGGAGTTTATGTTACTCTTTTGGTAGTGTGCAGAGTACTTTCCTGTACCAAAGACATTGGAATATAAAAGGCACCAGTTCAACTTCTTCATGTTCCTTGAGTTATGTGGGTATTGTCTTCAGCAATGGGACCTTGCTGTCAGTTTGTGGAGAGCGACCTATAGTCTTGGTCACCGCCTGGGTTGTTTGGAGATTCCTATGGACCCCTTTGGCCAACAACTCAGATGTAACCTAATCCCAGTACTGGAAGCTTCTTTTGGTGACAAGAGATGAACAGTTGGGACTCTGTCTCCCCATTGTTTAGGTCTCCTTCATACATGCATATATTTTAGGAAGCTTCTACTGCATTAGCTTTGCGTACCACCCCTCAGACGGCCTTAATTTTAGCTGTCTCCTCCTTTCTCCCTTCATAGCTCTCTCTCCTCCCGACTTGGTCCTCCTGTTCCTGCAAACCCCCATCCATTCACATCTGTTCTATTTCTGTTACCTAACAAGATCTATCTGTACACCGCAGTTCCTTACTCTGTACATAGCTTCTGTGGTTCTGTGGATTGTAGCTTGGTTATCATTGACTTAACAGCTGATATCAACATTATAAGTGAATACATAACATATTTATATTTCTGCATATTGGGTCTGGGATACCTCACTTAGCATGTCCCCCCCACCCCCAATACTAGCACATTTATGTGCAAATTTCGTGATGTCAGGTTTGTTTGTTTGTTTATTTTGTTTTTGGGGGGGGGAGGGGACAGGGTTTCTCTATGTAGCCCTGGCTGTCCTGGAACTCACTCTGTAGACCAGGCTGGCCTCAAACGCAGAAATCTGCCTGCCTCTGCCTCCCGAGTGCAGGGATTCAAGGTGTGCACCACCACTGCCCTGCCTGTCAGGTTTTTTTTTTTGTTTTTTTTGTTGTTGTTGTTTTTTTAAATGGCTGAATAATACTCTATTGTGTAAGTATTGTGCATCACATTTCTTTATCCATTCTTTTGCTGAGGTTAGGTTGTTTCCAGTTTCTAGCTTTTATAAGCAGAGCAGCAATGTGAACCCGGCTCAGCAAGTTTCTTTGTGGTAGGTTGAAGCATCCTTTGGGTAGATGCCCAAGAGTGGTAGAGCTGGATCTTGAGGTAGATCGTCTCCCATCTTCCTGGGGAACTGCCTCCTGAGTTCCAGAGTGGCTGTGCAAGTTTGCACTCCCCCAGCAATGGAAGAGTGTTCCCCTTGCTCCACATCCTCGCCAGCATGAGCTGTGCCTTGTGTTATTGATCTTAGGCTTTCCGATGAATGTAAGATGAGATCTCAAGTTTTTGCATTTCCCTCATTGCTGAGAATGTTGAGCATTACTTTGTTTCTCAGCCGTTTGAGTTTCCTCTGTTCTTGGTTTCATGAAGTCCCATTTATTAATTGTTGATTTTAGCACCTGCACGATCCCATTCTTAATCCTCTCTGGTATTTCTGTCACAGGCACCTGCCCACAGCACAGCAAACGTTTTTTGAAAGCCTTAACCAAAGAGAAAGTTTTGGAAGCCAAACACTCAGGACCAAGACTATGTGTTGACTTGAGCATGACCCAGCACATGTCGAAGAAGGTAGAACACCCAGAGGCCAAGGGAGGCACAGAAGGCTGCAGGCTAGCGAAGCGGGGACCACCACCAGCTTCTGTGGTTCTGTCGTCTAGAAGTGTCTGGTTTTCTATTCGAGGCTACTGACTTCCACAGGTTGTTGGAAAAGAACACAGGTTCTTTGATTTCGGTTGTAGTTTTCCTTGTCTTTCAAGCCTCCTACTCAGGCCATGATGTTCTCAGTCTAGATGGAACCTTGCTGATTCTCCAGACACTAAATCTTTGTCCTTCTGCTTGGAAGAGAAAATACCAGCCTGGCAACCTATTGTGGGGAGGGTTCCTGGTGGAATAAGCAGGCACTGTGCCTCATTCCCTTGATGGCATAGACTTTTTAGCTTCAGGGGCTTGTTTCATCTGGAATGGCAGAGTTGGGATGCAGGGCCTTGATTTTGGCTTTTGAGATCCTCTCAGTTGTACCAGAAGTCAGACCAGCACATAATCCTGGGCCTCAGTGTGAGGCCTTATGTCATCGCTGACCTTATTTCAGATGTTACTGCTATGTGTGCTAATGCCACACATTCCTCAGGTAAACTAGGAACACTGCGTCTCTAAGGTTCTCACCGGAACCTCTAACTTTAGGCTTCTAAAAAACTAATAAGGAGCCAGGAGGTGGTGGTGTACGCCTTTAATCCCAGTACTGTGGAGGCAGAGGCAGCCTCCATAAAAAACCAAAGAGTGAACAAGGGAGTCTCTCCTTATATTAACCGAGAGCAGATTAACAAATCCAAAGCCTTGTAGGCCTTTTATTCAGTGTAGCACAAATCAAACTAAATTATGAAAAAAACTTTCTAGGATTAGGGAGGAGCGTTAGAACTTCCAACATTGTAATATCTCTTAAAGTTAGGGTGATGGTGCCAAATGTGCCTAATGGCATGGAAGTGTCACTACTCTATTGACCTCTTTAATAATTTAAATACTGAACATCGTGTAATAGAACTTGGTGTAAAAGCAGAAGAAATCTTTCCAAATACCATGGGTGGAGTCAGTGGAGGAGGAATTCTCTGTTTTTGCACTTAGGAGCATTTCCAGACTAGTGTCCTAATCTCCGTCTGTCTGTGTTATGTCATGGAGCATAGCACTTCTGCACTGCTCATTCCTGAGTGAAAGGCTAGTCCATGAGAGTCTTGTGAAGCAGCACCCAGGGAGTGACTGCTGTGTGACCATCCGCTGCTAGGGCCAGCTTGCTTCCATGCCAAAGGCTCAGTTGTCCTTATTGCTTTACAGGAGTTGAGTAGGTTGGCGGGACAGATTCGACGGTTGTATGGTTCAAACAAAAAAGCCAGCAGGCCCTTCTGGATCTACCTTACTGGATTCTCAACTGACAGCCCCCTCTATGAGGAATGTCTGAGGATGAATGATGGGTTTTCTGCTTACTTGGTAAGAATCCTCTAGCCCGTGACTTAAGTTATCTAAGTGTGCTTCTGTCCTAATAGAAAGGTTTTGCTCATTCATTCTTTAACGCGCCGCTGACTCTCCACAGACGGCTTACACAGCCATACATTTAGCTGCATTCTTACTGCATCTGTCTATTCTGTTATTTATTGTGTATATGTGTATATACCATGGCATAAACACAGAGGTTAGAGGACAGCGAGAGCTGGTTCTCTCTCCACCACATGGGTCCTGGGAGAAGATTCAAGTCAGGCTTCGTAGCAAGTGCCTTTACCCACTGAGCTGTCTCACCAGTGGCTTAACCATAGTTTTAAAAAAATATTTTGAACTAAAGAGGTTAGGAGCACTGGCCCCTCTTCCAGAGGTCCTGAGTTCAATTCCCAGCCACCACGTGGGGCTCACAACCATCTGTAATGGGATCTGGTGCCCTCTTCTGGCCTGCAGGTGTACATGCAGGCAGAACACTGTATACATAATAAATATTCTGAAAACAAATTGTACCTGTAGTGAACACACAGATGCTTTTTTCTTATCGTTTATTCCCTCTGCAGTGCACTATAGCTGAGTGTGGTGGCTCATGCCTGTGATCCCAGCACCTGGGAGCCTGAGGCTGGCCTGAACTGCACAGTGAGTCCTAGGCCATTGTGAGACGAGTCTCAAAAACAACAGGAAACTAAACTACAGCATAAGAACTATTTATGTGTACTAGGCATTATAATAGTCTAGAGGTGATTTATTTATTGATCGTTTTAAGTCTTCAGGAACATATAACTTAAATGTAAACATTGGTATTTTATATAAGGAACTTGAAGATGCTTAGATTTTAGTGTCTGTGGAGCCATCTGGAAGCCAATCCCCATCCATGCTGCAGGCAACTGTAATATCTGTATATAAATGGTGTCTTTTCACTGTGGCAATCTAAAAGGTCTCAGAATCTTTCATTAGTTCTTGTAATTACGTTTTTTCTCATTCTTGCCCTTCATTGGCAAACTAATATTTCCATTGTCTAGATGATGTTTCATGACCTACCTAGTTCATGCCAAACCGTATACTCCAGTGGTATTTTTGGAACACAGTAGTGGGAAGGTAGGGAACGTGATCGCTAGAGGAAGAGAAGGGACACTTTTAGGAGCAGTGTGCCTTCAAGTGAGAAAACAGGTCTGTTTCCATGGAACGGCACTAAAGATGCCCCTCTGTGCTGCTGAGTAGCTGGGACTGAGTTACTGCAGCCTTCCCTGGGGAAGCCACGGAGGCCATAGGTGTGAGGGATGTGCTGTGTGGGGCTGCACGGCCAGCGGTCTGCTGTTCCTGCTTCCGCAGCCTCTCCCGATGGCCCGCATCCCTGCCGATCTGAGGTGGTCTCCTTTCCGTTTTACCTGTGTCAGTCTCCTCTCTTTCCAGCTCCAGTGTTGCTTTCACCAGAAAGCCGCTCCCCGTGCTGCTACTCCCTCACCTGTAGTCTTGGTGTATGCTCCCTGTCCCCCTGGGGGCCCCTGCCACTTTCTGTCTCATTTCTGTGGTCTAAATGCCTGCGTTTGTTTGTTTGTCTCACTAAGCACTTTTCAAGCCGCCCTCAGACCCGCAGCTTCTCAGCAGGTGGCGCTTTGCTGCCTGTAACCGGTACTGAGTTGTGCTTGATACAGTTTTAACCCCAGCCCTCCTGGGCAATTATCTTTGTATCTCCAGCTCGATGTGACAGAAGAAGACTGCTTTAGCCTATTTCCTCTGGAAACCCTTGTGTACCTGACTCCTGACTCCGAACACCGTGAGTCCCTGACCTATCCTTGTGGGTTCGCGCAGAGCTGTTTTTGTTGCATTATTCTCTCATTTGTTCTCACTCCATCTAAGAGACTGTGGGAGGAAATAAATACTGGGGGGATGAGCTGACCTCTCTCGTAGGCAGATAGCCAGTGCTGCAGAGGTTAGGTCCGTCTCCAGGTGGACTTTGCATGCTGCCTGCCATTCAGTTTCCTGGCCAGCACATACAAATATATATATACTTCCCCCCTCCCTCCCTCCCTCCCGCTTCCCCCCTCCATCTATCCATCCTTGCCTCCCTCCTCTCCCCCTAGACTATCCTCTGTTGCACTTACTAGTGTTAGGTCCGTCATGCTCCTCTCAGATTTACCTCCCATTTCTCGTACTCCTGGTTTTGTTTCCCTTCTAGCTCAGCGCTGCTTTGGGCGCAGCACCTGCATTTTTTCAGATCTGCCAGCAGGCTTTAAGTTGTGTTGCATTCGATGTATTAATATTGTTGATATTTCTTTCCTTTTGCTTTCTCTGGATTTAGAAATTATAAAACAAATTTGATCTCAGTGGCTTTCATTTTTCCATTAGCCCTTGAAGACATTGACCAGAGCACAGTTTACATTATTGGTGGACTTGTAGATGAGAGCATTCAGAAGGTAAGTAGACACACGCGCACGCGCGCGCCCACACGCATACACACACACACGCACACACCCTTTTTTGTTGTTGTTGTTTTGTTTTTTTGGTTTTTTTTTTTGTTTTCTAGACCAGGTTTCTTTGCATAGCCCTGGCTGTCCTGGAACTTGCTCTGTAGACCAGGCAGGCCTTAAACTCACAGAGATCCATCTACCTCTGCCTCCTGAGTGCCTGGATTAAAGGGGTTCACCACCAACTTCTGGCCATTTTAGACCATTTATAGTAGCGGCCTTTGCCCTGCTGTTAATTTCCCCAGAAGACCTAGCAGCTGTGTGGGAACAAGAAGAGCTTGTTCGTAGGGTGCCCCTCCTGCCTGGAGGCCCCTCTTTTCATCAGCCAAATCAACGATCCTGATGGAGGGGGGTAGAGTCGGAAGTCAGTAGACAGACCTGGTGATTTCAACACAGACATTCTTCACTGCCTCTCCTCTTCTTTCTTCCATGATGACTCTGATCTTGGCTCTGCATTTTTTCCCAGCACTCTGTGAGAGATTGGTTGGCTTCTTGTAGGCCAACTTTCTTGATGGTTTAAGTCATATTCCAAGACCTCAAATTCAGTAGGGTTTTCCAGGCTTCTTTTTTAGATTTTTTTTTTTAATTTATTTATTTATTATATGTAAGTACACTGTAGCTGTCTTCGGACACTTTTTTCTTCTCGCTCTGGCCCTGCTAGCTGTAGCTGTCTTCAGACACCCCAGAAGAGGGCATCAGATTTCATTACAGATGGTTGTGAGCCACCATGTGGTTGCTGGGATTTGTACTCAGGACCTTTGGAAGAGCAGTCAGTGCTCTTAACTGCTGAGACATCTCTCCAGCCCCTTAGATTTGTTTTTTATTTTACATATAGGACTATTTTGCTCACATATATGCCTGTGTACCGGTGCATGCCTGCTCAGAAGAGGGCATCAGCCCCTGGAATTAGAGTTATAGATGGTTGTTAGCCACCTATGGGTACTGGGAATAGAACCCAGGTCCTCTGTTAAAGAACAACAAATGCTCTTAGCTGCTGAACCATCTTTTCAGCTTCTTCTTCAGGATTCTTTCATTGAATTGGAATTTCACTGGAATAATTAAGTTGGTACTTGAGGTTTTAAACTTTGTTCCTATTATATAAATATTAATTTTCTTTGCTTACATTCACTAATTAACATATATTACATAGTTTTTGAGTTGAATAATGATACAATAGTTTACATTTGCAAAAAGAAATGTAGTGAGAAATAAGTGTCCTTCCCACCCTGTACCCCTCAACTCTCAAAGCATCCTGGTCCATTTTCTCAGGCATGTTTGTTGGTCTATTTTACATGTGTTTAAAATGTATGTAGAAATATTTCATGTGTGAGACATATATATGAAGCACATGTTTAATACTGATGGCAGCTCAACTGTCATTTAATCCTACTTAGTTTTAGAACTAAATGAGCTTCCATCAGTGTTAAACATGTGCTTAGTTTTAGAACAATTAAATGTGTGGATCTAAGTGCTCCATGGTGTCGTAACAGTGATCCTTTGTGGCAGGGGGCCTCCTGTAGAAGCCTGCTCACAGGGATTAGAAAGTCACTGTTGTTCCCAGTGTACTCCTGATTCAGGCAGCTGATTATGTGACGGCATAAACAGCGGTCTGCTTCTATTATATAAATACTGTGTTCTATTATAGTATACATAATGGAATGTTCTCTTATATAATGAACACTTTCGGAGCATTCCCTGGCAGATTACCAAGGTAAGAATGCTCCATTATAAGGAGCCACTTTTGGTCCCCATCATCTCCAAACTTGATAAGGCTGAGCGTCACCAGGAGTGACACTCTGGGTGTGACATGCCCTCCCATCAAGTATTCTTGCTCATGGTTTGAAAATTTCAAATATAATCGCAAGGAAACAAGAAGTTCAGGACAGGTCATTCTGCAAGACAACAGGACTTTCCAAAAAGCCACTGTAATAGAAACTAACCTAACAGGGCAGGGCGAAGCTGTGTCAGAATGACTTGAGCCCCCAAGAGCTCTCATTACAAACAGGAAACTGTCAAGTATGGTTTGATTGTATTATGGATTGGGAGGGAAGCTTTACCAAAGACCTTTGAGGAAGACCTTAATAAAGGTTGTGTGTTACAGGATTTTTAGCCATGAAAGCGCTGTGCTAAAAGGGGAGAGCGCTGTTGTCCTCCAGAGAGAGGTCAGCGTGAGGCGCAGAGTTAGATGGCCGTGGTTCCCGGAAATTTGATAGCATGTTACTGGCAAAAGTAGGTGACAGGACCAGAACTGATTTAATGATTCTTTCAGATTTTTTAGATTTGAGATATTTTAAAATAAGCAGTGGGGAGGAGATCTCAGAGTCGGGATCACTGTCTGACCTGTCATATCTCCGTGACAGGCAGATGGCTTCTTTGAGACAGTAAAGTCCAGAAGGTTAGTGAGCAGAGTGTGCTGTTTAGATGTGAAAACTTTATTTTACATTCTGACCACAGTTTCCCCTCCTTCCTCTACCCCCAGTCCCACTCTCTCCCTATCCACCCATTCTCTGTTCCTCTTTAGCAAAGGGGAGGCCTTCCATGGGTAGCAACCAGCCATGGCATATCTAATTGCAGTAAGACTCAGTGTATCTTCTCCTATTGAGGCTAGATGAGCCTCTAGTAGGGGGAAAAAGTCCCAAAAGCAGGGCACAGAGTCAGAGAAGCCCTTGATGCTACTGTTAGGGACCCGACAAGATCATCAAGCTATACAAATGTAATTTATGTGCAGAGGGCCCAGGTCAGTCCTATGCATGTTCTCTGGGTGGCAGTTCAGTCTGAGTCCCTGTGGGCTCATGTTAGTTGATAACGTGGGTTTTCTTGGGATGTCCTTGACCCCTCTGGCTCCTACAGTCCTTCCCCCCCACCCCCTTCCACAGGATGAAGCCTCTCAGATGACCAGTCTATGAGCATAGCAGAATATCATTAGGAATCATTTAATTGATTATCTTTTTTATTTGCCATTTGTGTTTGGTTCTATTATGGGTCTCTGTGCTATCCAGCCTCTGGCTCCCGGCCCTCTGGGTATTGTCAGAGGTGGGCTCCCCTTTCATGGCATGGGATTCAAGTTGGCCCAGGCATTGATTGGCCACTCCCACAATTTCTGTGCCCCCTTTACCCCAGCACATCTTGTAGGCAGGACAAATTGTAGGTTGAAGGTTTTGTGGCTTGGTTGGTGTTCTAGTCCCTCCACTAGAAATCTTGCCTGACTCCAGATGGCCAGTTCAGGCTCTGTACCCCCCACCCCCATTGGTAGGAGTCTTAGCTAGTGTCACCTTTGTATCCCGGGAGTTTCCATTGCCCTAGGTTGCTAGCTCCTCCCAGAGATGCTCCCCCAAATTCCAGTTGTCTCTCCTAGTACTCTCTCCCTCACCCCACCTGATCCCTCCTGTTCCCATCCCCACCCTTCACCCCATTCAGTCCCCTCCCCCATCCGCGGGCAATGTCTGTTCTCCCTTCTCAGTGAGATTCACTCGTCTGCCCTTGAGCCCTCCTTGTTACTTAGCTTCTTTGGGTCTGTGGATTGTAGCATGGTTATCCTGTACTTTACAGCTAATAGCCACTTATGAGTGCCTACCATGTTTGTCTTTCTGGGTCTGGGTTACCTCACTCAGGATGATCTTTTCTGGTTCCATCCATTTGCCTGCAAATTTCATGACATCACTGTTTTTAATAGCTGAGTAATACTCCATTACTTCAACTGAGGGCATCTAGGTTGTTTCCAGTTTCTAGCTATTGTAAATAAAGCTACTATGAACATAGTTGAGCAAGTGTCCTTGTAGTGCAGTGGTGTGTCTTTTGGGTGTATGCCCAGGAATGTTATAGTTGGGTCTTGAGGTAGATCAATTACCAGTCTTCCATGAAATCACCATATTGATTTCCAAAGTGGCTGTGCCCGTTTGCACTCCCACCAGCAATGGAGGAACATTCATTCCCCTTGCTCCACATCTTCGACAACATGAGTTGTTATTTATGTCCTTGATCTTAGCCATTCTGGCAAGTGTAAGATTGAATCGTGTCCTCTCTGGCTTTCACCAACTAAAGGTAGTAAAGTGGGAATTTTTGAAACTGGCAGTGCCTATTACAAGGAATACAATGAAAAAGTACATGTAATTTTTATAATAAGAAAATTTGATTTACAGAAGGTAACATTTCAAAAAGCCCGAGAATACTCTGTCAAGACAGCCCGCTTGCCAATCCAGGAATACATGATCAGGCGCCAGAATGAGAAAAACTACCATTCAAAAATCCTGGCCATCAACCAAGGTACTGCTCACAGCCCTAACCCTAACCCATGCTTTTCCTTACAGGCCATTTGTCTTAGATGGGCTCTATGTTTTCTGTTTACTCAAAAACTACCTGATAGCTTATTCAGGGAGAGCTGCTTTAAGTGTAAAGCCCTTGACTCAATTTCCTGTGACAGCAAAACTCTCCTGCTGGCAGCCAATCTGGCCATTGAGAGGTGTTCATTTTTTTGTTCCCGGATGAGAGTGTCCCTTTGCCTAAATACCCTGTCACCTACCCTCATTGGCCAGTATCTTTGTTCTCTAGGCTTCAGCTCAGGAGCACCTTAGCTGCCTTTCCTCCCCCTGCAGGCTATGTCAGGCCCCTTGTGTTCTCATGGTGCTGTGTTCCTCCCTTGCAGTTGTCCATTCACAAGCGTTCAGTGTAGGCTGTGGCTTGGTAACTAGGCAGGGCTGTGTCCTTGCCTCTCTCCTCCCATGATCTACCGCATGTGATTCAGAGAACATCTGGTCCGTGAAGACATTCCATACTTTTCACATTAGTCCTTCACTGGTTTTCTCCTGAATGGTCACCATCATCCGTTTGCCTCTGACAGTGTTCGATATCCTGTCTACTTTCTTTGAAACTCATAACTGGCCTGAAGCATTGAAGAAAGGAGTTTCTCCAGGAAAAGGCTACGTTCTTCGGAATTCAGTGGGATGGTGAGCAGCCTGGGATCCCAGCTGCAGGGGTGAAGTGCCAGAGGTGTCTTGACCAAAGGACGAGGCAAAGGGTGGCAATGACACATACTTGCCTCTGCATGCTATGTTGGATCTTTGACAGCCATTAGGGCAAGGACCACATTTTTCTGCTATGTCACCCACAATGCCTGGCTCACTGGAAGTGCCCTGATAAAACATATTACAGTTAAAAAAAAGTTTGTGTTGAGGAATGGCCAAAATATATGTCATTCTGGGTGTTAATTCGTGCTTTGTACAATCCTGTTTGTGAACAGTCTACTTTTAAGAGATGTTTAAATGATTGTCCGGCTTTTCATTTAACTTACATAAAATTATTTTGTCACCTGTAAATGTGCTGATCTTCACCAGCTCAGACATATGCTGCAATAAGCTTTGCTGTCCTAGCCCCGCCTGGCCTGCCCTACTTTACATCTTTAGAGCACTTTGTTCTTTCCTGTGGCTCTCACCCCGTTCTTGTCCTGATTATGGTCATGGAGGCCTCCTCTCTTCTAGTCTGTGTAAATAGCTTTGTGTAGCCTTGAGCTTAGACAAGCCAAGTGCTCTGTACAAATATATACCCCAGGTCTAATAAAAACACAAGTTATTACTGATAAGTCCAGCATAAAGCAGCCAGAAAAGATTGCTGCGTTCTGACACACAAGCATACTAACCGACCCATTACACAAATGCAAGTCCTCTCCTCATGTTCAAATACAACCATCTCAGTTGCCTCCAATTTTGGGTTACCTTAGTTAATCCACTAGCAAATCCAGATGTTTTCTGTATCACAAAGAACCGAAAGAACCTCTGCCTACTCCCTTCTCCTTTCCCATTAAATCCCTTGGGAACTTTCACTTGATAAATGTGTTGCTCTTATTGCACATTAGGCCAGGCTTCAGGGAAGCCCCTAAAGGGACTGGGCCACATAGGCTTCAGGGCTACATAACTCACTCTGAGATGAGGTGTGAACTGATAAGCACTGAACTCTTACCACTTGCCGGTCTACATTTTTATCTGTGGAGGTTTTACCATAACGTAAATAGCTCAGAATCTTCTCTCCAATTCCAGGCCAAACCTCTCCTCTTTACCCAAAACCTGAGCACATAGTTTTTTAAGATTGTGGGGGCTGTGTCAGTTAAATGTTTAGCCATATTTGGATCAGAAATCCTCATCATACTATTTATTATATATAAGAAAAAAACCTGGGGGGCTGGAGGGATGGCTCAGCGGTTAAGAGCACTGACTGCTCTTCCAGAGGACCTGAGTTCAATTCCCAGCAACCACATGGTGGCTCACAACCATCTGTAATGAGATCCGATGACCTCTTCTGGTGTCTCTGAAGACAGCTAGTATACTCATAAATAAATAAAATAAATCTTAAAAAAGAGAAAAAAAGAAAAAACCTGAATATATAAAAACTACTATATTATGAAGTGAAATGTTTATAATTACTGAGTTTTTAGAAATAGCCATGAAAGAAATGTCTCCTGTCGGAACTAGACAGAGTATGTTAAGTTACAACATCTTGTAACAAATACACATACAATGGTTAAGCCTTGGCCATGTTAATCTGTGCCTCATTCTCTTTGAGGGTTAGTGTTTTCTCAGCTACCAGGAATGAGAATTCCTGGTAACTGTAAAACAACTGGGACGGCACTCTCCACACAGGAAGCATGTAAGTATGAGCTATTATGTACTCTTCCACTGGCGACTGGATTACAGATGGGCTTGCTCTTTGTTCCACTTAATGGGTTCAACCTTCCCTCTGGCAGAGAAAGCTCACGATTATAACCAGAAAACAGGTTTAGCTTAGCGCTGTATTCCAGCTCATTATACAAGCTATACTATAGAGCTACAAATACTACCAACAAAGTTTATTATATAAAAAAGTTATAATTTTCTCATCTATACATGATTAA
The DNA here is from genome assembly GCA_019843965.1 of Rhynchomys soricoides. Lineage (NCBI taxonomy): Eukaryota > Metazoa > Chordata > Mammalia > Rodentia > Muridae > Rhynchomys > Rhynchomys soricoides. The sequence goes on along the minus strand of JADRCH010000058.1, from coordinate 5,706,916 downwards.
CGACCAGTAACTCTTACAAAAATATTTTACTGGATTCTAGTAAGACAATATACATCTTCTGAAGATCTGTAATGAAGAAATTCACCTGGAAAAAAAAAAAAAAAGATTTCCCCAGGAAACTGAGTCTTGGCTAAAATATCCACTAAGGAAATGAACATGTCAACTCTCTGCCAGTCTGGCAAAGATCTGTTTTCTTTGCTCTGTTGTCATGTGTTCACAAGCTTCTAAGACATTTGCCAAAATTAACGTCTGCTGGATGGTTTTTGCTTTGACCCATATTCTCCCATTCATTCCGAACACAATCTCCAGTGGGTAGAGTTTGCCCAGTTCTCGCACGATTTCACAATCTGGAGCTAACAGCCTGGTAGGAAAGATGAGAGGAAATAAAATTTAATAAGGCAGCAGTGTATGTTCTGGCTCTCCTAACGACATGACATCCCTTTTCTGGAATTCCTTTTCTGGGCAGTTCTCTGTGACTATTCAAAGCACCTCAGCATCATTCCCAAAACAAGACACGATGTATGTGCCGCCCCTTTTCTTGCAGCACCTTCCACCAACGCTTTGTATCTGGAGATGAAGTTTACCTAGGTCACTTCAACTAAGTCTCAAATTTGTAGGTCTGAGAACTCTCCTGCCTTCCCAAGTATCTGGGACTATAGGAATGTGCCACCATGCCCAGCTCAATGCCCCCTTTCTTCCAAGAACATCTACTTTCCAGGCATACCAGAGTCTGATGGTGGGCTATCTCCTACTAAAAATCTCACGTCACCAATGTTGCATAACATATGAATATATAATGCCTCTTCTCTCTGAACACCTTATTCCTAGAATTGAGGATCATAGCTCCTCCTCCTCCTCCTCCTCACCACTACCTCCACCTTTTAATTTACTTTCCTGTCCATGTTAGTTCCTCCCTGGTATTAAATTCAGAACCTGGAGATATTACCTTTGAAACCAAGGTTGCTGCTCAGTAACATACTTCTTATGTGTCTAAAATTTTGTCTCCACATGTGAAGGACAAATAGCATGAAGAAGCCTAGAAGGGTGACTCTGAACTTGAGTGGCTTTAGAAGCAGAGCCCTTTAATATGGCACAGCATGGGTAGGTGTCTAAATACCCTAACAGAATCTGCCCCTGTGGGAACTATAAAATCTTTCAGGACAATGTCAGGGACCATCTGTACATGGCTACTTAAGCTTAAGGAGCACACCACCCTGCCTGCACTTGCTATTACAGACACTTGGTAACTTTGTGCAAGGGCAGATTGCATCTGTATTCATGTGTCTTGGAATGAGAGAGAGACCAGTTCTCACGTGGACATGTCAGTTATAAGGAGAAGCAGGCCTTCTGAGAGAAAAGAATGTATGCTAAAACACTTTTTCAAAAATTTTATGTTTATGGGGGTTTTGCCTGCATGTACATCTGCAAGCACAAGTTTCTGGTACCTGCTGAGGCTAGAAGTAGGCACTGGCACCCTGTGAAACTAGTTGTGAGCCTCTATGTAGTTGCTGGAAATTGAACCTGGATCCTCTGAAGAGTTGCTAGCGTTCTTAACCACAGAGCCTTCTCTCCAGCCTCCCAAAATACTGACTTAATTCTGAAGGAAACCAGGATAGTGTAAATGAAGAATCCAAATCCTAAAGAATGATTGTTTTCAACCAGGTATAGTTCCTGGAGGAGCCCCTACCCTTAACTGAGGAACTGTGGACAGTTGACGGCTTCTGGGGGAGGGAGCCAGTTTTCTTTCCAAGTACAGCTGATGGTACCTGACAATAGGTGGGTCACCCTTCAGTAGTAGGCCCCATATTTACAAATATACATGCAGCACAGATTAGACCAGTGGCTTATTTATTTTTAAAAAAGGGTACAAAAACTTGGGAGATAGGGTGGAGAGGGGAGGGAGGTGGGGAAGGAATCTGGGAGGAGTTACAGGGAAGGATGGGGAGTAGGTATGACCAACAAAATACCATTATGAAATTCTCAAAGGGTAAACGGGTCCTAAACGAAGGCAGGGAAGTTAATAAGCATCAAAACTTACTTTCTAATTAAGCCCAACGTCACTTTGAAGAGCAGACCATCCTGTCCAATCACACCCATTCCATTGGCGCGTCCACAGCTGTCAATACAGACCATTTCTGGTTCCATGTCTTTATTAGCGACCACACACTGGCCATAGATGAGATCTCCAATCTGTAAGATTAAAAGAAAAGTTCACTTCCCTTCATCCCAACACCCTCCAGCTGCTGGTTCTGTTCCATGGGCAGGAATGCCAGCAGCCCAGAGTTCTCACACTGAGGGACAGATGATCCTGAGACTTCAGCCCTCCTTTCACAGCCATGAAATCCCCCAACCAGGAGCCATTTCAAGGCCTGAGAACACCCTTCAAGATTATACTGTCCAATTTAAATGTAGTTTTAAATTTATATTTAACCTCCTAGCTACACTTCACATATATAAAATTCAGTTCTTCAGCTGCTCAGCAGCCACATGTAACTAGTGGTGACTGCATCAGAGCAGATACAAAAACAAACAACATCATTGGAGAATGTTCTATCAGTACTAACAAATTACTTGTCTAGAGGAAGGAAAACCTCATGACATCCATATCCAAAAGGAAATGCGACAGTGGTAATTCAGATACTACTTTATGGAAAATTTGCTTTAAAATATTACAAAACTGAGGCTGGAGAGATGGCTCAGAGGTTAAGAGCACTGGCTGCTCTTCCAAAGGTCCTGAGTTCAATTCCCAGCAACCACATGGTGGCTCACAACCATCTATAATGGGATCCGACGCCCTCTTCTGGTGCATCTGAAGACAGCTACAGTATTCTCATACAAATAAATATTTTTTAAAAAAATATTACAAAACAACTTTAAAATGAAGCTAAGGAACCAACAAATTTGTTCTCTTCGTTCAACATTAAAAATACCCACTTGCTGAGCTGGAGAGATGGCTCATGGGTTAAGAGTACTTACTGCTCCTGCGGGGGACCCAGCTCACAACTTCATAACTCAAGTTTCAGGGGACCTCACCTTCCTGTCTGACCGCCACAAGAAGCTGTCACACAGTGGGCAAAACATACATGTAGGCAAAACACTTTCATAGGCATACTTCAAAAATACTTAAGTCCCCACTGTTCTGGGTGATTACCAAACCTAGAGGGAATCATCACACCCTTTCTGCCTTCCAGGAGTATGTGGTCTTGCACAAGGCAATGAGAAATTAATACACTTATGAACCATATCTAGAATAAACCCAGTGCTATGGTAAATATACAGGAAAAGGGATGATGGTGACCTTATAGACAGTCATACTCCGTCAGCCTGTACCTCAAAGATGAGGAGGATACAGTTCCAAACAGGAGCACCATAAATAAAGACCCTAGGCAAGGAAACAAAGCCCAGTGATGCTGTGAAGCTCAAATATGGTTGCATGAAGTAACATAAACTGTGAGGGAAGACCTGGAGTACAATGCCAATGAATTCTGTATGACTTGAACAACCTTTTTTTTTAAATGAGAGTTTTCAATAAGTTAATAAGATTGGTGCCTACTCCTGTCAAAAGGGAGCAAATGCTTGAACATGTGGAGACAAAGGGATTGGCATGCAAAAGATAAGAGAAGGAACAAATAAGACTGAGTGACTGAAGACTCTTGAGAGTTGAACAAAACGCAGCAGAGAGGTCAGCACATTTCTGGCTCAGGTGTTCAGGAAGGATTTGGCTAATTACCCTGAAATTAACCTGGAAACCTGTAGAAACAAGATTATTCTTCTGTCAGCTCCATGGATTTAGAGCCACGATGAACAACAGGTGACTGATAGTGCCAGTGGCCCTTAGACTAGGGCCATTTTCCTCGTGCAGTGGATTCAGACATAACAGGTAAGGAGGGGGGATAGCAGATGTTAACTTCAACCTGGTAGAGAAGAACCAAGGTGGCAAATATGATACACAGCGATGCTTCTGGAGCTGCAGCACCTAAGAAACTCTTAGAACTGGAGGGATAGTTTATGCTTTGAAGACAATTCAGGTAGACCTCTGAATAGTTAAATTCTGGGAAGTGGATTTTTTGTTGTTGTTGAAACCAAAGGCTCCCATCATTACCTGCACATTTGGTCTGTTTCTTTTAGTTGCCCCTTCAAATGCCAAGTAAGACAAAGAAGCTGGCTCACTCCCTCCAACATCAACTTTGAATATATCTCCAGATTTAGCGAGCACTATGCCAATCACGTGGTCTCCTTTCACTGGTACATACTACAAAAACAAAATAAAAACAACCATAAATGACACGAATACTATTATAAAATATCTTCAGCAACTGTCATCTAGGTTGCTCAGGGTAGGTCTCAACCAATCCAGCCCAACTCATATTCCCCAGGCAACTAGAACTACAAAACCGGCCCGTACCAGTCCAACTTCGTAGCGTCTAAATAAACAGTTGATCTGAGTCAAGTTTCAAGCTTTTTCAGCATCCTTTATAAGTCTGATGGCACAAGAATCTTTACATTCAAGGAAACCTATTCCATTAGACATTATTCCTAAATGAAAGCTCTCAATTATTCTATGGGAAATTTAACTCCCGTGATTTGGACTCGTTGCAACTGGGACACCAAACGGCAACACCGCGGCTTTGGGTTTTTCAAAGACAAGATCTCCCGGCTCCGTTCGCCCTTCTCAGGCTGCGTTCCTATTGTGGTTCCTCTAAAGAAGACGCAGAGAAGGAGCTAGAAGCTACCGCGGCTCTAGGTTCGCCTTAACCTAGGATCGCATATCCAGGGAGCCCACTTTCGCTGCAGCACCGCCTCTCCGACATCTGCTCACCCGCTTCTGCTGTGAGTCCACCCAGTAAACTCCGCCGCCGCCTCCGCTGGGCTCCTTGTGACGCAGGCGGCCACACTTGGTGACCAGCAGGCGGTCCCCACAGCGTCGCAAACCCGGGCCACATACTACGCGCAGCCTCGGGCGCGCTCCCGAATTCAGACGTAACGGCTGCTCCCCGGCGCCGCCAAGGCCGTCTACGTCCTCGTGGTTCGGCAGCACCAGCTCCTCCCCAGGGAGAACCACCTGATTCAGCACCTTGTGTACTGCCCGCGCTCGGCAGCCCGCCACTGATTCGGCCCCAGAGGACAGCACTTCAGCCATGGCAGGCGTCACCATCGCAGCTTCCGGTAGTCTACTTCCGCTTCCGCATCCAGTACCTGCCCACCAGGGTTATCCCTTTCCGGTGGTTGTAGGCTTTCCGAGTTAGGCTTTTGCGTGGGATTTAGTCGTTTCAGCTCGTGGGTACTCCAACGTGCTCCGAGCCCCTGTGTATGTAGCTGGCGGCCCACCCATCCAGTAGCCTCCCCGCCGGTGGAGTCTTGTGGGAGCCCTCACTTCCCGAGTCTCGTCTTATGGCTTACTATCTAGGGGTGCTGGAATTGAGGGCCACAGGGAATTGAACATGAACTAGTTTAGTTTGGGGGCCTTACCTTTCTACTCTGCCTACAGAAAGGTGGCTCAGCTTTTAGCCAGGAAAAAAAAAAAATGTTTTCAAAATATAACTTGTTTGGTTGTTGCTACCAATTTACATTGTGTAAAATACAAATGAAAGAACAAAGAATAGTTACCGTGCCTCTTTGTCACCCTTGCTGTGTTGTTAACTGTACTTCAGATTATTTGTAGCTCACGGTACCTAATAGATTTAACAATTTTAGGTGTATTTCTCTCACCTCCTCCAACACACATCACACCTTTTCACCCACTTGATTTCATCTCTACGTGGCTTGGGAAAATCGGCAACTCAGCAATTCTAGCAGCTACTTCTTTGGGAGCACACTAATAGCTATGTGAGAAACTATTAAATCCATAACCCACAATGCAAGAACTTAAGAACTTCCAGTTTTCTGGCTTTGGGGTTATTATCTGTGAAATCAGCTTTTCTATGGCGGCATCTTCAATGACTATTTGATTCAGTTCTCCGGCAGCACTGAGGGCCTTGACATTGACTGACGTCAGTTGTTCATTGTTTCGCTGCCAACGCGAGTTTTTAGATTTTTTAGGGAAGGGACATCACAATTCCTCTAAATTTGGCAAGATGCTGGCAAGCCATTTAATCCCTGGGTATAGTAGGGGCAATTGAAATACAACTGCTCCAGCCAGGTTGTTAATTAGTCCTATTGAGACCCTGAAAGTAAGACTCCGTGGTAGGCAGACAGATAAGGAGAGGGGCCATGGCTAGGTAATAGCTGAATTTTCAAGACGGCTAACTTCTTCCTCAACTTCCTAACTTGATACAAGCTTGGCGGCTTAAAACAATGGCTGTGTGGGCTTTTGTGTAGAAGGTAGGAGGGCATGTGCTTACAGATAGTACTAGAGAAACCAGAATTTTTGAAGAAGCAGATCTTTTTCTTCAATGGTAGAAATTGACACCTGTTCATTTGGAAGGCCGGAATGGAGGATTTTTAACACCAGGTAATTTTACTATTTATTCTGCAGAGTCAGCTCTCACCTGAATCCCCCATTTCCTGAGCACCTCAGTCCATAGAATCCATCCTTATAAGAGAGAGCTCATGTACTTTGCAAAGGAGTTTGCTATTATGACTATTAAGAGCCTTTCCTCCGGGAGGGCAGTGGTGGCGCACACCTTTAATCCCAGCACTCGAGAGGCAGAGGCAGGCAGATTTCTAAGTTCGAGGCCAGCCTGGTCTACAGAGTGAGTTCCAGGATAGCCAGGGCTATACAGAGAAACCCTGTCTCGAAGAAAAAGGAGGAGGAGGAGGAGGAGGAGGAGGAGGAGGAGGAGGAGGAGACGAAAGAAAAGAAAGAAGAAGGAGCTTTCCTCCCTAGGCTTTTATCCTGAGAATTGTTTCTCAGTCAACAGAACCCACTCATGTAGAAGAGGTCTCAGGTGCTTTTCAAAAACCATGTACTTTGCAAGGGAATTTCAATGTAACCATGTCTTAAGCTTTGTAGTGATAGTTGTCACAAATCTTTTCCCAAAGTTTTACTGTTTAAATATGTAAAATAAAAATAAAACATTCCCACCAGACTTCAGAAGTATGAACCGGTTCTGGCCTAATCCACCATCCAAGCTTTATTCAAATTGACCAACCCTAAGTTAGGGGAGGAAGACTCTTGAAAGACTTTAAAACCTCCAGCCCTGCAGAAAAGGTTGGGTTTGGGGGCTGAGTCCCCTGTCTATTTTGAGGAGGGTCTTTTTCTTGGTGTGCCTGTTGATGTGTTTCCTCACCCCTAATAAACACTTTTCTTCAACTGCTGATTATGTCTTCTGCGTTTGAGACCTTTCTGCTTCCTCCTGTTGGGCTCCATTTTTTTTTTTCTTCTAATTTTTTAACTGGCAGAGAACGAACCAGATCAAGCCCCCTAGACTGCATCTCTTGCTTAGTCTCAAACAGAGGTAGACATTCTCTGGACAATATTAAATTATGCTCTTCTCTTCCTTTATAAACCAGGTCTCAAAAACCATAGGTATTTTGTGACCACATAACCAGGCCCACTTTGATTCAATGGCTCAGTGCTATTAGGCCTTTTAGTGTATTCAATGACTTCAGGCCTCTGAAAGGCTAAGAGGGAGAATGAACACTGTTCCCAGGACTGGCCCTCAGCACCTACCCGAGGTAGATTAGGGCTCCCCACGGGACTAGAATACAAAAACTAGCTCAGGAGCCATACCGGGTGTATGGCTAAGTCACTGGAGACTCAAGGCCGAAAAAGGCGGACCCTCGCAAGCACCACCCACCGGACTTGCCCGGAAGGCCTTGAGCTGGAAGGCTTGTGGCATGTGCCCTGCTATGTCTGTGCTTTGACCCCTCCGGTTCCTATAGCAGCCGGTGAGTGGTAGCGCGCCTGCGTGCCATGAGGAGTCTGTCTCAAAGCAACCTGGCTCACAACCTCTTCGGAACTTCAGCAGCCCGAGAGATGCTCTGGATTCGGGAGAGGTGATAGGATCATGAAGTCCCTTCAAAGATGATAGCAAAAAGTAGCAAGACTCTAAATTCAAGACTGTGGTGATTCAAATGAGAATGGCCCCTATAGGCTCATATATGCATGCTTCATCCTCAGTTGGTGAACTGCTTGGAAGGATTAGAAGATAAGGCCTTGTTAAGGATCTATGTTACTGGGGGTATGCTTTGAGGTTTCAAAAGCTTGTGCAAGGCCGAGTGTGCCTGTGTGTGCCCCTCCCCACCCCCTCTCTCTGTCTGCTAAAGATCCAGGATATAAATCTCTGTGGTGGTTTGAATATACCTGGCCTATGGGAAAAGGCTCTATTACAAGGTTGTGGCCTTGTTGGAGGAAGTATGTCACTGTATAGGCAGGCTATGAGGTCTCCTAATGCTCCAGTGCAGAAGAGAGCCCCCTCCTAGCTGCCTGCAGAAGAGTCTACTGCTGCTGCCTTTGGATCTGCTCTTCCAGCCCCATGTCTGCCTGGATGCTACCATGCTTCCTGCCAAGATGATAGTGGACTGAACCTCTGAAACTGTAAGCCAACCACAATAATGTTGCCCCTTATAAGAGTTGTCTTGGTCATGGTGTCTCCTTACAGCAATAAAACCCTAACTAAGTCAGAAATTGGTAGTACCAGGGACTGGGGTATTGCTGTGATAGGCTTGACCATGTTTTTGTTTGGAGGAATGTGGATTTTGGGACTTTGGATTTGGAAGACTTAATGGGCCTTCCTAGTAGGAATATGGAATACATTGGTGCTGAGAGTGTTTGAACTTTGAAGATCCTTCTTGTGATGTTTTGGTGAAGAATGTTGCTGCTTTCTTGCCCTTGTCTGAAGAATCTGCCTAAGGCTAAGGTAAAGAGATTTATAATAATTGCATTGACAAAGGAAGTCAAGCATAGGTGTTGTTCTCTGGCTTACTCTCATGAAGAGCATTTTGATCAAGCACAGCAAGCTTAGAAAAGAAAAATACAAAATGTATGGTTCAAAGAGTAAAGGGGCACAGGAAGTGGAATGAAGCTAAATCCTGGGTTCAAGGATTAAGGACTTGTTAAATGGAATTAAGGGAGTGATGACCTCAGGGTAAGATCCCACCCTGCTAAACTCATGCATTAGCTGTTATCCGAGAGGAAGTTAGGTGTTATGAGAACTTGATTATCGTTTTCATTTGGACATAAGGAGATGTGGTTATGTGTCAGATTGACAGGGGATGGATTGTAATGGCTAGTCTTAATTTTCAACTTGATTAAAATCTATAATGAAAAGCTCAGGCATGGTGGTACACACCTTTAATCCCAGGAGACAGAGGCAAGCAGATCTCTGAGTTCAAGGTCAACCTACAGAGCAACTTCCAGGATAAACTTAGAAAATGAAAAAATTTAGAAAAGTTGCATTGCAGAAAGCTGGTGATAATTTAATGACACAAGAGGGTATGATTCAGCTCCAACAAGCAGCAGAATTCAGCAGCTTTGGCCATGTGGCTCTGGTTTTAGAATCAAGAATAGAAGGGACTGGCTAGAGAGATGGCTCAGCGGTTAAGAGCACTGACTGCTTTTCCAGAAGTCCTGAGTTCAATTCCTAGCAACCACATGGTGGCTCACAACCATCTACAATGGGATCTGAAGCCCTCTTCTGGTGTGTCTGAAGAGAGCAATAGTGTATTCATACATAAAATAAATACATAAATCTTAAAAAAAAAAAAAAAAAGAATAGAAGGGACTACTAGGACAATTGATGCTGGTTAGCTGAGCTATGAAATGAACAATAATTAAGAAGAGACCAGCATCACTGAGGTGAAATCTTCTGGGAAGTGTTTTCTGGGAGCACAAAGAAGCTGTTTGGAACAGTGATGTATATCCTGTGCCATGATATGTTAGGAAGTATGTGACCTGTTTTTTTAATTTTTATTTTATAGAAATTACAGTTAAGAGACTCCATGAATCTCACAAGAGACTTTGAAGTTTGGACTTTTAACATTGTTGAGACTATAACACTGTTATAGACTATGGGACTTTTTAAAATTGAACTAAATGTATTTTTGCATTACACTATGGCTAGGTATGACCTCCGTAAACCCATGTGTTTGAACAAGCCTGTGGGGGCCAGGGAGTGGAATGTGGTGGTTTGAATATGCTTGATCCATAGGAAGGGGCTCTATGATGAGGTGTGGCCTTGTTGGAAGAAGTGTGTCACTGTAGGGGTGTAGGGGTGGGCTTTCAGGTCCTATATTCAAGCTCTGCTCAGTGTGGGAAGAGTCTTCTGGCTGCCTTTGGATCAAGATAAAGAACTTTCAGCTCCTCCAGCTCCATGTCTGCCTGGACACTGCCATGTGTCCTGCCATGATGATAACAGACTGAACCTCTGAACCTGTAAGCCAGCCCCAATTAAATGTTGTTCCTTAAAAGAGTTGCCTTGGTCATGGTGTCTGTTCACAGCGGTAAACCCTAACTAAGACAATATTGATAAATAGTAGCAGAAGTTCTCTAACTGGGTTATAAGACCCAACTTAGCAGTTACAGCACTGAAGAGTCTGCCTAGGCCCATATGACTTCATACCAAACATGAAGAATCAATGCACATTTCAGTGGATGCATGTGTGCCCTTTGACAAATTCCAAGGAAGTCTGCTCTTGGTGCTTCTATTCAACATTATAATAGAAATTCTACCAAGAACAATTCTGTAAGCACACGTAATGAAAATTATAAATAGAAGTAAAGATGTGTATGTGCAGGTGACACGATCTAGCATATAGAATACCCCAAGGAATCCACAAAATAAAACACAGCAAGTTCGAGGAGGGAACAGGATCCAAGAACAATATAAGGAGATCAATTGCATTTTTGGACACACAGTGCAACATAGTGATTTCAAAGTCAGCACGGGCTATCTGAGGCCCTGTCTAGGAAAGAAATGGCCCATAGGTGAAGTTTGGAAATGGTCCCAGTCAGAGCAACATCAAAGGAGCAAACTACTGAAGAACAAAAGGAACAGAATAAGCTGCCGCCGTGCTGTTCCTGCCAAAATGTAAGGGGAACATTCTTGCTGTCGCAGAGCCAGTGCTGTGGTTTCCCTTCCAAGGTGATTATGGACTACATCTTCTCAAAACATTGAGCCAAACTAAACTTTTACCCTTAAAAATGTAAACGCCAAGTGCAAACTCTTAAAACCTATTTCCTGAAATGACAGAAAGGTATTAAGATGGAACAACTATAGTGCTGTGTACCCCCAATGCTAGGACCTAAAAGTCAGAGGCAGGCTTAGGAAGTCAAAGCTGAGTAACCTATAAACATCAAAATGCCCACTGGCTGCACTGTAGAAACTGAGAAATTACCCTTCAAATTCATGAGACAATTCAAAGGACTCAGAATAATGCAGGCATGCCGAACACCAGTAAACACAGAGGAGTTGTGCTTCACAGTCAAACTTCAGTAATGAAGATGAGGGAGCATGGGATAGTGACTAGACATACAGCATTAGAAGAGGCCAACACAAGAAAGAAACAGAGAAAGTGAGAAAGCCAGGCCCAATCTCGTGTAGAATCAGCATTTTGGAGTTGAGGCTTGAGGATCATGCCTTTGAGATCAGCCTGAGCTACAAAGACTGTATTTCAAAAAAAAGAGAAATCTTATGCTTAGGATCAACTGTTTGTTTGTTTGTTTGTTTGAGATAGGGTCTTGCTGTGTAGCCCAGGATTACCTGGAACCCGCTATGTAAATGAGATAGCTTCAAACTCTTAGAGACCTGCCTGCCTCTCTCTGCTCCTGGGTGCAGGATCACTAGCATGTGCAACCATACCCAGACCAAAGTTCAGCTTGTTTTTTACAAAAATGGCAAAACAATTCAGTAAAAAAAAAAAAATTGCCTTTTCTAGCAAATATTAAGGCACCTGATATATTCAAATAAATGAAATTGAACCTGTTTCAAATGACATACAAAACTCTCTCGGTTCTGACTTACTGTCAGAACTAAATCCAAACTCTTAGTTAGACAGAGATAATCTGACAGTAGATTCCTAAATAGGAAATCATCAATCCCACAAACACTCAAAGGAAGAAAAAGGAGAAAAAGTAGGCTTTATCACAATTAATACAGAAAACACATAGGAGAATATTTTGAAAGTTATCTGGGACAAAGTATCTGGGAAAATGTCACCATGAAACCTGTTATTTTACACAAACAAAAATGTTAAATCATCTGATAAAAGAAATTTCTTAAAGTTTACATTTAAATAAAGAGACAGTTTTCCTGATTTAAAGTGGGCAAGAGGGCTTGAGAGACAACTCAGGTAAAGAGATGCTTGCTGCCGAGCCTGATAAGAGTTGAATCAAGCAGGACCCAGGACATGAAAGTGAGAAGTCAGCTCGGGAACTTTGAGATAGTCCACCAGGGTCCCCTGCCCCCTCCAAGCACATGGGCACCCCTCCCCTCCTGGAATAAACAGGTTCACATAGGCTGGAAGGGAGGGGCTGATTAAGCCCCTGCTACCTCATTCCCTAAAGACCAATCAGTTTAAAAGTCACACTGTTCTGCTAATCACATTGTGCCTAATGGCTGCTCCTCTAAAATCCGTGTTTAAAAGGTCCCTGAACAGGCTACACATGGTCACTCTCCCGTCTTGGTATGCAGAGCAGCCTCAGCATGCTGAATCAATAAATTCCTCTTGCATTTTGCATCAATCCCCTACTCCATGTGTTCACTGGGGGCATTGGGGGGGGGGGTCTCCAGTAAGTTAAGGCTCCCTAGAGTCTTACAAAAGGAGAAAGTCAACTCAGCAAAGACTTATCCTCCGTCTATGGCTTGCCTGCCTCCCACCCCTGCTGAATAAATAAATGTGACTTTTATTTATCTATTTATTTTTTTGGTTTTTTGAGACAGGGTTTCTCTGTATAGCCCTGGCTGTCCTGGAACCCACTTTGTAGATCAGGCTGGCCTCGAACTCAGAAATCCACCTGCCTCTGCCTCCCGATAAATGTGACTTTTAAATATAATCTTATTAAGTAAAATAGGGGCTGAAGACTTGGCTCAGTAGTTAAGAACATTTCGAGAGGTTCACAACTGATTGTAACTCCAGCTCTGGGAGATCCAGCATCCTCTTCTGAACTGCAGGGTGTTCATGCTTTCACACTTGCTAACACACATGCATATACAGAAATAAAAAAAAAAAATCTTGTTTACCTATGTAAATAGGCATAGATCTAAATAGACTTTTTTTTCTAAAGGAGATATTGGATGGCCAATAAGCACATGACTAAACGCTTAAAATTGTAAGTCCTCTAGTCTTAAGGGCACACCTTTATAACAGGACTTTTTTTGGACCTGCCAGATGCATAAATAATGACACGGGTCTTTTAAAAGCTTAGGCCTTAGGTAGGCAGGTTCCCAACTATTCTATCCCAGCTACTTCTGTCCAACTTCCTGCCACGTGGCCAGATCTACGCTTCTGCTCCACTATGGTCCAGCCATCTATTTCTTCTCCCAGAGACCCTCTCTCTGCACAGAAGTTCCACCTTTCATTTCCTGCTCAACTATTGGCCATCAGCTCTTTATTAAAGCCAATCAGCAAATAAGGAAGGATGAATATTTATAAAATATGAGACTGGTGATGGGCCATAGCAATAACAATATCAAGATCTAGCCAGTATTCAGCTCTCTGCTGGTTTGTCAATCGATTGTTCCTGGCAATAGAGACAACCTTCACATAAGGTACAAAAGGTTACCTCAATACATCTTCAATGACCTAACTTGTTTTCCACTAGGCTACATCTCTAAAAGGTTAACCATCTCCCAGTCATACCAGAGGCTATCCACCAGTCAAATCCTTTAACACTGCCTTTTGAAGACATTCCAAATCCAAACTAGAGCAGCAATGACACCTATTAGGGTTGAGCACCTACCAGTAGTCTGGTGAAGTATTTAACAAATGAAAGGTTTTTTTTTAATGATGTTATAGATTCAGAATTACACACTTGATCTTAGCCAAAAGACGGAGAAGTGATATAGATTCAGAATTAAATTGCATGAATGTATTTGTAGGAAACAGACGTCAGGCTTGTAGATTTGATTAAATTTAAAGGTAAAGGGTGTAAGTGACTGCGCTTACTTACTGGGCCATGTCATGTAATCCGGCTGCAAGGGATGAAACCAGGGGCCACAGAAAGACTGAGGCTGTAACAATTGTGTTGAGAGCAATCAGACTTTTTATATATACCTTTATCAGAAACAGAATATAATGGCAATTGTCAGGATCAATACAGTTGTTGCCAGGACGTTAGCAAGCTACACAAGGTATACAAGATAATTGTCTAAAACCAATTGTCCTGACAAGCTTCCATTCCTCCTTGACTTCCAAGGTGACATACAGAGAAACACAAAGTGATCTGCATGCTTCACTGCCTGAGGGAGTGCATCAGTCTCTCAGGAACTGGAAGGCACATTGTGTCCCAAGAGCCATGGCCTCTAACCTGAAAACCCTATGATGCATGCCTCTCAGGCAGCTAGGCCAGGCCAATGCCACGGTTTCCTGTAAAAGGGGCCGGAGAGATGGCTTAGTGGTTAGGAGCGTGTGCTCTTGCAGAGGGCTAGAGTTTGGTCCTCACATTAGACAACTCATAACCAGCTATAAATGCAGCTCTAAGGAATCCAGACACTTTTAGTCTTCACAGGCACCTACACTCAAATGTGCATAATTTCCCTCATGCAAATAATTTTTTAAATGATAATAAATCTTTAAAGGTGGTATTGGTTTGTCCATTGAGACGGAGTCTCTCTAATGTAGTTCTGGCTGTCCTGGGGTTTGCTATGTAGACCAGGCTATCCTTGAAGTCGCAGAGCTCTGTCTCCCCTGCCTTCCAAATGCTGAGATTAAAGGTTTGCACAAGCACACATGGCCTTGGGAGGTTATAAAGAATTACTATTGGGCTGGCATCCTAGGCAGTGGGCTTGTATAGACAGAGTAGCACATGGTTCTGAATATGAACTCTTGGGGCTAAATTGCCTGAATTGAATCCTGGCTTTCTGTACCTGTTTCTCATTTCTAAAATGAAAAGAATGCCCATAAATTAATCTTGAGTTTTGAATCAATCAGTCTATCTATGTATCTATTGCAGATTAGAATATTAGACATATTCTAGGAATGTTTGGGCTTTTTCTTTCATACAAAGGCTATATGATAGGAGTGTTTTACTCCTGAGTACATTGTATTGAGTCTTAGAAGTCTCCATAGTTGAAAAGACCCAGTTTAACTCTCGATTTTTGCTGGCGCTGTATGAGCCCTGTTCCATTGACTAGTTAACCCCAGTCATTGCAGGCCTCCAAGAGACCTCTGTAGCAGGATCCATGGACTCCGCCAAGAAAAGACCCAGGTACTCCTGGTTCTCTTCTCTATCTACATCTTTCCTTACCTGAAACTTTCTTCCTCCCCTTTACCCTGAGTCTTCTCTTCCTCTCAGCCCCTCCCTTTCTTTTGTATGCTCATGGCCCTGACTCTAGCAGACTTGCTATACCTCATGACTTTTAACCCTGACATCACTGCCAACTGCCTCAGCTTCTGCTTGTTCATGTAACACCTTCAGGGGTATGAGTTATTAAGCCAGAGCTTTGGGACCAGGACGTGTCATAGACCAGTGATTATTTACCCCATCCTGACTATTGGGCAGGAAAGCTGAGCGATATCTGCCAGACTTCACAGCCTGGACCTTTATTTTCAGTAGGATACATGAGCTGATAGAAAGATGTGGTATGAAATGCATGTATCAGCAATAAGGCTGCTAGAGAAGGTGAGACTTCACAGGAGTAGAACCAATAGGAAAACATAATTGACAATGGAATTTCATGGTGGGCCCAGGATCCTTTTCAGGATAGGAATGCCGTTTGAGGCTTGCTCATATAAATATAGAAGTCCCACTATCGGTGGTATGCAAACTGTACCCTTCCCCTTGCCTTGAGCAGGCTGAAGAGACCTTGGCCATATGCCACAATTGGAAATTAACAGCTCTGGTGGGACCCAGGTGCCGCTTCTAACAGGAACTTAGAAGAATGGACTGCCCGCTGAGCTTGCTTTGCAACATAATCCAGCAGAAACAAAGGATGGGTCTTGTGGGTTTTCCTTTTATAAATTGGAGCTGCAGAATTAAATTTGAGCCTTGATCAGAAACGTTTGTCTTGGCTTCATCCTTCTCTCGAACTCAGTCCTTGTTCATTTCCAGCTCCCCTTCAGGTAGACCCAGTTCATTCGTAGCTGCTGGACAGCTACAGCAAACCACGGGGGGTGGGGGTGGGGGACTAGAAAAGGAGGTGAATTCAGTTCAAGGATGAAGGCAGAGAACTGGGGCTTGGGGTACTGAGAACGGGCAGCTTTAATGCCTCGGAGCGGGAGGAGACAGGTTCCAGTATGAGAGGAGAACTTGGATCTGCCCTTCTGTTGCCTTCTTTTCTATTGGTCCTTGTCAAATATGATTCCTCCAACAAGAGCAGAGGTGGATCATCTTTACTCTGTCTACTTCTTCAGATAATCTCTTCTATACTACTAACCGATGTCTCAACTCGATGGTTTGAGTGAGATGTCCCCCAGAGTCTCAGGCATTTGAACACTTGCTCTCCGGTCGGTGGCACTGTATGTGGAAGCTTAGGAAGTGTGGAGAAAGTGTGTCACTGAGGGTAGGCCTTGGCATAAAAAGCCTCCTCTACAGCTAGTTTGTTCTTCGTGTTTGCAGTGTAAGACGTGAGCTCTCAGCCGTTTGCAATACCATACTGGCCTCTGCTCCAACATCATGGAATCTAATCCTCTGGAGCCATAAGCCCAAATTAGCTCTTATTCCTATAAGAGCTTGGGCCTTGTAATTTATCACAGCAACAAAAAATTCATTAATACAACAGCTATCTGTGTATCACTTACCTGTCCAGTGAAGCTGAGAGTCAAGTATCATCCCAAGGAGGGCATAGGTGGGTGTCTTAGTTACCGTTTTATTGCTGTGAAGAAACACGACCAACACAGCTCTTATATAAGAAAGGCTTGCTTAGGTTTCAGAGGCTTGGTCCATTTTCGTCATGGCAGGAAGCATGGGGCACACATTGTGCTGGAACAGCAGTGAGAGCCACCACGTCCTGATCCGTAGGCAGAGAGAGTGAGACCCTCAAAGCCCACCCCCCAGCAATACACTTCCTCCAACAAAGCCACAGCCCCCAATCATTTTAATCTTTTCAAAAAGTTCCACTCCTGGTTACTAAGCATTCAGGTATATGAACCTGTGGGGGCCATTGTTATTCAGACACCACGGTGAGGAGCTGGAGAGATGACGCAGCAGCAGAATACATGCTTCTGTTCTAAGGATTTGAGTTCAGTTCCCAGCAACCAAGTCAGTCAGAGTCAGTCAGCTCACAGCTATAACTCCCATCGTCGGGGAGCTAACACCCTCTTCTGGTCTCTGTGTGCAACTGCACTCAAATGCTCATAGCCGTGAATAGACACATGTTATTAAAAAACAAAAACAACAACAACAACAAAAAAAAAAAAACAACAGCAGCTGGAGAGATGGCTCAGTGGTTAAGAGCACCGGCTGTGCTTCCAGAGGTCCTGAGTTCAATTCCCAGCAACCACATGATGGCTCACAACCATCTATAATGGGATCCGACGCCCTCTTCTGGTGTGTCTGAAGACAGCTACAGTGTACTCATATACATAAAATAAACAAATAATTCTTAAAAAAAAAAAAAAAAAAAGAATCACTTTTAAAAAAAAAAAAATGCCAGGCAGTGGTGGTGCACACCTTTAATTCCAGCACTTGGGAGGCAGAGGCAGGCGGATTTCTGAGTTCGAGGCCAGCCTGGTCTACAGAGTGAGTTCCAGGACAGCCAGGGCTATAGAGAGAAACCCTGTCTCAAAACAAAACAAAACAAAAAAAAAACCAAAAAAACAAAACAACTTTGCTCAGCATAGTAGCTCATGCCTTTAATCCCAGCACTCAGGAGGCAGAGGCTGGTGGATCTCTGTGAGTTTGAGGCCACCCTCGTCTACAGATTTAGTTCCAGGACATGCAAGGCTATGTAGAAAAACCCTGTCTTAAACACAAACAAACTAAAATTATTTTGTATTTAACCCAGGCAGCCTGATTCAGACAGCCCTGCATTGGACGTTCCTAGCTTCTGAGCAGACAGCTCTATGGAAAGGCATAGCATGGTTTTTCTGCAGCCTTCCTGTAACTTTCTACGGTAAAGGTCACACACACTCAGCTCTTTTCCTCTTTTCAGATTGAATAACATTTTGTCGTTTGTTTTTTGTCGCCTTTTGTTGGCAAACTTTAAAACCTTTTAAATTATTTTTACCCCTTGATTTTTGTATCATGTACCTGGGTGTTTTGCCTGCATGTATGTTTGTGTAGCACATGCATGCAGTTACAGATAATTCTGAGCTGCTGTATGGTTGCTGGGAATCAAAGCTGGGTTAAGAGCAACCAGTGGTCTTAATCACCAAGCCATCTCTCCTGTGGACTGACGTTTTTAAGAGACAGGAGTATATATACTGGGGAGACTATAGGCTCTGGAATCGGACAGTTCTGGATTTGAATACAGATTCAAACAGTTATCGCTATGTGGCCACTGTAGCCTTTCTGGTCCCTAATCTTTATATTGGTAAAATAAAGGATTTTGGAAGTACTAGAAAGTGTATATAAAATCCCGATGCTCGGTTGGTAACAAGTTCTGTTATTAGAGAGGACAGTAGTATCCTGGCAGTCACTTGGTACACTTACATTTCTTTACTGCTATTGGATGGTATCTCACATGGACCATCTCTTTTATCCCCCATCCCAGAGCCAACCCAGGGCCTTGTAAATGCTAAATAGAAGACCTCCGCAACCCTTAAAGTCAAGTGTTACAAATATTCCATGAGCCACCATACCTTCCCCACAGCACACTCCTGATTAGTTAAGCATTGTTGCATGCGGGACCTAGAAGACTTCTCAGATTGCTGAAGCAGTGACTTTTAACCAGTGGAAATCAGCACAGGAGATGGAACTGAGTGTCAACTCTCCTTTAGGACCAGAGAGAGTGGCCGTCCAGGAAATTCCGTTAGTAACTCATCTAAAGTTGCCTTTATTTCCTCTTAGTCCCTTCACTTTTTGACAAGAAAGGTTTGGGAAAAGCTGCCAGTGACGACCCTAAGTTCTTATCCTTTTGAGGATTAGCAAGAAGAGAATCCCAAACCCATTGGTCATTACCCTGTTCCTTGTAAGAAAGACCCGCCCTTTGACATAGTAGAGCTCATGGAGGAAATTGAGATGAGGTGCAGCCTGCTGTAGGGGGTCAGTGCTAGTGGAGACTTGTATTGTCCTCAGTGTAAAGGCCAGAACTGCTTGCCACAATCTGTCTAAACTCACCACTGCAACTGGACCCTTCCTGGGCTAGGTTCCTTAGTCCATATGCTTTTCCTCTTAGGTGTAGCCTCCTGGCTTCTGTGCCTCTACTCTGTCCCCTACTCCTCTGACCACTGTGACTGAGGTGCACTCTTCTTCGCCTGAGAGCTTTGTGGAACTGAGTGACTGCTAGATCCTCGGGTTTTCATTCACAGCTACTGCTGACCATTGTTGGGGAATTTGACTACAGACCGTAAGTCATTAACAAATTCCCTTACTATATAGAGACTACCTATAAGTTCTGTGACTCTAGAGAACCCTGACTAATACAGAAAAACTTAATGCTGAAACCTCTAGACTGCTCTCCACCTCACAATATGGCCTTGAGCTAGTCGCTCAACTGGCTCAGGACCTCTATTTCTTTATTTCTGGGGAATAATATTACCTGCCTTAGCTACTTTATAGGTTTATAGATATGGATCAATGAGATTGAATGTATGAAAAGAAAAACTTTACAAAGTACTTTACAGATATCAATCTCACCGAGGTGAGTTACTGATTGTTTTCAGGTTTGTTGTTGTTGCTGTTGTTTTTGAGATATTGGCTCACTATATAGCCCAGGCTAGTCTTAGACTCATTCTGTATCCCAGTGTCTTAGTCAGGGTTTCTATTCCTGCACAAACATCATGACCAAGAAGCATGGGGAGGAAAGGGTTTATTGAGCTTACTCTTCCATGTTGCTGGTCATCACTAAAGGAAGTCAGGACTGCAACTCAAGCAGGTCAGGAAGCAGGAGCTGATGCAGAGGCCATGGAGGGATGTAACTTACTGGCTTGCTTGCTTCTCCTGGCTTGCTCAGCCTGATTTCTTATAGAATCCAAGACTACTAGCCCAGGGATGGTACCACCCACAAGGGGCCCTCTGCCCTTGATCACTAATTGAGAAAATGCCTTACAGCTGGATCTCATGGAGGCATTTTCTCAACTGAAGTTCCTTTCTCTGTGATAATTCCAGCTTGTGTCAAGGTGACACACAAAACCAGCCAGTACACCCAGGCTAGCCTTACACTCACAGCAAGTTTCCTTTCTCAGTTTTCCAAGTGCTGGGACTGTAGGTATATGCCACTACACTTGGCCAGGACTAGTAATTTAATTCTAAGAAAATAATAAAGCACACTATCTCTTCTGTGAAACGGCAGGACCTATGCCGGAGAACCTAAAGGATAAGGTGTTCCATTTGATCTGTGTGGCAGTCTCTAAATTTCAGAATGTTAATTACCGAAAGCTATTATGTACACTAAGGAAGTAACACATAAATCCTGAAAGGTGAAGAGATGGGGGGGGGGGACTGTAGCCCTCCCAGGACTGCATCTGGCATTTAACAGGATAGGAGTGGCACCCAGTTACTCTTGCTAATTCTGCTTCTGGTTTTTGTTTTGTGTGACTCTTGTGTTTTGTTTTGTTTTGCTTTGTTTTTTTCCTGCAGACAGAATTTTTACCAAATGTATTTAAAGTGTTGTCTTACCGGCCATCGGAATTCAGAGCTTCCTTTGCCTATTTCAATGCCATCTATAATAAAGAAACAGGTAAATGAGAACACAGTGCTAACACATTCTTGGATGAAGCCCAGGTGCTTGGCTTCTACTGCTAGCGTTTCTTCCCCGGTCCCAGGTCACTATGTCAGGGAGCAGCTCAGCTTCTGTGACATCTCTTGGTTCCTGTTTTCTTGTGTGTTTTGTTATTAATAGTAGTGGTGGGGGTGGGGGGGGGAGAGGTAGGAGGAAGGGAGGAGGGAAGGGAAAAGGAATGAGAGACAATGGGAATGAATACGAGTGTTGGCCTGGAACTCACTATGTAGCCCAGGCTGGTCCTGAGCTCATAGCCTTCCTTCTACCTCAGCTTGCCAAAGGCTGAGATCACAAGCATACACCACCACATCCAGTGGCGACTCTAGATTTTGAAGTCAATGTCTGAATTCAGCTTCATCACTGTAGTTATAGAACTTTAATAAAGAAATAATATTTTTTTCTTACTTAGGGCATAAAAGTTGTCTGGGGTTCTTTATAACCTCTGAATAAGGTCATGAGCCTGTAAGTCAAGGGCTTATTTCTCAGGATTCATCTTGGGTTGCTACTACCCAGAGAGAAAGTGTACATTGGTTTTAATAAGATTTTTTCTCTCTCTCTCATCTAATAGTTTCTGTATGAGCTGCTGAGGGGTTAGGAACCACCCTGGCCTACAGGATAAATGTCACCAGCAAAAAGAAGTAGCAGTGGTGATCCCTTGTCCCTTGCCATAAGATCAGGACATAGAAGTTGCACACATTGCTTCTGCTAACATCTCATAGGCCAAATTTTGTCCATCACATTTAGCTACAAAGGAAGGTATATGACCACGTGCTCAGCTGCATTAGGAGATTCTAATTACTAAAAGAAAAAGGGAGTGGCAGATTTGGATTGTTCTGGTTTTGTTTTTGTTTGTTTGTCTGTCCGTCTGTTGAGACAGGGTCTCACTATAAGTCTTGGCTGACCTGAAGCTCAGTGTAGACCAGGCTAGCATTACAGAGATTCCCATGCTTCTGCCTTCCTAGTGCTAGGATTAAGCATGTGCCCCACGGCGCTTGGCAGTGAACCTATGAACAATAGATCTTAGGAGACAGCCAGCAAGTGTGTCACAGCAGTTCTTCATGGCTCTTCTCTAGGCTCCCTTCCCAGCCTCATCTACAATCCCTGCTATGTTCTGTTTGAGTCAACAGAGGCTGCGGTTTATTTTCACAGCACAGGGGTCTCATGATTTATCTTCCTGTTCACTGTGCTCACTCTGCCGTGACCCAGATGTCCCTTTGTTTATCCTTGTCTTTGTGTACCAACTCTTTCCTTCAAAGTCCCTTTCCTCTACTTTCAATGGCAGGGGACTGTCCTCCTGTGATCTATTACAGATGCCAGCCTTCCCTTCCCAGTGCAGGGTAGCATTTACCTCACTTGTGCTAGCAGGGCATCTTTCTGCAGCTGCTCTCCTTCACTGGGAGAAGACATATGTTTATTCAAATACGAATTTTGTAAAAATAATCCAAACAAACATCAGCAGAATACTGTAATGATTCATAGCCTTGCTTTTCCTACTGGTGAAATGTTAAATACCAGAAAGCTGGTGTGAAGAGAAAATGAGGTAGAAAGCTCTCAGCACCATGCCAGGCACGGGAGTGGCTTTCCCTACTCGATGCTCTCCCTAGTCATAGGTAGCAGGTTTGCTGAGGTTAGGAAGTCGTTTCTATTCTTAAAATTGTTGGCCCAGCAATTCATAATTCATTTAGCACGTCTTCCAAGGTACATGTCATAGTTCGTTGGGGCTATGGTAGTTTTTTAAAGTCATAGAAGTGTAGAGACTTTTATGTACAGTTTATTTTCCAAATGACTTTTTTCATGCAATACATTCTGATTGTGGTTTCCTTTCCCTCATTTCCTCCCAGATCCTTTCAATCTTCCTTCCCATCCAACCCCCTGCTTGCTTTCTTTAGAAAAGAAACAGGAATATAAAACCCAAACAAACCAGAATAAATAAACAAGGACAAAAAACAAAACAAAACAAAACAGGAGAAACACACCTGTATGCAGACACACACACACAAACTCATAAAAACACAAAAGTATCAGAAACCACAATATAGAAGCAAAAGACAAGTAAGATTAAAACACAAAACAAAAAAGCCAAACACTGTATTATAAGACAAAAGATCCCCAAGTAACGCTGAATTCATCTAGAGTTGGCTGACTGCTGCTTTGGCATGGGGCCTACTCTTAAGTGTGGTTCATATACCCAGTGAGATTCCATTGCATAGAACTTGTTTTTCCTTTGTGAGTGATTGACAGTTGGAGGTGGATTCTGGGTTAGGTATGTGGCTCGTTTCCTTTCCCCCTTCAACTCTGGGACCTCATCCGGCTTAGACTATACAGGCCCTGTGCAGTTTGCCATGCTTTCTGTGTGTTCATATATGTATCAGTCATGTTGTGTCTAGAGAGGCATTTTCCTTGGTATCTTCTCTCCCTACTGGGTCTTAAAACGTTTCTGCCTCATCTTCCACACAGCTCCCTAAGCTCTGAGGGAAGGAGTTTGGTGAATATGTCCCATTTAGGACTGAGCGTTCCAAAGTTTCTCACTTGGCATGCCACCCAGTTGTGGGTCTCTGTATTAGTTCCATTCACTGCAGAAGGAAGCTTCTGTAATGGTGGCTGAATGAGACACTGATCTGTGGGTAGAGCACAATATAGTCATGTCATTGTTATGTTTCTTTAGCAGAACAATAGTATGTGTTTTCCCCTTGGTTCATGCCCTATCTAGTCTCATATGCTTGACTACCTGAGCAGCAACAGGCATGAGTTCATATCATGGAGTGGGGCTTAAATCCAATCAGATAGTGGTTGGTTA
The DNA here is from genome assembly GCA_019843965.1 of Rhynchomys soricoides. Classification (NCBI taxonomy): domain Eukaryota; kingdom Metazoa; phylum Chordata; class Mammalia; order Rodentia; family Muridae; genus Rhynchomys; species Rhynchomys soricoides. Next base: position 5,683,198 of record JADRCH010000058.1, on the reverse strand, counting down.
CTCGCACAACTTTTGTGCCACTGTTGTACTTGCGTGTCATGCAGATAGTCACCATTGTAGACTGAATAGTTTGTAGCTGGGTTGGTTTTTACCTTTTTCCTTTGGTAATATGCAAAGAACCTTCTAGTGCCATGAACACTCGTCAGTAGAGGTGAAAGCTTTAGCTAGGCAGCAGTTCAATGAGAAATGTAGGTGTTGTCTTCAGCAGAAGGGCCTTCCTTACCAACAGTTTCACATGCACTCTTGAGAGGAGAGAGACAGCAAAAGAACAAATTGACTTTAGAATCAGATGATATGAAGACAAGGAACTAGAATGACCATGTGGGTGAGGTTCGACAAGTAGGTAGATGGACAGACCTATACAGATGGACACATCTGGGCTGGATAGGCTCTGGATAAGCTACTGTTTAGGGTTGATGGATGGGTCTCCTTTCCTTTTCCTCTCCAGGCCAGCTCAGCAAAGCTGACAAGGAGCTCATCATAGTGACCAGCCTGGGCGAAAGGTGCCTGCCTATACAGCGTGGTTGTCTACAGTACCCTCTACAGAGTCTACTTGAAGAACACAGTACACACTGACCAGGTTGCTGCCCATCTCCCCGTGTCAGTTTTAGGGCCTCTCTGTACTCAGAGAAGGCAAAACTTCAGTCATTACATGGCAGGGCATACAACTCAAGGTCTTCCCACCGTCTGAGTTTCCTTGGATCCCAGCATTCTTCCCACCTGCTTCTGTAGACATGGGATTTGGAGGTCGGTAACCAAACCTCCCAGCTTTATGTCAGGTGCATTGGTTGTTTGACTTGTATTCTCTTCTCTATAAAGTGAGTCTTGCTTTAATCATTCACACTCTCAGTGCAGAGGGCGCACTTGACGTGGAGTGTCCGACCATAAGACGGCAAGGTCTTGTCAAAGCTGGCCTTTTCTGGTATGCTATCTTGCTTACATTTTCCAGTGTGAAATGATACATCCACTGATTATTCTTAGAGAACCCAAGTCAGATTTATTAGCTTTTATTTCTTAGTGCTGGTCAGGCTTGAGTCCAATCTGCCTATCTTTCTGGAATGGTCTCTGTCACCAAGATTGGTTGTGAAATTGGTTCTGTTTCCCAGTAAATGACTCACTCTTTCCTTGATTCATCTCAAAGGTCATTCTAATTATTTGCAGAAAATGGGCTGAGGGTGAAGACGGCAAATGAAGACTTGCCACCAAGCTTCCCCAGTTCTGCTTTCCACAACAAAACCCCTTGCTTTTGGAGCTGGGGAGATGAAAACAAAAACAACAACAACAGCAACAACAAGAACAAGAACAACAACAAACCTCTGAACTTATTCTAAAGTTGAAGTTTATCAGTCTCTCTACCCCTACAGTCTTCTTTCCTGACCTGACACAGGTAGAGATTGTGTTGCTAGCCGATCAGCCCCTTTGTCCTGCACACTGCCCCCTCCAGTCCTTGCTCATCCTGGCTTTGTCAGGCATTGTCTCCTCATTGCTGTTAAGTGTGTTGTCATACTCTGTTTGCTAAGTTGGTCTAATATCTTTGGGTTTTGGCGCTTTTCAGTATTTTACCAGCAGAGAAAGTGGTTATTAGTGCAGTGTGTGGGACTTGATGTACTTGGAACCTGACCTCAGCTCTGCCACATGACTTTAGGGAAGGTACTATGCCCCTTTGAGCTACAGTTTCTTCTTCAATAAAACGGGGATAATCACAATGCTGCTGCTCAGAGAACGAGACAATAAATGTGAAATGCCAGGCACATTCTTAGTGCATCTGTGGCTAAGTGTGCAGGTCGTTTTGGTCTTATTCTTGGCTTTAGCTTTGTGAGACAGTCTCTTGTGCTTGTAGCTCAGGATGGCTTGGAATTCATGGTGTAGCCTAGGCAAACTCAAACTCTCAGGGAACTTCCTGCCTCAGCATGAGCCACCATACTTGGATAAATATAAAGTATTAATTTCACAAATATTGTGTTGTACCTACCTAATCTATCTACCTACCTTCCTATCTACCTATATACATACATATTTGGTTTTTTGAGACAAGGTTTCTCTGTGTAGCCCTAGCTGTTCTAGAACTCATTCTGTAGACCAGGCTGGCCTCAAACTCAGAGATCCACCTTCCTCTGCCTCCCAATTGCTGGGATTAAAGGCTTGCGCCACCCCTGACCCAACGCAGGTTTTTAAGTCATGGATGTTTAAAGGAAAAGGGAGAATTTGTTTTTAAGAGACAGTCTTGCTCTGTTGCCCAGACTGTTACTAAACTGAATTAAGTAATCCTCATGTCTCAGCATTGAGTAGAAGAGATAGCCACTGTGTCCAGGTGGAAAGAAGGATTGTTTTGTTTTTAAAGTTATGAGTGTGTATGTGAGCCTGCATAAGTATATGTGTACCACATGCATGCAGGGGTCATCAGAGGCTGGAAGAGGGTATTGGATCCCCTGGAACTGGAGTTACAGATGGCTGTGAACTGAATCTAGATCCTCTGCAAGAGCAAGTGTCCTTAACTGAGACATCTCTCTAGTCCTTCAAAAAAGACTTCTTGGTAGACACGCTTTTGAACTAGATTTCCAAGTGTATATTCCATTAGGCTTGACCAAGCTATTCATCTTTCTGTCCTAACTTTGCTCCCTTTGTTCTATAATAACCTTGAAGGCTTTTCCCCATTGATTTAATCAGACCTTGGATTTTATCACCTGTGTTGTAATGGACCAACATAATGATTGTCTGTTTCATTACAAGTCTGTATCAATGGGAGAAAGTCTGACCTTCCTGCTCAAGAAAAAGCAATGATAAGAGTTTGCACTTGCTGTTTCCCAAGCTGATGACATAATAGATGATTGTTTCAAAAAGCTTGAAACCCATGGTTTCAATGGAGAAGATGCCTGGGACACAGCTACCATTACAGCTTTCTATGCTATGGCTAACTGTCTTGTCCATTTTATCGACATCATTCCGAACTGGATTCTATTCAGTGGGCAGAAAGAATGATACTAGACAGATTGAGAAAAAACTTACTGCTCCGAAAGCATAAAAGACTGACAGGAGAGGCCAGTGTTTATCATTTCAGCTATGTTGTATTAGAAGAAATAAGTTGCACAGCAATTAAAAAACACAAAACATCTAGTTATTGGATAGAGAAAAAAATTGTTCCCCATTTTCTTGATGAAATAGGTCTTGAGTGTCCAGTGACATGTGATATTTGAGACTTGGAGACACAGTTCAGAAAACCTTTTTGATTATTTACTTCCTTTGTGATTCAAAAAGACCATGAGACAAAAGATTTCCAGTGATGCTTTAAATGTGAGTAGATATCTAACTGAATTTTGGCTACTAAAGTTGTAAATTCTTAAGCTTTCCAGATGGTATTATTATGTAGAAATTGGTTAATATAGATTGATTTGAAGTTAATTCTTTATTAACATGGTTGTGTATAAACTTTCAAAGGTCGTGTGTCAACAGGAAGAGGCACAGCTGAATTTGAGTACTATTTTTAGTGCCTTGTCAGTTTTTTTTTTTTTACTGATGATATAGAATCATAGTCTTTTTTTTTTTAAGATTTATTTTATTTATATGAATACACTGTAGCTGTCTTCAGACACACCAGAAGAGGGCATCAGATCCCATTACAGATGGTTGTGAGCCACCATGTGGGTGCTGGGAATTGAACTCAGGACCTTTGGAAGAGCAGTCAGTGCTCTTAATCATTGAGCCAACTCTCCAGCCCAGAATCATAGTCTTAATGTAATATGCTCTTATTTTAGCTTTCAGTAAAAATATTTGGAATAAGTGAATATTCACATATTAAATACAAATATTTTTAAAACCATGACTTATTCTGTGCTATAACCACTATTGCCTTGAAGTTATTTACATTTTAACATTTGAGAGTCATTATGACATGAACAGAGAACATGTAAACTTATAAACTCTTATTTACTCCCATTTTGTTTCCTTAGATTCTCTAAATTATCAGTGAACATGTTTTTGTTGTTGTTGTTTTTGTTTTTTTCCCTACAGTACTAGGGGTTAAAGTCAGGGCTTCACACATGTTAGACAAATGTCCCACCACTGAACCATATCCTCAGACCAGTGAATTGCTTGTCAGTGGCTTTGGGACTTTGATATGCTTTTCATGTTGAATGCCCTACACTGTGAAATCTGATTATGTGGAGCCAATACAAACCGAATGATGATTTCTTGATTTTCTGTTTAAAGTTTAATCACTGGATATCTAATTCCCTTTCTCCAGACATCTTCCAGCTCTATCTTCACAGGCTGGATCATCCTCCAGGTTTCTATCACAGTCATCAAATGTGAACTCCCTACAATGCTACAGACGTAGAGAATTTTGTCTTTTGTTTTATCTATCTGCCTTTCCTTTTACCTCAAGCTATCCTTTTTGAGGACTAAACTTCCCTGCACTTAAAACCTCCATTCCCTGTTAATGTTTCCCCTGAAAAGAGATACTCAGCAATCAGGAGCAGAGAGAAAGGGATATCCTCAGGGACTGGGCAGTGCTTGGCAGGTGAGTACAGAAGGACCCTGGGCTCTTACTTTGTAGATTTGAATTGGTTCAGTTCTTCAGCTCCCCTCAATTACTCCTAGCTGCATGTATGTTCTTTTTGCAGGGAAGAGAAGAAGGCTCTAACCTTGATAAAGATTTACCTTTCTGCGCAACAACCAAAATTTGGGCAGATATTTATGGCACCAATAGGATCCTTTAGTTTAGGTCATGTACAGTCCAATACTTTTTAAATTCGATTGTTCTTGAATCTTTAGACTTCGAGGCTGAGTAGGCAGTGTGCCAAGAGATTTACTGTGTGACCTACATATAATACAGTAATCACCCTTCCCCCCACAACCCCCCCTTGCCCAATCTCAGTGTAAGGACAACAGCAGATAATCCGACCCAGTCTTATCGGACTGGTCCGGCACAGATCCAGCTGAGGGCCGACTCTCCGCTGCTTGTAGTTGGGTCCTGTGCGCCCTACATTGCACACAGAGGGCTAGTGGCTCCTGACTTCACAGTCCTCTGATGTTGTGGCGCACAAGGCGGTGGTGTCCCAGCTTTTCCGTACCGGGCGGAGGGCAGCCTAGCGGCGGTGCGGGTTTCCCAGCCGGCGGGTTTAGGGCGCGACACCCGGAAGTGGCGGCTGGAGCGGGAGCGCTGAGTTGTCGGGCGGCGGGACAGCGGCCCGGAATAGGGGGCGGGGGCGTTGGTCATGTTTCCCTTCGGGCCCCACAGCCCGGGCGGGGACGGGGTGGCTGGAGCTGAGGAGCCGCCGCCTCTCGGAGGGCCGGCAGCCGCTTCCAGACCGCCCTCTCCAGCTCCGCGGTCGGCGTCTCCACAGCGAGGAGCTGACGCGGCCTCTCCCCCGCCGGCCGCCGGGAGACCTCGCCTCCCGGGCGGCCCCGCAGTGTCCCCGGCCGAGCGCGCTGGAGAGCTCGCGGCCCCCGGAGCTCTGGAGTTGTCCGCTGCCGCGTCGCAGGCAGAGCTGTCACCCTCCTCTTCACCGCGCAGACGCTCGAGGCCAGACTGTAAGGCGGACAGTTGGAGCCGGCAGGGCCTCAGCGCCGGCCTGGGCGGCCCTGGTGCCAGACTGTTCGGGTGGCTGCGAGAGCGAAGCCTCGGTCGCGGGCTGTTCGTGGACCCGGCTCGGGACAATTTCCGCACGATGACTAACCTGTATGGTTCCATCCATCCCGCAGACTCAGTGTACCTCAGCACCCGCACCCACGGTGCTGTCTTCAACCTCGAGTACTCGCCGGACGGGTAAGCTTCTACACTCCAGCTGGCTCCCTCCGGTCAGGTTGGCTGCAGCTGCTGGCCTTCGTGCCCCTGATACTTCCAGAAGCATGTTGTCTGTCACTTGTGAGCCCTGTCCTGGCCTTTTGAGGTAGGCGGGCCCAGTGCTTCCCTTCGGGGTCCTGGTGAAAGAGAAATACTTTAAGCGATCGCTTCAGGTCTGTCAGGGCCGGCACACTACTAGGACGTTCTGGTACACCGTAGGTGCTCAGGAAATATGCTTTAAATAAATGCCCATCGTTTTACTGTTATCCTCAGTTGGCTTTTTTTCTGATCTGAGTTTATGTTAAAGGTAGAAAACTTGCAGAATCTTTGGACCTTGTGCCAGATCCTGCCATGAGGAGACAAATGAAAGCTTTAGAACGATACCAAGACTGCAGAAATACGTTTCTCAGTGTTTGGGCCATTTGTGGGATAGACTGCACGCTTAGACTGGTAAGATGTTTGCTCTTAGTTTACTTCAAGCTATAAGGAATTTTCAAACTATCCCAGGTCTATTTAGTACTCTGTCTTGTGAGTGCATAAGTTTAACAACAATCATAGGAAAGTACTGCTTGTGGCTCCACCATAAGATGACATAATTAATTCTTATCACATCTGGCCTCTGTTACTAGTCTTTGCTTAGTTAATCCATTCATTCATTCATTCATTCAATCCCTCATTCACCAGATGCTCCTGGGACTCTTGATAGGTTGCAAATGTATGACTAACCATGGTGTGTAAAACTAGCTAATGACACACTCCTCTCACTGAGCCTGGCCTCTGTTAGTTCAACTGGATATGAGATTTTAAGTAATGCACAGTGTACACCTACAAATTGAGATAAAGGCTTGAAGCCTGTTGATCTAAGGTATTTAAGGTTACCTTGAGAAAGTGACACTTGAATCAAGATCAGAAAAAAAATTGCAGAAGATATAGGGTAAAAATAGAAGTATTTGACTATGAACTTATGCTGAAGAGTCATATCATGTTAGAGGAAATAGAAATGATGAAATAAAACATTTCAAAGAAGAAAGGCCTAAAATATGCTGAGAAAGAAGCAAGGGAACAGTTACTGAACAAGTAAGACCTGCTCTAGTTGACTGATGAAAATGCTCCTTCCTTTACTATACCTAGTCTGAGCATCTCTGGGGCTTCTCTTCACAGCAGTCAGCTGGAGTTTTAGCAGTGGGTGCATATGTGGAGATAAGAGGATAACCTACAGGAGTCAGTCTTTCCTTCTACCATGTGGGTCCCAGGGATGGAACTCAGGTAGTCAGCCTTGCCTCTACCCACTAAGCCACTCTGCCAGGCCCCAGAAGCATTTTTTTTTTTTTAAAGTAATTATTCTGGTTCTCAGCCAGTGAAATGTCTCAGCAAGTCAAGGTACTTGCTGTACAAGCCTGGTGATGTGAGTTCTGATTCCTGGAACCCTGTAAAGGTAAAGAGGAGAACTAACTCAATGCTAAGCTGTCTTTTGGCCTGCACATGCACCTACACATGTCACAGGCACACACATACCCCAATAATAATCTAAGGGACTTTACTAAGAATATGTATTAAATTTTCAAGAAAGCAAAAGAAAGAAAAGATAATTTCCTTCTAAACGAGTAGAGAAAAAGTATAAAATAAGAGGAAACATTACAAAAAGAAGAAGGTGATTCTCAGTGGGTAAAGGGCTTGCTGTGCAATGAGATCTGTTTTTAGCACCCGTGTACAGGCTGGGTGTGGTGTCTCATATCCCTATCCCAGCACCTAGTGAGAAGAGAGAGGCTGAGCTCTGGGGCCCACTGAGTAGCTGTTCTAACCCAAACAGTGAGTTCCATGTTCAGTTAGAGACCCTATTGCAAAAAAAGTAAAGTAGAGAGGCTGGACAGATGGTTCAGTGGTTAAGTGCACTTGCTGTTCTTGCCGGGACCTGAGCTGCAGAACCCACAAGACAGCTATCTGTAACTCTAGTTTCAAGGAATCCATCATGTACATATATGTTGCATATACATACAGGCAACACACACACACACACACACACAAACACACTGATTAAGTAAATCTTAAAATAATAAGGTAGAAAGCAATAGAGGAAGACACTTGATGAAAACCTCTGCTCTACACATACACAAACACAGAGGTTTATACACATATGCACAGACATGCAAAGGTAACAAAGGGACAGAAGGAAAAAAAACTGTTGGTACTAGTTGATATTGTTCAGTGGTAAAGCATTTGCCTAACATGTGGGTTTAATTTCAGGACTCCCACACACAAACAAAGAAAAAACATAGTTAAGCTGGCATAGTTAAGGTGCCATAGGAGCACCACTTGTGACCATTAGCTTGAAATAGGTTTCAACAATATATCAAAACTATATATATATTAAAAACATTATAAAACAACTGGTAAACTATATTAAAAGAATAAAATAGGCTTAAGGGGGGAAGTGACTAAGTTACATCATAATGATGAGAACTCAGCTTTACCTGGAAACTTGAATGGGTATTTACATAAAGATTAAACAAGTATTAGATTTACAATATAACAGTGTTGACACTTCTGGGAGAAAACAGCAAATTTATCACCATAGGGGGAAATTTAATAAACATAGTATACCTCTGTTAATTAGACAGATCTAAACAGAAGAATACATAAGGTAAGACCAAAATCACCATTTTTTTTTTTCAGTATCACTTAAGATCTTTAAAGGGCAAGCACTCTGTACTGCCATGACATTCAGCCACTACACACTGATTCAGTTGTACAAGAATATTGTATATTAGAATATTGGTTGATTCCCAGTGATTGAAGTTCCCCAGATCTGTCATCATTGAAATGCTTCAACACATTCTGTGACATTCCTAGAGTTACCCATTATATTAGCAGTTACAGAATTAAGAACTAGCATAGTGAGAGGCTGTTAACAAAAATCTATTTGGAGAATTATAACCCTGCATCTATTCTAACTGATCCTCCCCCACATGTAGTGTGCTCATATGTGCCCCCTATACACCTGAGGGTAGAGCTGTGTCTTAGGGTTTCTATCCCAAAAAGCAAGTTGGGAGGAAGGGGTTTATTCGGGTTGCACTTTCAGATCATAGTCCATCATTAGAGGAAGTCAGGAAAGGAACCCAAACAGGGCAGGAACCTGAATGCAGGAGCCGATGCAGAGGCCATGGAGGGAGCTGTTTATGGCTCTCTCAGCCTGCTTGCTTATAGAACCCAGGACCATCAGCCCAGAGATGGCACCACCCACAGTGGGCTGTACCCTCACCCACTGATTGCTAATTGAGAAAATGTCTTACAGCTGGATCTCATGGAGGCATTACCTTAACTGAGGTTCCTTTTTCATTGATAACTCTAGCTTTTGTCAAGTTGACACACAAAACCAGCCAGTACAGGCTGCCTAGTTTTCTTAGGCACATTCTTCCCATTACTGTCACAAGGTCTCTTGTGCAAACTACAGCTTATACCAAGCTTTTTTGTGGATGGTGGGCATCCAAGCTCAGGTACTCACACTTGGACAGCTGAGCCATCTTCCCAGTACCTATTTTGTTTTTAGAATTAGCATCTCACTCTGCATTTTTAAATTAGTAAAATGGAGTCAGTAAGATAGTTCAGTGGGTTAGTTGTCATTAAGCCTCACAATCTGAGATTGATCTCCAGAGTCCACATGCTGGGAAGAGAGAACTGACTCTTCCTAACTCTTTCTAATGGTTCTCTGACTGCCACATGTGCACTGTGGCACAGGTGTGCCCACAAACATGATTGCATGCATAAGTAGATAAAATACATGTAAAATTATTAAATTAACAAAGTGGAAAGGAATGGAAAATTAATGAGCAAACTATCACAAGGAAAAAGAGTTAACATTATTTACAAGTAATATAAAAGTAAACCTGAAGAAAGCAAAATGGTAGGAAATATAGATAGCTTAAGAGTTTGGTTTGGTTTAGTTACATTTATTTATTTGTGCGTGTCAGAGGGCAATTTGCAGAAGTTACACCAGAGATTGAACTCAGGTCTCTAAGGCTCAGCCCCAAGCACTGCTACTCACTGAGCTGTCTTACTGACCTGAAAATAAAGGGGTTTTTGTTTGTTTTGTTTTTCGAGACAGGGTTTCTCTGTGTAGCCCTGGCTGTCCTGGAACTCACTCTGTAGACCAGGCTGGCCTCAAACTCAGAAATTGACCTGCCTCTGCCTCCTAAATGCTGGGATTAAAGGTGTGCTCCACTATCGCCTGGCTTGGGAAATAAGATTTTTAAAATGTAGAAATTAATAAAATTTGAAAATAGAAATACTTGCCGGGCATGGTGGTACAGACCTTTAATCCCAGCACTCCAGAGGCAGAGACAGGCGGATTTCTGAGTTCGAGGCCAGCCTGGTCTACAGAGTGAGTTCCAGGACAGCCTGGGCTATACAGAGAAACCCTGTCTCAAAAAAAAAAAACCCCACCAACTCAGAATTTTTTTCATTGAATTCACTTGCTATAATCCAGTGCTTTAAATTATCTTTGGTGTGTGTGTGTGTGTATGTGTGTGTGTGTGTGTGTGTGTGTGTTTTCATGTTGGGGGAAATGTGCATATATATAGGGGCCAGAGGTCATTGCGTGTCTCTTTTCAATTTCTTTTACCCTGTTTTTCTCTTAACCTGGAACTCACCATTTCAGCTAGATTAGCTGGTGAGAAAGCCCGGAAATATCCCTGTGTGCTTCTTCAGTGCTAGGACAGTGATGGAGCTCAGGCCCTCATGCTTACATGGCAAGCATTTAATTAATGGAGCTGCCCAACCCCAAATTAGGTACATAGTATAACTGCTAAGTGATGCAGGAGGATCCAGCCCTCTTTGTGGTCCATGTGTCTGTGTCTGTATGAGTTGATGTGCACCACATGGGTTCAGATGCCTGAAGAAGGCCAGACAAGAGCTGTGGAATCTCCTGAACTACCATGTTGGTACTGGGAACTGAACTTGGATCCTCTTCGAGAGCAATAAACTGCTAAGATCTGCAGCGGGGTGTTTTTAGAGCAAGCACACTTGTGTAAGTTGCACCACAATGTAACGGTTGTAACTGCTATGTTTGATTATGTTTGTTGATCTTTACTGAGTCTGATTTGTAGGTCAACTTTATTGTGAGTATTTGTAGGAGGGAGACTGTATGTATAGAATTCCTTACCATATGGAGTTTCAGACATCCACTTGGGGTTTCAGATATTTCCCTCATGCATAGGAGGACAATTACGATGTCCCATGGTTTATACAATCCTCATTCTCTCATGTATACTTAGGTTTCTCTCTCCTTTTTATAGTGAAGCATATCTTTATATGTTTCTCTGTATTCAGTAATAATTATTTCATTCTACTAAATCCCAGAAAATAGTGCTGAGTCAAACAGTTGACATGTTTAAAATTCTGGTAGACACTTGAGAGGTGCTGCCTGACTGTGAGTGGTGTCAGCTCCCACTTGTGTGTGGGAGTTAGGACTGCCCACATGGTAGTGCCAGCCTTCTAATATCTGCTGCTGATGTAAAAACCTAGTAAAAAAAGTTTAGAGTACGTATAATTATAAATAAGTGAACCAGAGAGCATTAGAGAATAAACAGAGCGATGTGTTCTTTCCTTTCAGGTCAGTGCTGACAGTTGCTTGTGAACAGACTGAAGTTCTGCTTTTTGACCCTATATCTTCAAAGCACATAAAAACCCTTTCTGAAGCACATGAAGACTGTGTGAATAATATCAGGTGAGTGTGTTGGTGAATAAGTGAGCCTTTAGTGTGACTCAGAATCTGGTTAGTGAAAATATGTCATGCATTATCCAGTTGTAAGACTTACCGTATAATTATAAATTTTACTCTTAATGATTTTTGGATTGGAATCTTTCTGTAATATGTTGTTCACTTCCGTGTGATTTTTTTTCTTTCCTCTGTGTATCAAGGTCATCACTATGAACCTTAGCCATGTACTGCACTACTGCACTGGCTTCACATCTCACAGTCATGCCTCCCACAGCCACAGTACTGATGCATACAGAACATCCTTGTAACATCCTTGGATCCTTGCTCCTTCCTGCTGAATGATTTGGGAAGGGAAGTACAGTTGAAGGGAATCTACAGTTTAGTAGATTAATATGCAGTCCTTAAAATGATGACTGAAGAGACTATAAAACCATAGACAAGTGTTTAGGATTATGTAAGTTAAAGTCACACAAATTATACGAGTAGAAATGATAAAAAAGAAAAGGTTAAACGGTTGTTTTTAACTCTTAACAGCAGTTTAGAGTGGGTACTTTCCCATTTTCTGTTTTCTAACGTATGATTATGAATGTGAAAATATGAAGTGTTAGTTTTATAATTATTACTTTCAGTGTTACCTAAAAAAAGAAATGTGAAAATTACTTGTAGTTTAGGTAGTGCATTTTGCACCTCCACTGACCCACACATGCAGAAACAGAGGATTAATAGTACAAACTGGCAGACAGGTTCCAAAGCAAACATTCAGAGATGGCTGACTACGATCTGGACAGGGCTGAAACCATGGGGTCCTGGTCTTTCACTCAGGTACTGACTCCTAGTGGTTATGGATCTATTAATTAAAAAGATCAAAGCACCGAGTGAGCCCAAATCACCACAGGAAGCCAGTGCTTTAGTTGAAATGTCTGTCTCATTTTTGAAAGATTGATAAAAGAGAAGGCTGTTTTGCTCCCTGGGCTATAGGTTTTAGCTAATTAAGACACAGCCTCATGACAAGAATTGAGTGAAGGCACTTGCTGGGTCAGTGAAGGGTGTGGATGTGTGTCATTTCTAACATTTCATGAAACTGGAGCTCTGAAATATCATAAACCCCAGTAATAGACTAGGGGCTCAGATGGCCAAGTTGAGGCAATTTTAAAACCCTTAAATAGGAAGGAAGAGAAAAAAGTTTACTTCTCCCACTTAAGCCTGTCACCAAAATTTGAACATTCATGAGGACATCTAATAATACAGCAAATTCAAATCACCAGAGCAGGGATTTCTCTGGATGAATTAACTTTATGGAGTAAGTAGTCCAACAAAGACTTTATTTTTAAAAATAAATTATTTATTTTTTTTTTGACTAGGTAATACATGCACGTGGTACAAAATTCAAAGGTACAAAAGGGTAAACAGTGAAAAGTAAGTGTATTTCCACCTCTGTCGCCTAGCCACCCAGTTTCTCTCCCCAGAGGCAACCACTATTATTAATTTGCTATCTTTTTTGAGATAGTTTATGCATGTACAAGCATATACATACACACATACACATGCATACCCCACATATACTTTTATATAAATGGTAGCATTCTACACATATGTGCCTGGCCTTTTTAACTCAACATATTTAGAGATCATTTCATATTAGTATCCATGGGATGATCTTACTCTTTTTAATGGCTGCATAGTATTCCATTGATTGGGAGAAACTTTAAAACATTTTTAGGATGCTTAAAGAGGTAAATAATACTCTCCCTTAAAAAGAGCAAAGAATATAAATTAAAAGAGGTGAAAGAAACAGGTTTATATAGTAAAGAACTAACTGGAACATATGGAAATTAAAAATGTTGCTATATAAAATGTATTTTAAAAGGGATGGCTAGGGCTTACTTAGCATGTGCGGGCTCCTGGGTTGGCTCCTACAGCATTGCTGGGGAAGACATAAAAAAGGCTGATATTTAAAAGGGTATAGCTCCAATCTGTGGATGTAGCTTAACTGGGAGGGTTCTTGCTTAGCATATGTAAAGCCCTGTGTTTAATGCTACCCAGAATTGGACATGCCAACTCAGGCTGTAATCTGAGCACTTGGGAGGGGAACAGGAAGACTGGGAGGGATTCAAGATAATTGTTGGCTGTATGCTGAGTTGGAGGTCAGCCCAGGATACATGAATCCCTGCCTAAAGAACAATAAAAAATAAATAATAATTTTAAAAAATAGGCAAAAAATTTAAATTTCATTGATCAGATGAACTTTATCCTTTTAACATTAATGAGTGAAGTGGAAGTTGGAAAATAATATCAAAATATACACCCATTACATACAAAAGGATTAAAAAGTATGAGCATATAGTTAAAATACAGGATTAACTAAAATATATAAATAATTGCAAAATTCTGGACATTATGGTGCATACCTATAGCCCAAGCACTTGGGAAACTGGAATATCTCAAGTTTAAGACCAGCCAATCCCTCAAGTGGAATGTTATTCCAAAATTAAGTTAATTAATTATAAGTAAATTGCAGAGATTTCTGGGAAATTAACTTGATAATTGTTCATACTATCTAGTAGAGGGAGAGCTACTTAATATTCAGAGTGTGAAACAGGTTTAAGGTAGATCTATATCTGGATAGGTTGTGGTAAAACTCAAGATTAAAATCTTAAGAAGTGAAGGTGCCGGGCAGTGGTGGCACACGCCTTTAATCCCAGCACTCAGGAGGCAGAGGCAGGCTGATTTGTGATTTCGAGGCCAGCCTGGTCTACAGACTGAGTTCCAGGACAGCCAGGGATACACAGAGAAACTCTGTCTCTGGGAAAAAAAAAAAGAGAGAGAGAAGTGAAGGCTGTAGAGATGGCTGAGTGTTTAAGAGCACTAGCTGCTGTTCCAGAAGGCCTGGGTTCAATTCCCAGCACCCACCTGAGGGTTCAACCCTGTAACTCCACCTACAGTGGATCCTACACCCTCTTCTGGCCTCTGTGGACACCGGGCACATGTGGTGCATAGACATGCAGGCAGGCAAAATACCCAGGCACATACAATTTAACAATATTAAAAGTGTTAAAAAGCTAGTAATGGAGGAGGCCAGTTACTTGTGGAAATTGATAAACTGGCAGAGGGCTTCTTTTCAGTAGATATGAGAAGAAAATGAAGCATATTTGATAAGGCAAGGCCATGTACCTCATTACGTCAGATAAATATAATCCAGACTGAAGATTTTTTTTTTTTTTTTTTTTGGTTTTTCGAGACAGGGTTTCTCTGTGTAACCCTGGCTGTTCTGGAACTCACTCTGTCCTGGAATTCACTCTGACCAGGCTCAGACTGAAGAATTTTAATTAGGTGAAATGTTCACTGTAACTGTTAATAGTGCAGAAAATGTAATTCTGAGGGTTTGGTTGGTTTTTTTTTAGTTTTGCATTTGATACATTTAAAGCAAAACTAAACTGAAAGCAGTAAGCTAGGTACAGTGGTGTGTGCCTATAGACTCAGTTACTTAGGAAGCTAGGTTGGAAAGATCACTTGAAGCCCAAAGTTCCAGGGGCCATACAAACCTCATCTACAAACATAAAGAAACAGTGCTAGAGATGTAGCCTAGTGGTCAGCGCTTGCCTAGCACCTAGCCTGTGGAAGGCCAAGGATTTGACTGTCAGCATTTCACCCAAAACAACAACAGGACAAGGAAAAGGAAGGCCTGTGGAGAAGCACTGAACAGTAGAAATAAAATGCTAACCACACACATAACTTTTATTACTAAAGAAAGAAGCAGTATTAATATATTTAGCCCAATATTTCCAAAATACTATAATTTTAACATGTAATCAGTATAAAATATTTGAGATATTTTACTTTCATTTTCTAATGTTGCCTTTCTAATGTTATACTTAGAACATTGTGACATTCCAAGTATAAAACTGGTCACATAGCAAGTGTTTGAAAGCCAAATGGGGCTTATATATACCACATTTGACAATGTGGCTATATACGGTGGCAACAGTAGTTTGTAATTAGTAGTAAGTAGTGTGGGAATTTTGTAGTGTGGGATAGTACAGTATAATAAGGCCCACATCATGTGTAGAAAGTAGAAATGTGAAGCAATTTCAGACATTTTTCAGATTGGTACATAGTTAAATGTGTGCATTTTTTTTTAAATTTAAAAGAATAACTAAAGTCTTGTAAATATAATTTATAGCTTTCAGATCACCAGAAAGGAAGGACGTGTGGCCAGTTCAGTATAAGTAGGAAAACTTAAATTTTGTTGTTATTGTTATAGTATTTTAATTTAAAACAAAAGAAGGATAAGAAATAGAAGTCTCAAATAAAGATTGTTCACAGAAAACATACATAGATTGATATTAATTAAAAGACATTTTGGAGCTGAGCATGGTGGTGCCTTTAATCCTATCACACGGAGGCAGAGGCAGGAGGATCTCAGAGTTCGAGGCCAGCCTGGTCTGTATAATGAGTTCCAGGTCAGCCATGGCTACACAATGAGACTCTGTCTCAAAAACACAAAACAACAAAAAAGACAATCTGCAGTTTGAATGAGAAAAGGAATTATGACATTTATGTGTATGAATATATGTATATATTTTTAACAGTGGCATCACAAGAAAATAAACGAGAAAGTGAAGATTATTGATGATCAGTGTTAGACAGATAAAAGAGCAAAGGCATTAAGGGTAAAATGCAATAGTATTTGTCATAAAAGGGAAACTCAAGATAATCATAAACTTTGTATATACCTTAAACCCAGCCCTGACATCATAAAGCAAAAGCAAAAGACCGAGTCCACAGTGAGGATGACGTTTGGTGGCTGAATACAAAACTAGCCAGTGTAAGCCAAGCTATTGAAGAATTAAGATTACATAGTAAAATGTCCTGAATAACATCTCTAATAAAACAGGTGCTGAATAAAGTAATTATATTCCTGTCTGGACATTTTAATACAGAGCGTTGTGAAGAGGAAAGAAAAGAACTTCGGGTTGCAAAGGAAGTAGAAGCAGGAACAGTGAGAGGTAACAGGTTTCACCTTTAACCATGTAAGATCTGTTGGGGACCCTAGTGACCTTGAGCTTTTGTTTTGATAGAAATGAGTACAGGGGACAGGAGACTTGATTCTAGGGTCCATTTCATATAAAAGTTCTTTTAGAAGATTGTGAAATCTGAAACCCAAAAGATCTCACTTTCAGCATAAAGGTGACCTAGAAATAAACCACTCTAAATCTTGACTACCATCCAGGAAAGGGTTAACCACAAACCAGTCCTCATACATGCTAACACAGACCAACACCTCCAGCCAACAACTGTAAATTAAATCCAGATTGAAAGGACATTCCAAATTAACTATAAAACAAAAACATGTAACTCAGCCAGGTGTGGTGGCACATAGCTTTTAATATCAGCACTTCAGAGGCAGAGGTAGTCAGATCACTGAGTTGTAGGTCAGTCCAGCATAGTGAGTTCCAGGTTGGCTGGGGCTTCAAAACAAAACAAAAAAGCAGATGCTAGTTGAGGTGGCACATGCTGATAGGATTTGAAGGAGGTAGAGCCAAGAGGATCAGAAGTTTGAGGCTAGCCTGGGCTACACATTTAAAAACACAAAACAAACCAGATATGGTAGTGTACACCTTTAGTCCCAGCACTTGGGAGGCAGAGGCAGGAGCATCTCTTGAGTTCAAGGCCAGCCTGGTCTACAGAGTGAGTTCCAGGACAGCCAGGGCTACACAGAGAAGCCCTGTCTCAGGAAAACAAACAACAAAGATATCCACAAACATGTAAGTTCTCCCTTAAATAAACTCAGTACCTTACTCACCCCAAGTTAGTCTTTTAATTCAGGGACTTTTGACTAAGATACATACCATCAGAGGTTTTCATAAAACTAAATGTAAACATTTTTGTTGAGTAGTCTGGCTTTAACAGCTGAAGTTGTTTTGGAGAAGACTAAAGTATAGGAGTAACAATGCTTCCTGATATGAAATACAGCTCTAGAGCAAGTGACAGTGGCATGGAATGGATCACTTAGAAGCAGACCTGTGAAATATGAACATTTTACATAAGAACAAAAGCAGTGCAAATTGGTGGAAAGAAAACGGAAAAGATGAAATTGATTATATGCATGAACAATAAACAAAATCAGATCCTTCTCATACTGTGGCTGAAAACAACTTCCATTTAAAGACCTAACTATGAAAGCAAACCTTTAAAGTTTTAGGAGAAAGTAGAGAATATTTACCTCTGTGTGAAAAATTATTTTTAAGACACTAAAAACATAAACCATTAAAGATTGGTGAGCTCAACTGAGTAAAATACCACATCATTGCAGTTTTGTTATATAGACACTCCAACAATATAGGAAGATAAAGGCTGACAGAAGAGGCTTCCAGTCAGGACCAGAAGGATCTTGAATATATTAAACCTAAGCATTGGCAGTGATGAGAAGTAGGGACCCTGAGGTATATTGATGCAGTGTAAATAGGCAACACAGTTTTCAAACAGTTCAGCAATGCCTGGTGAAATTAAAATTCGTTATAATTAAAAAGTTAATACATAACCACACGAATTAGATGACGAAGAAGGAGACTCATTAATGCTTTAGAGTAGTAAGGAGGGAGACTTGGGTGGCTGGTAAGAGGGAAGCAGATAAACTTTAGTCTCAATGGAATACTATACACAAGTTAAATGACCAAAAATACCTCACAGGTGCAAGGATGAGACAGAAAGGCAGATTGTAGAATGAGCTCTACGGTGTGATACCATTTATATAAAATTTTAAAGCTTCATAAACATAGGCTTGATGAAGGCATGCATCTGCTCTGTTTTTTCCTAGCACCTGGAACTGTGCCTTGTACATGGTGGGTGCTTGTTAAGTATTTCCACAGTACATTGGATACAAACCATATGAAAAAATGGTGATATACATATTATTACTTTATGGTATTAAACACGTGCATGGGGAATGACAAATTTTGGATAGTGGTTCCCTCTGGAGAGGGAGGGAGGGAGGGGAAGGGGCGTGGGGAGGGACTCACAATATACTTCAAATATGTTTGTGTTTCAGAAAGTTCTGAAAGATAACGAAATGTTAAAGTTTGATAAGCTGGGTGGTGGGTCTCACAGGTGTTTGTTATATTTGTTCTAGTCGTCTCTATATCTAATATTCTACAATTGAAACTCTTTATATCTCAAAAGAATAGACTTGTGTCGAGTTGTTTGCCCCACTCAAAATGCCCTTTGACTAACCTGTTTGAATTCTTTATCAATGTCAGCTTTCATGTGCTGCTGTCAGTGTGCTGCCACAGCACCCATGCCTACAAATTTGAACCTACTCCTTCAATTTGTTGACTAGGAAAATGGATTTTGAAGTTTATTTAGAAGCAAAAGTAACCTAAGAGGTTAAGAATCTGAGGCCTCTGAGTGCATGAACTTAAGTATGCACTGCTTGATAATACTACCTTCCATTTCTTCAGTTCTTGCTGTGTGTCAAAAACCTGTAAAACACTTTTCCTATGATGTATTGTTTAAGATTTTTAAAATTTTTGGTAAGTAGAGGACTTAGTGCTTTGCTGCTAAGCCTGACAACCTGGGTTTAAACCCTTGGACCCACATGGTAGGAGGAGAGAATCAGTTCCACAAAGTTAACTCTGCCCTTTACATGTGAATCAAAGAGTGAGTGTACACACACACACACACACACACACACACACACACACACAAATACATGAATTAATTAACATTTTCACATTTGTTTTTTGAGGTAGGGTCTTGCCACACATAGGCCAGGCTGGCCTTAAACTCACTACATCATACTGGCTGGTCTTGAACTTGTCCTTCTGCCTCAGCTTGTTCAATGTTTATCATGTCTTTGTGTAAGATAGATGTCATATCTGTTTTAAGGAATAAGGAAACTGTCACTCTTACAAAGAGATTTTTTCCAAGGCTTTATATACAGGAAGTAGTAGAAATGGAATTATACATGGTTCCATGGGACTCTCTCAAGCATAGCTGTCCAGAGGTGTGGGCATACATTTTCTGGTTTCATTCTGGGTAGTCATTTTGTACATTCTTGGTAATGTCTTTTAGTTTGTATTTTAGTTTTGTGAGTTGTTAATCTTGTAAAATAATAATGATAGCTAAGGATATTTTCTGTCCCTGTTTTAAGAAAGAAAAACGTTTAATTTAAATACATCTATTTTATAGGCTTACTTCTTAAGATTTACTTATTTTTATGTGCATTGGTGTTTTGCCTACATGTATGTCTGTGATGGTGTCAGATCCCCTGGAATTGGAGCTACAGACAGTTGCTATCTGTCATGTGGGTGCTGGGAATTAAACCTGGGTCCTCTGGAAGAGCAGCCAATCCTCTTCACCACTGAGCCATCTCTCCAGCCCCTAGGCTTACTTCTTATTCATGAGAACTTAATATTTAGATGTAAGAGTCCATGTAGCAGTCCAATTCCCTGTAGTTATGAGAGTGTAAAGAGAAAGCCCCAAGATAACTACAAGAAAAGTCACTTAGTGCTGTGACGAAATCAATGTAGTACCTACTCATTAATCCCAAGTCTGTTTCTCCCTCTTGATGTCTTTCGTTGGTGTTGAGTTATTTTGTATATATTACACAATTTAAGACAAATACAGTATATGCCAGTTATGGGAAAATACTGTATTCTTTCTATCTATCTGTCTATTTGTCTATTCATTCATGTGTAATTCCACAAAACCCTGAAAGTGATATTGGAGAAGTGACCAAGATGCATATAAATCATTGGCAATAGAGGATCTGGTAGAGAAAATTTCAGAAAAACAAAGTGATGGAAATGATAGTAAAAGACACTTAGAATTTTGTAAATATATTACTTGCTCTTGAGACAGTTGATGAAATCTGAGGATTTATGGAAAAGTGATTGTTTTTATTATAGTACTAAACTCAAATATAAAGTGAGGATATCATATTCTGTTATAATTTCATTGTAAAGATTATACACCCTCCAAAAAAAAAAACCAACAAAACAGATTCAATCCATTCTAAGAATTTGCATATAGTTAAATAAATGGAGAAGAATTTCTTTTTGTGATTTTTTAGTTTGAATCTTTAAAAATATACAACAATATTCTGACTTGGACAGTGAAACGTAGTTCTAAAAGAATTCGCTTTCAGTTGCTTTTATCCTTTACCAGTTTTCCTCCAATAGAGAGCTCAGCTCCTCTGGACAGAGGTCTACCCAGAGCTTTTACACCACCTTAGAGTGTGTGCAAACAGTTGAGAGGTTCTGATTCAGACACAGATTTCAGAGTTTGTGCAAGAGGAGCTCCTATTTGTCAGAGAATATAGAGTTAGAAACATTTCACAACTATTCTGTTTTCTAAGACAGTGTCTCCTTGTAGTCCTGGGTGGCTTGGAACTTACTGTATGGTCACAGACGACCTTGAACTTCTGACTCTCCTACTTCCACAGCTCACATGCATGCCAGGATTGCAAACCCAGGGCTTCATATGTACTAGGCAGCTCTATCCCTAGCCCAACAGTTTACACCTTTGTAGCCATTCTAAGTTTTAATTGGAGAGGAATGGGTCACATATCCAAGAAGTTGGTCTAATACTTTACCTTCTGTACATGTACATATTCTGGAATATAAATTGTTATAGATGGTATCTTCTTCCACACTCCACTTTCACTATTGTATGGTTTATTCTCTTTACCAATATAAAAAATTTATCAGTTAATACTTTGGGGGAAATGAATGAACTAAAGTGAAGTATTGAATTTTTCATTAAAGTAAACCAAATTCAAAATTATTAGCTTCTACTCCAAGATTGTTTGTTTATTTTGGATATTAAAATATCCTTTGTGCAATAATTACTTTTTAGTTATTTTATTAACATACTGAAAAGCTGATTTCCTTCATCTTACTTTTAAAATAAAAACCCAAAATTTGGGGATCTGGTCATCTAAATGATCTTTCTAAAACACTGTATAATCATCTCTCTTCCTTAAAGCCCTTGAGGTGGCTGGGAATGCTGGTACACACCTTTAATCCTAGCACTGGGGAGGAACAGGCAGCTTGGCAGGAGGATCTCTGTGAATTTCAGACCAGCTGCTCTGCATGAATTTGAAGTCAACTAGGGCTATATAGTGAAATAGATCCTCTTTAGAGGAGGCAGGGATGGAGGAAGAGAGGAGAAAAGCCATCAGGAATCACTGGGATAAGTCAATGAAAAGTCCCCCGTTTGTCTCCTGGTGCATATAACAGTCTTTTCTATAGCTGTATGTTTCCTAAGCTCTGGGGATTCCTATTCACTTTCAGTCAGCGCTCATTGCACTCTTTCCTAGCCACCCTCTTTGCTTATTTCACATAAGTATTTTATGTAACAATATGCTTTTGTCTTCTGAGTAATGCACTCCTTTAATTCATTCATTTAATAAATATCTACTGATGAAACTAGAGATGTAGCTTAGTTGGTAAAGTACTTCCTTTGCATGCATCAAGCCCTGGGTTTGATCTTCAACACCACACAAACTGGACATGGTAGCCCTCTCCTGCGGGGAGATAAGTTCAATGTTGTCCTCAGCTACATCTCAAGTTTGAGGCCAACCTGGGATATATGGTACCTTGTCTCTGGCCAACCTGGGATATATGGTACCTTGTCTCTAAGTAAATTAAATACATGAATGAATGAATGAGCAAGCAAGTGCATGTACTTGGCACTGCAGCTCTAATCGTGTGGTGGTAGGTACTTTCTCTTGTCTTCAAGCAGTTTATAGCTCTATAAAGTTGCTCCTTAGCAGAGGCCAGCCTGGTCTACAGAGTGAGTTCCAGGACAGCTAGGGCTACACAGAGAAATCTTGTCTCAAAAACTAAAAAGAAAAACAAACAAGAAGGAATATATAGAACTGGTGTTAGGAAAATAGGTCAGAGATAAAGTGCATACATAGGACTCTCAGTTCAGATCTCAGCATCCACAGAAAACTGGGCTCAGCAGCACTCATGTGGAACCCCATTCTAGCAGACATGGGAAGCTTCAGGTTCAGTCAAGAGACCCTACCGGAGAAAGTAAGGTGAAGAACAATATAGGAAGACAGCCTCTGACCCCACAAGTGAGAGCATGTGCATACACAAATACACCATACATGCACCCAAAATTATAGAGTGCTTGGGGGAGCTTTAGAAAAGTTGTAAACTACCCTAAACTAGATAGCAAGGGAAGGCTTCCTGGAGGAAATGACAGCTAAATATTAAAAAGTAAACAAAATTAAGGAAGAAGGTGGACCTAGAATTAAAGCCATGATAAGTCTATGACCATACTGCCCTGAATGTGCTAGGCAAGTTCACATGTAGAGCTTCGGAGCAGGGACCAAGCCTGGCTGGTACTTGGATGGGAGATAGCCTGGGAATACCAGATGCTATGTGCTTATAAAAAAGAAGGGAAAAAAGCAATGATAAATCTTAGGAAGGTCATGATGTTCTTTGTGGATATTGGTTGGAAAGAATTATATATAATTTTATGTTGGAAGAAGCTCCAGAATTTCTTTGTTCTACTAGAAACTAGGAAGTTTTATGTAACCGTATTTGCTAAAGGTACTATTCAATTAGACAGAAACGGAAGTGTGAGTGGTCAATATAAGTGTTTGTATAACATCTGTTGTTACTAAGGATTGGAAATTAGTAAAAATGATAAAAAATCTGTATTATAATCTAAGTCTGTCTTACAGCTGTGACTAATAAAATGTTGTGGGAGATTATTTGGGGAATGCTTTTGAGTTAACAGATTTAAATAATGGCGATTTGAATTGTAAGTTTTACATGTAAATCTGTTGTAAGTAGGAAGAGACGCGACATGAAGCAGATCTCTTTTGTTAGAACCCTTTATCTAATACAGCATCCTCTAAGCAGTCAAGCCCTAAAATCTATCACCTGTTCAACTCTCTCTCTTCACTTCCTGGGCAGAGTCTGGAGTTCTTTCCTTTCTTTCTTTCAACTGTGCTCTAAACACCTATTCATAATTTCTGGTTTCAAATAAAATTAACAGTGACATAGGCCAGTTACAGTATATCTCTAATTATTCATCAGCAGCCTGGCAGTCTGGCTGTATAGACAAGGGGTACAGTCTGTTGTGGCTGGGGCTCTACAGGGAGGTTTCAGTCTTTTGTTTCCTGATGGTAATACAGAGATTGTTCTAAAGTCATATTTTCTTTCAGTAGAGATTAAATAAACCAGTTTTTCTTTTCTACTTTTGTAGATTTCTTGATAACCGGCTCTTTGCTACCTGCTCTGATGACACCACAATAGCACTATGGGATCTGAGAAAACTGAACACCAAAGTATGCACTTTACATGGTCACACTAGCTGGGTGAAGAACATCGAATACGATACTAATACAAGACTCTTAGTAACATCAGGATTTGATGGAAATGTCATTATTTGGGACACTAACAGGTTTGTAAGTAGAAGACCATGTTAGGAATATAATACTGTAAAATTTTATATTTTCTCTTTAAAAGATGGGGAACAAGTTCAGTGTTCTGCTCTAGAGTTGGGGAGTGGGGTATCAAAAAATTAGCTTTTGGGGGGTAAAATAATCAAAAAGTGATTCCTAGGCTGAGGACAGGGCTCAGCTGATTGAGCACTTATGTAGCACACATGAAGCCAAGTGTTTGCTCCTTATTACAGCATAAAACTAGACATGGTGATGAAAGCATGTGATCCCAGCACTCCAGAGATGGACACAGAAAGATCAGAAGTTCAAGGTCATTCTTAGTGCTATAGCACCTGGGAGGGGAGCCTGGGTTTAATGAGGTGCTCTTGTCTCCGAAAAAAGAAAGAACAAAAGCGATGGTGGTGGCGCGCGCCTTTAATCCCAGTACTCAGGGAGGCAGAGCCAGGTGGATCTCTGTGAGTTTAAGGGCATCCTGGTCTACAGAGTGAGTTCCAGGACAGCCAGGGCTACACAGAGAAACCTGTCTTTTTTTTTTTTTTTTTTTTTTTTTTTTTAAGAAAAAGAAACAAAACAAAAAACCCAAACAAGTAAACCATGGTTCCTTCTTTCATTACATTTAGTCATGTATTAGAACTAAAGATTTTGGAATTAACTGTATATATAGCTCAGTGGCATGACGCTTTGCTAAGCTGCATGGGCCCACTACTGTAAAAGTAAAGAAGATAGAATTTATATGGACCAAGGCATTTAATACAGAAAACTGGTTTGAAAATGAATTTCCTAAGTGTAAAAGATCAGGTCTCCTTTGGAGCGATTCTAATCTAGAAGCAGTGTAGAAATACTGCATGGGATCTTTCGGGTTGTCTGTGGGTGTGGGTAGTCTGTGGAAGGAGGAGGATAGCTGCTGGCACCAGGTTGGCCCAGACGGTAGTTTGTCAGCATCCTGTAGTACACAGCGCAGCTTCTACAGTGACCTCAGCTGTGAAACATTGCAAGAAAAGGTGTCCATATGGACAGACTGTTTGCAGAGTTGACACTTGGGAAGTATGTAAGGTGTCCTTTTGTTAACTGTGGTGTGGTGAATTGTTAATAATTGTTAATATAGTTGGCATATTAGAGCCCTCAGATGTTATGTTAAAAAGGAGACATCCTTGGTAGTTTAAAACAGTTCTAGGTACACCCAATCATTTGAGTGAAGAACAGAATTATTGTCTTTCAGCAAATAGACACAACACACCTTTTAAAATGTAGGCATAGATGCCAGGGAGTGGAGTGGGGTGTTAAGTTAGGAAGGAAAATTGAATAGGAATGTAAGTAATAATTTCCAAGTTAGAAGAGTGGAAACTTAATCAAACGGTCAGCCTATTAGAAGCAGGAAAGTGGGAAGATAGAGTCATTTAAAAGGCAAACAGGCCATGGGTACATTCCTGTGATCCCAGTACTTGAGAATCTGAGGCAGGAGGAATTGAAGGTCAGCCTCGGTTACATAGTAACCCTTTGTCTCAGAAAAACAAAACAAGCTGGGTCTGTAATCCCAGCTACTCGGAATGTTTAGGCAAAAAAAAAAAAAAAAAAAAAAAAACCAACAACCTGTAAACTCAAGGCTAACTAGGCAATTTAATAAGACCTTGTCTCAAAATATTATAATAAAAGGGCCAGTGATGTGGCTCGGTGGCAGAATACCTGCCTGGCATGTATGAAGCCTTAGGTTCAGTCTCTAACACTAAAGTAGCCAGTTAAAGGATAGTGGTAGATTCAACAGTAAAATCAAACTGCGTGTGCTGTAGATGAGCTACATAAAAATACAAAGCCAGTAAACAGAATAGGGAAGAAGACTATTGAAGATTACATTCATCTGAAGAAAATAGTTATAGCCACAAAAATAGCAAACAAAAAGAAATGTAGGGCAAAAAGCATTATAATCAAAAAGGTAGTATATTAAAAGGCTAGTTTTACTAGAATATAAATGAATTCTTACATGTACCTAAAAATAAAACTCGCCATTGAAGTAAAGCTTGCAGAATTACCAGGGGGAAAAAAGGCAAGGAATTAATAGAAAAATCAGGTCCATTCTTTCATTTTTCTAACAAATAAGGCAGACCTTTAAAAAGGCCAGGGAGATGGATTGGTCAATAAGGCGTTTGCTCTGCATGCTGAAGGCCTGAAGTCCATCCCCAGAACCCACATAAATAGAGGAGAGAACAGATTCCACAAACTCCTCTGACCTCTTCACATATGCCATGATACACTTCCCTTCACACACACACACACACACACACACACACACACACCATGCCCCCCCCCCTTTAAAAAAAAATAAAAATAAAAGACTTTAAGATTGAGTAAGGCTTTGGAAGATTTAAAAGTATGACATATATATATATATAAAATTCTGTTCCCCCAAATAGTAAATACATTCCTTCAAACAAACTTAGAACCAATTAAAACAACAACTTGTATTAAATAACACAGTAGGTAAGAAATGCTATCACACAGACCATTTTTTCTGAACTCAGTCCAGTTAGCACAGTTATTAGAAGTTTCCACATTTACATTTCTGCATTGTACTTCTAACATTTGAGAGGCTGAGGCAGGAGGAGGATGAGACTGATGCTGGACTGGCTACACATAGTGAGATTCCATCTGAGAGGAAGAAAGGGAGAGACAGTCCCAGGCATAGTGAAATTATAAGACCGAAAGTTTATGAACTTATTCAATGAAATTGAAGGAAGTGGGGGAGAAACTCAGTAAAAGTAGATGTATAAAAATAATACAAAATAGAAATACAAAATCAGTATTGAAAATGAAAATACAGGGCTGGAGAGATGGCTCAGTGGTTAAGAGTATTGGCTGCTCTTCCAGAGGACCAGGGTTCAATTCTCAGCACCCACATGCCTGCTCTCAACTGTTTAACTCCTGCTCAAGGGAATCTGACACTCTCACACAGACACACCTGAAGGCAAAACACCAATGCACATTAAAAAGGAGGAGGAAGAAGAGGAGGAGGAAAAGAAAGAGGAAGAGGAGGAGGAAGAAGAAGATACAGACAGGCACAATAATACACAACCTTTATCTCAGCAACTGGGAGGCAGAAGCAAATGGATCTCTGTGAGTTCAAGGCCAGCCTAGTCTATATCTATTGAGTTCCAGGATAGCCAGATCTACATAGTAAAAGCCTGTCTCGAAAACAAAACAAAAGTATAATAAGATTTTTATTTCTATTCTTTGAAAAAGCTAATCAGAGAGGGCAAGAATCATCAAAGGACGAAAGAAAAAGAGAAGACAGTCCTAGCAATGAAGAAGGGGATAGGATGAAAGTAGGAGCTAGATGTAGTGACATAGCTGCTATCCCAATGCTGAGCCTGAGGCAGGAAGATGGGAGGTTCAGGGCCAGGTCAGACTACGTAATGGGACCATGTCTCAACACAGCAACACTCTGTGGTCTGTGAAATGGCTCAGTAAATAAAGCCTCTTCCCACCAAACCTGACAACCACCTTAGGCTCACATTATAGAAAGTGAGAACCTACCTCTGAAAGTTGACCTCTGACTTCCGTATGTGCGCATGTACCCACACATACATGCATATAAAATAAATAAATAGAATTCAAAAGCTAAAAATGTCAGTAACAACACATTTATACCAATATACTTTAACAACTTTCATGAAATAGACATTCAATATACATTAGAAGCTACGTATGTGGCACATTCTCCTATAGTCTTAGCGTTTAGAAGATTGAAGCAGGAGGAATTACAGTGTATTCCAGGCTGGCATGGGCTACATGGTGAGACCCTGTCTAAATCAAATCAAAACAAACCATCAAAAAAGTCCCAACAATACCAACAACAACAGCAGCAGCACTTCAGTAAAACTGACCAATGTAAATTGACTTGTTACCAAGTCTAATATTTGATCAACATGTCCTAGCTCAGCAAAAGGTGCTGTTAGAGAATAGAATTTCCTTGGGCCTCAGGTACTTAGCTGTGCTGGGTTCTAGGTCTGCTCCTCAGCACACATGCAAAGTGGACTTCTGCCATACTAATTAATAAATATTCATGCTCTAAATCATACTCTGCACCTTCTGTTACCCACTCTCCCTCCTCTAGATCAGCCCATGATGCCCCCTTATACGATAGTATCATCCAGAGGCCTGCTCCACTCACATCTATTCTGGCTGTCCACTGTTTATACAGTAATGAACATTATTTTTGCTATGACCATTATAAAACAAAAATTGGGGCCTGGAGAAATGGCTCAATGGTTAAGAGCTTCTACTCTCTTTGAAAGACCTTCTAGCACCTACAATGGACAGCTTAAAATGGCATGCACCTGCAGCTTCAGGGGATCCAGAGCCAATCTCTTTTGGCCTTCACTGGCACCTGCACTCAAATGAACATACCTTCACAGGGCATAATATGTATATGTGTAATTTTAAAAATAAATCTTAAAACTGATAAATTAATTAAAACTTTTCTACCAAAAATTTTAAATAAATTAAAACTTATCTACTAATAAAAAAGCACCACAGACAGTTTTATAGGTGACTTTTGTCAGATATTCTAAATAACATTTGAATGAAGTTGGCCAAGTTCTAGAAAAGGGATTTGTATCTCATGTATAAAGCTGTGATAGTATGACTTGGGGAGCCAGACATAACAAACATGACGTTAGAAGGAAAGAGAAAATCCAGTATGTGATATGAATGCGGATACAAATATTCCAAATAAAAAATTAAATCCTAGAAGATACTGCTCAAAAATAGCAAAATCAAGTTGGATTTAGTCTAAAAAATGAATAGTTATTCTATTATACTAACATAAGCTAGATATGATTCTGTTTTATAAAATTTAACATATAGTCATAATTAAAAAGCAAAACAGTATAGCACCAACAACTTAACAGAAATTGAAATAGTGACACCTACATGTCAGCTGAAGCAGGAGAATCATAAGTTTGAAGATAGCCTGTGCTACCCACAGCAAGACCTTGTCTCAGAAGCAAACAACAAATGGTTAAATAAAAGGTACTTAGAGACTAAAGGATCTAAGGGGGTAGGGTAAACATCTTTTGGAAATTTGACAGTTTACTTAGGTAAGCAGATACCAAGAGCATAGACTACTATGCTTAGTAGTCTTATCGACTTAGCATGTCGACTCGAAATGTAGACATACAGACTTGTAGGAGGTAAAGAAACTGAATTGATAATTTAAAATCTTTCCACAATTAAAAGACCAGGATCAAATGACTTTACTAATGAATTTTACCAGCCAGAAAATAGAACACTTCCCAAACCAAACCTTTGAGGAGCTGGGAGAGGGGAAGATATCAAAATATATTATATGAAGCTCTCAAAAACATAAATAACAAACCCTTTCAGACTAGCCATCACAGCCTAGTATTACCCTAACACCAAAGGCAGATCAGCAACTACTGACTGGTATCCCTTAGCCGTTACCAGGGTGGGAGGGAGATGCGGTGTGGGGAGAGTAATCGGGATGCATCCTGTACATGGTGAAATTGTCAGAAAAGGTCATTTAAAAACTCTTCAGTAAAGCAATAGAAAATCAAATTTAACAACACATAGAAAGGGTTATGTGCCACAATCAAATAGAACGTATTCTAGGAATGCAAATTGGCTTAATATCCCAAAATCAATATAACGTACCATATTCAATTAACTTCAGAACTCATCGAATCATGCTAATGAAGACAGAATAGCACTTGAGAAAATCTAACAACTTTTTGTGGTATAAGTAGAAATAAAAGGAACTTCATGTGATAACACCTGTGAAAAACCCGTGGCTTAAGTCACACATAGCTAATGTTGAAAGCCTGAAGGCCCCATAAGATTGAGAACAGAGCTAGCACCATTTTTCTTCACATTGTGGAGGACAGCTTGGCTGTGGAGGTGCAGACAGACAGGAAGAGTAAAGTGCATCCAACCTGGAGAAAAGTGTTTTCATTGAAACAGATCTGTGCTCTGTGGAGATCTGATGAGTCAGTCCACAAAATCCCTAGAGCCAATTTTTCAGCAAGTCTACAAGATAGAAGATTAATACACAAAGGCCAGTTGCATTTTTTAAAAAGATTTATTTATTTATGCATGGGAGTGCACTGTTGCTGTTTTTAGACACACCAGAAGAGGGCATCAGATCCCATTACAACCACCATATGGTTGCTGGGAATTGAACTCAGAACCTCTGGAAGAGCAGTCAGTGCTCTTAACCACTGAGCCATCTCTCTAGCCTTCCCAGTTACATTTTTATATATGAGCAGATATATAAGAGTAATTAATATACAAAATCCAATCGCATTTCTACTGATGAACAAATATACAAAATTTACATATAAAACCCAATTGTATTTCTACCCTTGAGTGGATACATAAGACAAATACACAAAACCCAATTATATTTTTATATATGAGCAGAAACAGTCCAAAGATGAATACAAAAAATTTCCATCTCACAGTGGTATCAGAAAAAATAGGTACTTGGGAATAAATTTAACAAAAGTAAAAGATGTGCGCTGAGAGTATAGGTCAGCAGGAGGGCACTTGCCTGAAGTTCCTGATGTTAGGGTTTGGTTCCCTAACACAGTAAAAATATTTATGTATGTGTGCACACATGTGTGACATGTGTATAATTTGTGCAGTGAAAGCTAAAGCATTGCTGAAAGAAATGAAGAGAGATACACGCTTATGGATTAAAAGACTCAATAGTATTAATAACAATGAAAAAGTGGGAAACTAGAACTGATTGTTAGAAGCATCATTATTAAAATTCTTATTACTGGAATTAATAGTTTGCCGGCTTGTTTTTGTTTCATGATTGTTTTTGTTTGTTGTTTTGTTGAGACAGGATCTCTCTACATAGTCCTGGTGTCCTGGAGTTCTCTATGTAGAAATGCCCCTAGCTCAAAGAGATTGCCTGCTGCCGCCTCCAGAGTTAGTATTAAAAGTGTGTACTACCACACCTGGCTCAGTTTGCCAGCTTTATAAGATAGTAACCATAGTTAGCCTATGACACAGCAATTCCACCTCATGGGTATGTCTACTCAAGAAAGTGAACATCTATTTGTATACACAAGAGACTTGTATATGAATGTTTACAGTAATATTTTTCATAATTGCCTCCAAAAATAGAGCCAATCTGATTTCTATCAAGTGGTAAATAGGTTAAGAAAAGGTAGTGTATTATCTGGGCATTGTGGTGCATGCTTTTAATCCCAGCACTTGAGAGGCAAAGGCCAACCTGGTTTATATAATGAATCCAAGACAGCCAGGGCTATGAAGAGAAACCCTGTCTCAAGAAACAAATCAGAAAGTAGTGCGTGCAATTTTAAAAATATATATCATTTAATAATGAAAATTAACCAAATATTGATGTGTGTTACAACAGGGATAAACTCCAAAATATTTTAAGTGAAAAAGAAGCTGAATTCAAAAAACCAAAAGCACTTCTGCGTGACTATAACTATGTATATAAACTAGGCAAATAATAGAAACGGAAAGTAATTTAGTGGTTGCCTAGGTCTGGGAGTTGGAAAAGGAATGATTGCTGATGATGGTCAGGAAGACTATTAATATTAAGATACTGAAAATATGGTAAAGCTATATTGTATTGATCACACAATTCTAAATTTACTGTAAGTCATTTAAGGTACACTTAAAATGAGTGAGTTTTATGATATGTTAACTATTCCTTAATAAAAATGAATGAAAACAAAATGATTAAAAAGAAGTAGAAATTCACCAAAAGTATACAGAGTATTCAGCACTTAAAAAAAAAGATTTATTTATTTTATGTATATGAGTACACTGTAGCTGTCTTCAGACACACCAGAAGAGGGCATCAGATCCCATTACAGATGGTTGTGAGCCACCATGTGGTTGCTGGGAATTGAACTCAGGACCTCTGGAAGAGCAGTCAGCGCTCTTAACCGCTGAGCCATTTCTCCAGCCTAAGTACTTTTGTTTTTTTTATACAAGTTTTCTAGCTCAGGGTGGCCTGAAACTCTCATGTAACTGAAAATGACCTTGAACATCTTTCTTATCCTCCTCCCTACACCTTCTGAGTTCAGGGATTACAGGTTTGTGCATCAATAGCCAGTTTACATGCTGTTGGGGATCACACCCAAGGCTCAGTGCATGCTAGACAAGCACTCTACCAACTGAGCAATATCTCAGTACTTCAGCCAAGTTTTTAGTGGTGAACCTCCAGAAGTTCCTCTATAAAACTGGGTAAGCATATGTCCACCATTACTACTGTTGTTAATTGGTATCATGGGTTATTGGTGTAACAAAAGAAAAATCATCATATATGTATATGGATTGGAAATTTAATATCATTCACAGATTTCTCTCAAGGATTGACAAACTTTCTGTGTAAGATCCAAGTAGTAAATATTTTAGCATTTAGTGGTATGTGGTTTCTGAGTAGCCACACAGGAACAATACATGAGTTGACGTGACTCTGTTCATGAACACGGTATAAAAACAGCCAGTGAACCAGGTTTGGTCCACCATAGTCATAGTTCTCCGACCCTTCTGTATACAGAAAATCCTAGGAAGTCTTCAGAGGAAAAAAAATCAGAATTAATAAGGATTAACCACAATTGTTATAAATTATGGAAAAGTGTGGAATTTCCTAAAAAGAAAAGAAAGAAAAATAGAACTCTTATAATAACCCGGCAGTTTTCCTGCTAGGTACACATCCAGAGCAGCTTAAGTCAGCTGCTAAAGGTCTGTCCCCACTCACTCATTGTACAGCATCCAGCAGAGGACTGGATTGTTTCTTTAATGTAGTACACACACATATAATACGATTTAGCCCCTTAAAGAATTTTTTTTTTCTGCAACATAGATGGTTGGGGGCACATCTTAAGTAAAATAAGCCTTACGTGGAACGACAGGTTCGGCTTTATGTAGAATCTAGAGAAGTAGACTGGGAGAAGCAATGACCGGAAGGGTGGTGAGTTATCTAAGGGGCTGGAAACTGTTGCAGGAGGGAGAGGCTGGTCAGCGGATACAAAATTTCAGTTAGGGAGAACAAATTGAAGAGCTAGATACATTATGTAACATAGTAGCCATAGTTAATAACAATGTATACTTGAAAATCCCTGCAAGAGGGCCTTGGTGGCACTTGAGAGGCAGAGGCTGGCCTATCTCTGTGAGTTCAAAGCTAACCTAGTCTACATAGTGAGTTCCAAAGCAGCCTGGCTATGTAGAGAGACTGTCTTAAAACCAAAAAAGGAAAAAGTAAAATTCCTGAAGGTAGATAAAGCAATGTATATTTTAATTAGCTAAAAATGTAGGCATTTCAAAACATGTTTCAGGCTAGGAATATAGCTTAGTAGTAGAGCACAGGTTTAGCATGTGCAAACCCCAGGTTTGATTCTTAGCACCACAAAAAAAAAAAAAAAATATATATATATAT
Organism: Rhynchomys soricoides; assembly: GCA_019843965.1. Classification (NCBI taxonomy): domain Eukaryota; kingdom Metazoa; phylum Chordata; class Mammalia; order Rodentia; family Muridae; genus Rhynchomys; species Rhynchomys soricoides. The sequence goes on along the minus strand of JADRCH010000058.1, from coordinate 5,649,837 downwards.
ATATACACACACACACAATTGTGTTTTTATTAAAAATAACTAAAGGTTACTAGGTATAAGATAATGTACAAATCAATCATGTTCCTATTTTGTTGTGAGTATATCCTTACCAATAGTTAAAAGGTTTTTTTATTTCGAGACAAATCTCATTTGGTAGCCAATTTATCCTTGAAGTTATCTTCCTGCCAAAGTTCAGATTATAGACACAGACAAGTACTTTTGAAATAACGTGTGTGTGTTTCATATATATACTTATAGTATTCACAAATATGAATACATAATTTTTAGTTGGTTTTTTTGTTTCATTGATGGATTGATGTTTGGGGTTTTGTTTTTGAGACAGCCCACAGTGGCCTCCAACTTACTAGGTAACTGAAGATGACCTTGAACTCCTGATCTTCTAGCCTTACCCTTCAAAGAGCTATAATTAGAGGCATATGCTACCACACTCAGACTATTATATATATCTTGACATGGGATTTCACTGAGTAGTTGAGACTGGCCTGGAAAGTAACCATATAGACCAAGCTAGTTTTTAATTCAAGATCCTCTTGCCTTAGTCTCCTAAGTGCTGGAACTACAGGTGTGTCTCCACATATTGCTAAAGTATATAATTTTATAGAAAATGTATAACCTTTATGGTAATTGTGAGACCTAAATTTAAGTATTTATAAGATTTAAATAAAATCTGTAGAAAAAAACCCTGTCTCGAACCCCCCCTCCCAAAAAAAATCTGTAGAAAAGAAGACTCAGAAACTACAATAATCTCAGAAACAGTAGAATCTCAGTAAATTCTATTCCAACTTGGTTCCAGGTCAGTCAAGATTACATAATGAGACCCTGTCTCAAAAACCAAAGTGGGGGTAAGAACCAGAGATCAGACATAAACTTATAAAGATAGGAAAAGAGAAGAAACTTGATAATAGAATTTTAGAAGCTGGGAGTCAGGCAGATGAATGGCAACCGATTTAGTTTAGCAGCTGTAGTTCAGACAGCTTCACTCAAGGTTTTCAAGAAAGCTAACTCCTGGTGCTAGAGAGACGTTTCAGAGTTTAAGGGCACTTACTGTTCTTCCAGAAGACCTAAGTTCAATTCCCAGCACCCATCTCAGATGGTTCACAGCCTCCTGTAATTACAGCTTCAGGGGGATCCAATGCCATCTTCTGCCTCCCCAGGCACCTGCTCACGTGTGATGTACACACGCATACATGTAAACACAAGTAGTTAAAAAACAAAACCAAAACCAAAACCCTAAATCCTAAGTTGCAGAGGGAAAAGTTTAAAACCAGTTAGTTTCCCCCCCCCCCCCAAAAAAACCAACTATAGGAATTGGCAACTCTGGGAATCTTTGCCGGAAGGGGTAGCTAATATTTAAGGACTTTAGTTCTACTCCCCACCTCTTCCAACAGGCAGTAGGCCATTTTACCAGAAGCTTCTATCTCTGTAAAGAGGGTAATATAGAAAATATTGCCATATTGAAGGATGCCAGAAACAGTTGGAGGCCTCATTGCTCTGCTAAAACCAAGGTGACTGAATAGTAATGCACACTAAATGTTGAAGTCAGACATTTTTAGCTTCTTTTCGGTTGTTGCCCCAAAGGTATTAGCACTAAGAACGTCTTCAGAAATGGCTTCACCCTACCTTGGATGCAAGAGTTGAGTCAGCTTGAATTCCTTGTTCTTAACTAAATGAGCAAGCATGCAATGATAATCAAACAATTGAGAAAAAACTTCTAATAGAGGAATAGATAGGAAGTTTGGGGGATAGAGAGACAGCACAGGGAGAATAAAACATAGTAACTAGTTACCTACATTCTCTAGGACATAAACCTGAATAAAACATAGTAACTAGTTACCTACATTCTCTAGGACATAAACCTGAATGCTTGAAGCAAAAATAAAATACAGTAGAACGGCCCTTTAATTGACTAATACTGTCCAACCTCTGGGTAATGAGTCACAGCTCTTCATTTAAAAATTCTAAATTTGTTTTATGGGTTGGCTCAGTGGATAAAGGTATTGCCTCCAACTTTGCAACCCAAGTTTAATCCCTGGTCTATAGAGTGAGTTCCAGGACAACCAGGGCTAAAAGGCATCGTAAAATACATGTGTGGCTCTCAGTTCTGCTTTAAGGGTAAAACAGTTTGACTATACTGCGAGTCATTGTATTTGTAGTAACCCTGGGTTTGTTGGTCTGATTTCTTTTGTAGGTGCACAGAAGACGGGTGTCCACATAAGAAATTCTTTCATACACGTTTTCTCATGAGAATGAGATTAACACCAGATTGTTCCAAAATGTTGATCTCAACATCCTCTGGATACCTCTTGATTTTACATGATCTGGACTTAACTAAGTCTTTAGAAGTAGGCAGCTATCCCATTTTGAGAGCAAGAAGAACTACTTCAAGTTCAGGTAAGATTTTCTGATTATAAGTTTTCTGAAGCAACTGAGCCCACAGAAGGGTCAGGTGTTTCTGTTCTAAGTATGCTACCAGGGAAGGAAGTTAAAGCCATTCTTCAAAAAGCTGACTCATGGCTTTCCATGGAGGTGTGATGATGACATTTCATGTACCTCTGACAGTGTTAACTTGTGCCTCTGGAACGACTCTTAGCCCTAAAAGCTCTTTCAGATTTCCATTAGCCAGAGAATCATCATCCTTGCCTCAAACTTAGTGATGGCCCAAGATGACACTGTCCTAGTCACTTCAAGAGTTCTAAGTGTGTAGTCTGTACTACACTTCCGATGTCCACTCACAAGTTGATGCCATCTTGGAGCATCCTCTTGCCAGAACCTTGCTGTTCTTTCATTGCTGGTTTCATTAAATGTAAGTGAAGTTGGAGCTTTATTAATATTAGCTGATAAGCATCATATTGCATCTACATCTGGAAATGAAGAGACTGGCCTAGAAACATATTATTATTAATATTGTTTATAAACAAGGACCCAAAGTGGAAAAAAAAAAAGACCTTTGGTTAAAAAAATAACTTCAGGTGGTTAGATTCTCTCCTGTGTGCACAGGCTACTCCTAAACATTCCTTTTGGTGCTGAAGTGATGGCTCAGTGGATTAACGCACTTGCCACCAAATGTGACAACCTGAGTTTCATCCCTGGATCCCACACAGTTAGGAGATCCAACTTCCACATGTTCTAACCTCCCTACTCATGCAACAAATAAATAATTATAGGTTTCATTTTGGGTTTCTGGTTGGTTGGCTTTTTTTGCCGCCCGCCCCCCCCCCGCACCCCCCACCCCTCTGAGACAGGATTTCTCTGTGTATCCTTGGCTGTCCTGGAACTCACTCTGTAGACCAGGCTGGCCTCGAACTCCGAAATCTACTTTCTGCCTCTGCCTCCCGAGTTCTGGGACCAGAGGAATGAATGGTGGCCCTCAAGTTGTCCATTTTTTACTGAAAAGCCAAAAAGCTGTTCAGTCTCCTAAGGATGACACAAGTTGTAACTGATGTCACAAGGGATCATGTAAGTTAGGCTGCCAAGGACTCCCATGGAAGTGCACAGCTGCTAGAAATGCAGGGTGCTTAGCACATTCATTCATTTCCCTCAGACTTTAATTTTTCTCTTCTGTTTTAGAAGTGAGAGAGAGGCAGAGGTATCTGTGTATTTATTTGGCTTTTTCTCTTATTTCACATAAGACTTTACTATGAAAGATTTTAACAAGAATGTAGACCTGAAACAGAGCCAAGAGCTGTCCTGTTTTCATCCCCATCACAGTCCAGTTTACATGAGTTTTGTCTGTACGCTTTAGAAGTTTTAAAAGTTTAAGTAGAAAATTAAAAGATGATACAAGTGTTACGTTTATTTTTCAATTTTCTTTTCCAAGATTTGACCACTTCGTCAAGTTCTTCTGGTTCTAGAGTTTCTAGTTCACCTTGTCATCACAGTGATTCGAATTCGACTGAGAAACACATGTCACGAGCCTCTCAACGAGAAGGTAGGTTAAAAGTTGGGTTTACAGTCTTATAGCAATAAGTTCTACCAAATAGCTTTCTTTGGTATAGTTTTAATCCATAAAAACAACTGCCTTAGTCCTTGGATAACAAAAATCCAAAATCTTTCATTTTTTTTGTATCTCAGGAGTTTCACCACGAAATAGTCTTGAAGTCTTAACCCCTGAAGTTCCTGGTGAGAGAGATCGGGGCAACTGCATCACATCCTTACAGCTGCATCCCAAAGGCTGGGCCACCCTTCTCCGGTGCTCAAGCAACACTGATGATCAGGAGGTATAGGCCACAGTGCTTCACATTCAGCAGGGCTCCTTGGACAGTTGCAGTGTGCACACCTCAGGCTGATAACCAGGCTCAGTCCCTGCAAGCCCTCGGGGCGGTACTACCCAAAGCCCTGCTTCTCAGTTTCTGTACCTCCTTCTGTTGCTTTGTCCTTTGCAGTCTGTTTTTCCTCTCTTGCCTTGGTATTGTGAGCTGGGAAGTACCCGAAAGACCATCATCAGCTGATATTATGCCTAGCTTCTTCATTCTTGCTCCCATCATCTAAGAGAACAAGCAAAACCATATATTAAGCATTACACTGAGCTGTTCAGCTAAGGTTTCGGGTTTAGTAAGACAGTTATCACCACTGTCTCCTTAAAAGCCAGGGGAAAATGAAAAAGGAAGGGGCTAAACTGATGCCTGGGGTGAGTTAAAAGACCTGAGGTCTCACCACTGTGCTAGGCAGGACTCTGCAAGGAGCTCACTGGCTCTGCAGACAAAACTGAAGGGGGAAGGGCCTTTGAGGTACAGGACAGATGTACTCCAGGTCCTGGATTGTTGCTGCCCTCAAAAATGTATGGCAGAAGTCCTAACTAGCCTCAGGAACAAGAGGTCTTAAAGCATCATAGCACATAGGTTTATGAAGATGAAGTATGAAGGGTACACATTTTGTTAGTTAAGAGAGGGATATTCATCTAATTGATGTGTTGCAACATTCCTGTGGTTTTGGCTCTTGGTTGAGCTTAGAAATAAGGAATATCTCTGCAGTACTATTTGGGAATCTATAACCTCACTTTGTCTCCTTTCTCCTCCAGTGGACCTGTGTCTATGAATTCCAAGAAGGAGCTCCAGTGCGACCTGTCTCACCTCGCTGTTCCCTGCGGTTGACTCATTACATTGAAGAAGCAAATGTAGGCAGGGGCTACATCAAAGAACTTTGCTTCAGCCCTGATGGACGAATGATTTCTTCCCCACACGGCTATGGGATTCGCTTGTTGGGATTTGACAAACAGTGCAGTGAGCTTGTTGACTGTTTACCCAAAGAAGCCAGTCCCCTGCGGGTGATTCGTTCTCTGTACTCTCATAATGATGTGGTTCTGACAACAAAGTTCTCTCCCACACATTGTCAGATCGCCTCAGGGTGCCTTAGTGGACGGGTCTCTTTGTATCAGCCAAAGTTTTAGGCACAACTTACATCAAATGAGGAACTCTTCTGGTGTTTGGCTTATAAATTACTTCAATTTAGGTGAAGTATTTTCTTTTTTAGAAGATCTTATAAGTTTGGATCAAGATCTTGGTTCTTATGGGTCAGTGAACATGTATATGTGTGACCTGAGTACTTGGCCTTCCAGCATCATCCGGGCATCTCCATTTCAACCATGCAGCCCTGCTCTGTCAGCATTCCTTGCTCCTTGCTCCTGTCTGTGCCACTGAGCTTGGGTTTTCCCGTCCATTTTGCATGTGGCTCTTGTTCTCCCCACCCCTGTCTCCACCGTCCCTCCCAGCCTCCTTCCTCTTTTTTGATTTTGGTATGAATTTTATGGACATTAGCAGGAGCCTTGGTTGGGATGAGAAAACCCATGGCACTAGTATTAAATAAAACCCAGAAGTTGGATGTTGGCACACTGGTTATTGAAAGAGTTCATCTTCATTTATCAGTATACTTGGCCTTTAAAGTTGCTGTCAAATATTGAGCACAGTAATGGCATTATTCTCATAACTGTTAGAAACTCTTACAACAAGATATCTTTTTAAAGTTTCCTGTTAAAATTATACACGTTATCTCATGTGAGATTTTGTTGTGAACTTCTAGAAAAATATTACAACCTTTCTTTGTAATTTATTTTACCTGTATGAATTTAAAATCTCCAGCATGTGTCTTTACTTGGTATTCTATTCCGGTCAGCAGCATTGGAGAGGAAAGGGAAAGGAATAAGCTTGGTCATCTGTTGTGCAGAAGATTTATTCATTAGGCTGGCATAGTGTCTGGCCAAAGAGTAAGGTTAATGTGACTTAGATTGGCTGTGATTCTTTCAATCACACAAATGATGTATTCACAGTAATGGGGTGGGAGGGAAATCAAGTAAAGATTTTATTGTGTTTGTTCCTTCAACCGGGGATCAGTTCTCAGTGTTAGTAAGAAGGGCGCAGTAGTCCTCTTTAAGCTGCTGTCGTAAACCTAGAGTCAGTGACCTGACTGACACTGCTGTCTTGTGTTTGGTTACAGAAAGTCTGGGAGACAAACATGTAAGCACAGGCTGCTCCGGTCTTGAATGGGCAATGTCCTGCCAGGCTCTGCTACATTGGTTGGTTGGTTGCTTGATTGACTGACTGATTGATTGATTGACACTGTGTTGAGATATGTTAGAAGCTGGAATAATTTAAGCCATGCAGTAGTAGCCTTGTTCTCCTTGGTCACATGCCCTTTAGGCCAGTGTTTCTCTAGTATTAGGATGCAGTACAATCCCGGAAGGACTTGTAAAAGGTGCAGGAATCTGGGCCGGACCTTAAGACTGATCTAGGCAGGGAAAGGACAGGACTCTATGTAACAGAACCTCAAATCTGCATCCAGGTGCCCTCTGGGTCATAGCTTAAAACACGACTTGAAATTGCTGTAGGTATCTCTTTATCCGTTTGGTGCTTAGCATAATCCCCACAAGATGTTTCATCTATTTAATAAACAGTAAACAGTGATAGCAATTTTAGAGTAGAAAATAAAGTGATAGCCAATTCATTGTTGGACAAATGAAAGAAGTCACATGATTTGCCTATGGTCATACAAAGTTAGTGGTAAAGCCAGGGCTTCAATTCAAGTCTCTTAATTCCTTGCTCAGGGCAGTTTCTTCTGTATACGCTGGCTTTTAAAAACATCAATGATTGTGGACATTTTGTCTTTAGGTTATATTATTGTAAATAAGATGATAGGATTGAAAAAGGAAGCATGGGAGTAGATGCTGAGAGTTTCATCCATAGGAAAAAAGTATTTCAATACTTACAGAAATGTTTAAGCAACCCAAATATATGAATAAACAAAACAGTTCTCTCTGGTGCCCATCAAACAGCCGTTCACACACCTGTAAGAGCTTGTGTCTCACTGAGAGCAATGCTAACTCTGGGACAGTCTTTAAAAGTCAACACTTCCTATCATAGATGTTGGAAAAGCTAGAAATCTTGTAGTCATTGAAAAAAAAACAACCAAACACAATGAAAATCATATAGGCTTGCTTGCCATAGCTTTGAAAAAAGTTCTCCCCTCTCCCCCCAAAGAGAATAGTTTGGGAGGAAAATATAGCAATATTTTTACAATTCACAATTAAAAACTATTATGTATAAGAATTAAATTGATACTCAAAAGAAGATTCCATAAATGATATCAGTTTGGAAAGTGTTCTGTGTCAGATGTTATACCCACATGTCACCTAACTCAAGCCAGGGACCCTTGAATCACTGTCTTTGAATACCTACTATGTGTTGAGGAATGTGTCTGCTTTAACATACCACTGGCCCCTACAAAGACCCTTACAAGGTAGGTGGAATGAACATCAAATCATGTTGAAAGTAGCAGTGTGTCAAAAAAATGAAGTGAAGCCACACTTCATTTGCATGAAGCCACAGATGGCAGTGGTGGCAGCACTGGATTCAGACTGAGGTTTGCCCATAGATTTCATTGCTGAGTCTGTACTTACTGCTCTACTGTTTTGCCCCTTAGTTCATGAAGGATGAGTTACACTGGTCTATTAATCTATGTGCTTGGTATCTTCTACAAATTTTTATTACAAGGCTGGTCTCGTTCCTTTCAGTCCTGCATAAAAGAACATTTCAAACATTGATGTTTCCATGAGACTGCAAAACATAAACTCAGGTCATTTCTAACAGAAAAATTAAGTAGATGAGCACCCATGGTGTAGAAAAAGTGGAGGGTAGTCAGCCTTGTAAGAAAGCAAAGCCACACAGATGACAAGAGCCAGCAAACTTAGCAGGGATCCTTTGCCCTCTCTGAGGCATAGTCAGGATCAAACAAATCAGACAGTGCTAACCAAGGAATTGGACTGCCTCAGAAAACCTGTACTATTGGGGGAAAGTTAAATATCTGAAGGTCCCTTTTTGGTTTTGTTTTTGGCTTTTTGAGACAGGGTTTCTTTGTATAGACTAGGCTGGCTTCAAATTCACAGATGTTCAACTACCTCTGCCTTCCAAGTGCTGGGATTAAAGATATGTGCCACCACTGCCTAGCCTTAGGGTCTCATTTTAACAGTCAAAAACTCGGGGGGGGGGGGGCGCTTGTTTTTGTTTTACTGTTTTATTTAGTCATTTTATATATTTCTGTCAATTATTATAATTGGCAGAAATATATTTTAATTGATAACAAAGTTATTACTGTTGGTAAATCTTGGTAAGTCATTCTAACTAAAAGCTTCCTTTGGAAGAGTCTATTAACGGGAATGCTATGTTGAATGACTTATAGATGTATCAAATATACAGTAGTTATTTTCAATCATGAAATGAGCTAACATAAGAAACTTCTACTTTTAAAAAAATATGTGATCATAACTTGGGGTCGGGGAGCATATACCTTTAATCCCAGAAGTGGGGAAACAGGCAGAAGGATTTTTTGTGAGTTTGAGATCAGCCTGGTCTACATAGCAAGGTTCTGGGCTAGCCAGAGTTATATAGTGAGACCCTGTTTATTTAAAAAAAAAAAAAAAAAAAAAAGTTTTTTTTTTTCTCAGAACCCAAAGTATATGTATATTTTGTTTTTTCTCCCCGTTGTATTCCTAAGAAGGCACACAGCAAAAAAATTTAAGAAAACAACACAAAGAAAATATAAATTTTGTATTTTCTACTCCTTCATTGAGGACCAAATCACGTCATACAGTTGTTTTTTGTTGTTGTTTGTTGTTGTTTGGTTTTTGGTTTTTTGAGACACGGTTTTTCTGTGTAGCCTTGGCTGTCCTGGAACTCACTCTGTAGACCAGGCTGGCCTTGAACTCAGAAATCCACCTGCCTCTGCCTCCCAAGTGCTGAGATTAAAGGCATGCGCCACCACTGCCTGGCACATCATACAGTTTTTAAGGCTGTGTCCTCTAGGAGAGAATAAAGAAAATACATCAAGAATCTTTTAGAAGGCGGGTGTTTCTCACACTGGAGTATGCAGCAATGTCCATAAGTGTCTGTTACACTTGGCTTTTTATTTATTTATTTCGAGACAAGATTTCTCTGTGTAGCCTTGGCTGTCTTAGAACTCACTTTGTAACCCAGGCTAGCCCACAATTCAGAGTTTCCCTTGCCTCTGCCTTCTGAATGCTGGGATTAAAGGCGTGTACCACCACACCTGGCCTTCATTTGGCTTTTATGAAAGCAGGAGACATGGCCTGATAACGTCCTGATGACAATCATCTTTATTCTGTGACTGGTGGTCTAGGGGTGCTGTATAGGTCCACTCAGGAACACCTTCTGTTGGTCATGGAGGAATCCATTTATACGACTTCTGTTTGGATAACTCATGCATATCTCTTAAGTGCCAAAACTTTAAATTTTCAGTTATTTTTTGATGCAAGTCTCCTTAGGGATGGTAGTCTACCTCCCTGCATTTTAAAACAGCATGCTCAGTATGCTAATTCACTTCATCATGAAGTTATATTCATGATGTTTTATTGTAAATATCCAATGAGGTCTGATACATGTAAAACATTTCATAGAGCACAAAGGGCTATAACAAACGCAAGGAATATCTCTTAGTAAGTGACCCTCTCAACGATGTAATTATTTCCCGCATTATTAGCTTTAAGGAGTGTTTCATGTATTCTGCCTGTCTCTAATAGGTTCCCACTTTCTTCTGTGCTGTCTTCAAGTTACGGGCTGACATGAACCCCAGTCCTGGTCAGTGCCTACAAAATAATTGGACAAAAGCTCCCAGTTAAGGTGGGGCCACTTTAACCAAGCAAGGGGGTATAAACTGGCCGCTGCTGGATTAAGAACTGGCAGAAGTAGAGTAGAGCAAGGCTCTGCCTCTGTCCGGGCCTTTCATGCTTTTCAGAGCAAAGCCGAGTGCAAAAGAGGAAGGAAGGAAAGGGACAATCCAGGTTAGCGGAAGACTGAGACGACACTGCATAACCGTTAACACCTACTCTTGATTACTGTGTTAAAAGTCAGTTTAGTGACACTGTAGAGTGGGACTGCACTACCATGTACATCCTCTAGAGAACTCCAGACTGTGTATGCCGAGAACTGCCCCCCTCCACATGGTAATGGAAATCCAAGAGGAAAGTCTCCAGTTTGCCTGTATGTTGCTGTCTTGAATTGTAAATAACCTGAGAGAGGTTTAACCAAAAATCCCAGTGCCTGGAGAGCAGTTAAGAGCACTGGCCACTTTTCCAGAGGTCCTGAGTTCAATTCCCAGCAACCACTTGTTGTCTCACAAGCATTTGTAATGGGATCTGGTGCCCTCTTCTGGTGTGTCTGAAGACAGCACAATGTACTCACAGACATAAAATAAATAATTCTTAAAAAAGAAAAAGTCCCAAGGAGCACATCTCATGCAGACATCTTTTGAATGTATGTATATATAAATGTCACTATAAGTGACACCCCCAAGAATAATAAAATAACATTCAGAATAAGATCTGGTCACGGTGTTTAAGATAAGCCCAAGCTGCACTTTCCCCTATACATAGGATAGATATTTGAATTTTCTTTTAAATTTGACTGCATCCTACATTTCCAAACTCTGCTGCTTCTTTTTTCTGGGGAGGAGGGGGGACCAAACTTTAGGTTTGTATTTTTGGCAAGCCTGGAATATTCTAGTTAATATGCTGTCAACCAGAACACTCTCTCAGCAGGTTCTAAGGTGCTACTGGTCCTTCTGCTAGACTGTGCGCTCCTTGAGGGCAGGGCTATCTTCTTTATTCTTGTATCCACAGTGCCTGGGATAGGATCTGACAGAGTAGTTGTTCAATAAATATCTGTTGAATGAATTAAATGAACCTTCACTACGCGTGGCCTCAAGTTCTCACGAATCTAATGGGATGGAAATTATTAAACCTTGGAGGTAGCCTCAGGCTGTCTTGGTTTGTTTATTTATAATTACCAGGCTAACCTCATCTGGGTATTCCTTAGTGGTTTTGAAAACTAAATTAGGACTCTATTTTCTTTGAACAGGGATTTGAACCCCTACTGTATACCTAGTTTAGGCACTTGGGGGACAAAGATAAAACTAAGGTCCCTACAGAAGTACATGAAATAGACGTCAACTCAGGACTGGTGTCACAGAGCGGTGGAGATACAGAGGCTCCACACTTGCGGCATGCCCTCTGGTGAGCACAGCTCTACATTTTCATGTGGCTCTGGGCTCACAAGTAGCTCTTACCATCTAGGTAACCATGAGTTACACACCTTTACCCACCTTTAAGTAAAGATATCCATTCAAAGGTAGCTACAAAGTGCGTGATTTCATACCTTAATTCATAATCTATAATTAAAGCTACTTCCAGAAGGTCTGTGGTATGTGAAATGTTAGAGAAGCTTTCTAAAGATGTAAATGGCTTTTCTCTTTCCCATTGAATTGTTTTCCGCCTTTGAGTGGATAGACAGAATTAGAGATGACAACTATACACACCTACATAAAATCTTCAGGTTTTATTAAACCTTTATAAATGCATTTTGTATAGATCTGCCTCATAATGTAATTTAAGAAATGCTACTTGCAATCGTTTGACACTTTTGTGTGATTAACATGTTTGAAATATTGATGGAATATCAACATTTCATTATGATGGCTTGACATAGTTTGATTTCACCACATAGGTATGCATTTTTGTGCCAGGATTGGAGTGTAAGGCAATAGCAGAATAATTTGTTACTGATAATAACTTTTCTGATCATGCAACTTCCAGAAATTATGAATTCATGCCAAATTTTTGTTAACTTGTTTTTTCACAGTTGTTTGTTTGTTTGAGAAAGGGTCTCATAATGCAGCTCTTAGTGGACTGGAATTCACTACATTGACCAGGTTGACCTCAGACTCATAGAAGCCTACCTGCCTCTGCCTCCTGAGTGCTGAGATTAAAGGCGTTTGCCACCAGTACAGTACTGGCTCCACATTTTGATTATTTACCAGTTATATTAATCTATTACCATTTAAAAGCATATGCAGAAGAGTAAGTGTAAAACTTAAAAGTCCAGGTTCTAAATTCTTCCTGTACTATAGGTAAGAGAGAATGATTTGACAGTAGCCCAGGTCTGCACTTCCAAGCACCCTGAGATGCAAAGACCGCTTGAGCCTTGGCGTCAGGAGTCTGGGGCCAGCTTGTGTGACATAGCGTGACCTCCATCTCATAACTAAAAAAGTAAGAATGAATTTCATTCAACTTAGAATATTTTGCCAAACAGAATATTTTGCCAAACTAGATGAACTGATTAACAAACTGTAGCTCTAATGTCCACATTACCTCTTTTGCTGAGATGCTTGAAGATACTTAAAACTAGGCCTTTTTAGCTGGGCATGGTGGTACATGCCTATAATCCCAGCACTTGAGAGGTTGAGGCAAGAGGATCACAAATTGAAGGCCAATCAGAGCGTTAGGGAAAAAGAAGGCAAGAACTCTGTATTCTAATGCATATTAACCAAATGCATATTATTGATATATGTTAGCTTCCTATTAGTGCAGTAGCAGACTCTTGTGACCTTAGCGTTTTAAACCAGTACAGAGATGAGGTTACAGTTCCAGGTCCCAAATGGGTTCCTATGTAAAAGGCAAGGCATCAGTAGGCTGGAGTCTTTCTGGGGACCCCAGGGAGAATGCCTTGTGTTCTTTAGCGCACTGTCTCCCCCTGCAGTTGCAGATCATAGTATGTTCTCACTCTGATACAGGTTTTGATAATCACAGCCAGCATGCGTGTGGGATCGTTATTCTTGCTGTGTGCTGAGTGTTACTGTAGTATCAGGTACCAGGCTCAGCACTCAATCTTTATTGCGGGTACTGTTGTCTTTCAGTTACCTGCAGCTTCATTTACCTAAGTCACATCCTTAATGTGTTTAGACCTTCTGCCCTCGTGACCTAACGGCTGTACTTTGATAGTGTTCACTGGATTCAACCTACATAAAACACTGTTAGTTTTTCATACAGTAACAGAACTTCATTGCAGCTCTGCTATATAATTAAGGAAATTTTTTTCTAGTATCAGGACAAAAATGTGGAAAGATCAGCATATTTGTTTAGGATCAGCAATGTTATTAGAATTGGCGCAAGTGCTTTTCCCTTGGAGAGATTTTTCTACTTAGGTTGAACAGCTGTTTCTTCCTTTAAAACTAGTAATTTGTGGGTTCCGTCTGACCAGGTATTCATGTTCCTTTATTTGTGAGACACTATGTGTACTTGGTTTCTGCATCCCAGAGACTACATCTCAGAGCTGAAAGGAGCAGCCACAGTGTGGTTATTGAAGGGCAGAGTGAAGTCGGTGGCTGGCTGGCATGAAGAGTATGAACACCCCAACTCTGTGGCAATATTTCCTGGTGAGCATAGGGGACACAGAGAGATCTCACATCTGTATTTATATCTTAGGTAATTTTTGCTGTAGCATCAGTTTTGGAGCTGGAGAGATGGCTCTGTGGATAAAGGGCTTGCTGAGCACACATGAGGATCTGAGTTTCTTTATCTCCAGCATCCACATAAAAATCCAGGTGTGCTGGTGTGTGCTTGTGAATCCCAGACCTGAAAAGACAGACAGACAGATCCCTGGGGCTCGTTGGCCAGCCAGTCTAGCCTAAGCATGGAGCTCCAGATCCCAGTGAGAGACCCTCAAAAAATAAGGTGGATAGCTTAAACAATACCTTAAACTGACTTCTGGCTCCCAACCATGTGCATGTGTGTGCTGTGCATGTGCATACACACATTCGTCAGATTTTTAATTTTTGTTTAAGATGATCTCCCTACATACCACAGGTTGGCTTCAAACTTCTGATCCTTCTGCCTCAGCCTTCTAAGAACTGGAATTACAAGTGAGCACCACTACACCTAGTTCCAACCAAGTTCTCATCCTTGACTTCTAAGTCCTGTAGAATGCTCAAAACAATCAGCAGCACTTGGCCCTGCAGCAGTTTGGGTGTGCAGTGTTCCCTAACCCGTGGCACATTTGGGAGGCGGTAGAACCTTTAAGCCACGGAGCCTACTGGGGGAGGAGGGACGTTCATTTGGAGAGTGGCTTCAAAGGCAAGTCGGGACCCAAGCCCCTTCCCTACTTGGCTTCCTGGCTGCCACACAGTAAGCATTTTGCTCTGCCATGTGACACCACAATAGCACAGGTGCTCTGCTTCACAGGCCCCAATGAAGTTACCAGACCATGAACTGGAGCCTCCCAAACTGAACCAAACCAACCTTCCCACTTTTTAACATCTAAGTGTTTTATTAGTTATTTACTGTGCAGGGGTAGGGCGTGTGCTGTGCCATGAGTGGGGTGGGGGTCAGTTCTCTCTTCCGGACAGTCAGCTTCTGGACACTGAGCCCTAGTCATCAGTCTTGGCATCCAGCACCTTTACCTGCTGACCATCTCAATGGCTCCCTTTCCACATTTTAAATTTACTTTGTTCAGTAATGGGAAGCTTACACAGGCCCCAAACACTGTCTCCTTGCTCTGGCTGACCATTAGAAGTTGCTAGAGTTGTGTTGATTAGCTCTAGCTTTATACTCATCAGTGTACTTCTGTCATTGAAGAGGCTTCATACTCTCTGGCCTATCCCTCACACTGGAAAAATCTGATCCTTCTCAATACTGAGGTAGACCAGCTGTCTTCTCCTCCATGTCCCTCCCTTAGCAGAGGGCTCTAATGTACAGTAGGAGCATCTGGACAAGTTAAGTCTTAGATGTTACCCGACAGCTTGATTATCTGCCTTTGCCTGTCTAAAAACCCCATCCCTCTTTTCTACCCAGTTTGCTGCTGCTGCAGGTCTGAGGCCACAGTTTGAGAAACACAGAGCCAATTTGGAATAAAATGTGTGTGTGTGTGTGTGTGTGTGTGTGTGTGTGTGTGTGTAATGGATGAATCCCTGCCTAAAGTCAGTCAGAAAACTTAATTTTGTGTGAGATTTTTATCATCATCATCATTTGTGTGGAGGTCAGAAGGTCAGAAGACAACTTTCAGGGGGTGAATTCTCTCTTTTCACCTTTGCATGGATGTGTGTATTTATGTATGTATGTACGTACGTATGTATTTTCCAAGGCTGGGGATCCAACTCTGCCTCCAGGCTGCTAAGTCGGCTCTTTAGTTAAGCCCTAAACAAATGTTTTGATTTATGTGTTCCTAGCTGTTTGCTTTCTTTCACTGTTACCGGCAACAGCAGGGACAGCTACTTATGGCTCCTACCAGAGTGCTGTTAACAACAGCACTCATCTGGATTTAGAAAAGCCACACAGGGGGCTGGAGGGATGGCTCAGTGGTTAAGAGCACCCACTGCTCTTCGGAAGGTCTTGAGTTCAAATCCCAGCAACCACATGATGGCTCAAAACCATCCATAATGAGATCTGATGCCCTCTTCTGGGGTGTCTGAAGACAGCTACAGTGAGTGGAGCCGGAGCGAGAAGAAAAAGTGTCCGAAGACAGCTACAGTGTACTTACATATAATAAATAAATATTTAAAAAGAAAATAAAAGTCACACAGCACCAACTCTGTTCCAAAAAAGGTGATCTCAGAGTAACTGCTCAGTAATGTAGATGTTAAATGGAGACATCTTGGCCCCAGTTTATATCTCTAATATTTCCGTGGAAGCCATTTACATTATGAGTACGATAAACTGCTGTTTATACTAACTAGTAAACCTTCCTCAATAACAATTAGTTTTGTTGGGGTAAAATGTTAAAGATCCAAAATCTCATTGTGAACAGAATGTGTTTGAAACATTAACTACTAAGTAACAAGGGCACAAAAAGAAAAAAGATACAAAATATCAGCTCTTATGACTCATTGATATGTTGTATTTATTCTTAAGGAGTTAACATAAATTGTTCCTTTCGTGGGCTGTTTTTGTTTTATGAGACAGGATACACTCTGTAGTCCTGGCTGGCCTAAACTGGCTAGCAATAGACTTGTCTTCAACTTGTAGTCAGCCATCTTCCACCTCTGTCCCAAAAGTACTGGAATTATAGCCATGACTACTGCTCCCAACCCAAACTCACTTTTCTTACATAACATTGTAGGGCTAGAGAGATAGCTGAGTGGTTAAGAACACTGTTTTTCCAGAGGTCCAGAATTCAATTCTCAGCTCCATGTGGCAGCTCACACCTGTCTGTGTAACTCCAATTCTAAAAGGGAGTCTGACGCCCTCTTCTGGTCTCTGCGGGCACTGCATGCACAGCCAAACATCCATACACATAAAATTCAAAACGAAACAAATGTATTTCACTGAAGGAGTTCCTAGCATTTCTTAAAAATAACAATTCCTGACAGGAAAACTATGGCTCTTACTCTAGTGCCTGCTGGTCAGAGTGGGCAGACACTCATACTGTGGCAGTTTTAAGAAAGTATTGAAAGTACACCACTGGGAGCTGGGAGAGTCCCTGCCTTGCATGCATGAGTCCTGAATCTGATTCTCAACACCAAACATACAAAATGAAAATCAACAACTATCACAATCTAAGGGGAGCACTCTGGACTTTGGTGGAGGGTGTGCACCTTGGCTTGTCATTCCTGCAGAAGTTCTTAGTCCAGATGACCCTTTCCTATCAGCATTCTGCTGCCCCTATAACCACACAGATGTCTTGTCAGCACACTAGAACAGTATGTTCTCCCGACCTACTACGGATGTTCACTACTTTGAAATAAACGACATATTCTAACATTTTGTTATTGAAATGCTCTTAGCAGCCGGGCAGTGGTAGTGCACGCCTTTAATCCCAGCACTCGGGAGGCAGAGGCAGGTGGATTTCTGAGTTTGAGGCCAGCCTGGTCTACAGAGTGAGTTCCAGGACAGCCAGGGCTACACAGAGAAACCCTGTCTCAAAAAAAAAAACAAAAAGAAATGCTCAAAGTGGAAAGGATTCTCCAGTGACCATCCACTAACCAAGATTCTCTGCTTCTATCACCCAATACTCATCATTTAGACACATTCTGAGCTGCTCACACCTACACGTCCTTCAAACACAACTAGTAACTATACCAAATATTAACTATACATTAGCTTAGACAAATAGATGTGCCTGCAAACCCCAACTCCTTAAGTACAGTACTCAGGCCCCTTCCCAGTCCCAGCTGCCATTCTCTCGAAGCAGAGTTCCCTCAATACAGATTTGAGGGGAGGGGTGGCTGTCATGTATTTCCTCTTTTTGTCATTCATCATGGCTAGACATAAAATTTTACTTGTACTTTTCAGTTATGTGACTATGAGTTTAAGTAAATCTGTTAAATACTTAACTTTTGAGGGGAGTAACATAAAATTTTAAGTCTAATCTTGTTTAAGTGGGGCTGTGTATTATGTAGACCTCTGAAATGCTGGAATTGGGTCTCCTGCCTCACTTAGCCATCCCTTACGGGACCTCTGCTTTTTCCAGAAATGGGAGTAACTTAAAATTGGATGCTTGCTTCCCGGTTGCTGTGACAGAACACTGAACAACCTAGTGGTAAGAGTCTACCCAACCACAAAACACCAAGTCCTATTCCAACATTCCCAGTTTAACATCACTCAAACTCACAGTTACAACTCAAAAGAGCAACCGAAGCTTTGTGTTTAGCTACTTTTAATAGTGAAAAGAGAAAATATATGCAGACCCACCTCCTCAACAATTTATCAAGCAAAGAGCATTAAATTTATACAAAGAGCATTTGAAACTAAAAAAATCTTTAAATCTAGAGAGAACATATTCAAGTTTTTGATGTGCATTTATTTGTATACGAGAAAAAATACATTGACATAGGGAATCCAAGTATGAATGCTTAACTGCCAACAGTCTGGCCCAGCTGTGACTGCACCCACCCGGCTCTTACCACCCTTGAACAGGGCTCGTTCTCTGTTAACCACTTACATGAGGCCAGCCCACTAAACCTTAAACATTTATCTGCATTGTAATTGAGCTTAGGAATTTCCGGTACCCAAATATCACTATGTACAATTCTGTTTTATTGCACAGGGTCACAATATATAGCAAGTGATTATATGACCAACCACAAGATAAATGTTGATAGGCACAAACATCTGTCTCTAACCACAAAGGAAGCAAAACACCAATTTTCCACATTGCAAAGGCTGTGCTGACTCTGCTGCAGTCCTGAGGGTTCACAGCACTGATGTGTGTTAAATGCAAAACTTGTGGCATCAGACAGGACACATGGGACACTTGTATCCTGCACTCATGAGCCATCCGTGCCACACATGTAACACAAAGGCCACTTTAAAGCTTTTCAGAGAGTTCTTTAGTCTTTTTTGCCTTTAAAAAATATCACCACACCAGTAAAGACTCTTAGTTACATTCTGACATAAAAGTTCAAAGTGAGTTACAAATTCTGAATTTTTTTTGTACAAAGCCACCTCTGTAATACACTGCAATCTAGCCTTCAAGAGCTCTGTGGGTGAGGACGTGTTTAAAAGTTAAAAAGCATTAGGAAGTTTAATTTGCTTTAAAATGCCACAAAATTAAGACAGCAAAGCCAAAGCATTACCCTTAAAAGCCTCGTGAACTTTACAGGAGTGCTTTACAACTAAAATTTAAACCATCTGCATGGAGTGTAAAGAAAACAAGGCCCACCTCTCTCTCACTGAAGGCCAATGATGTTCAGGCCCAGGGCCTAGTACAGTCCCTGGTTAACTCACCTCCCCTGTGCTGCAACTGGGCAATACTGCACGTGGACACTGGGGTCAGGAACCAAGGTGCCACCTCTTGTTAGTGAAGAGTTCTCACCTCCAAACAGTAACTGAAGACACAGTACTACTCAGATGCATCTCGGTCAAATTCCTGTCTGCTGAGTCCTCACATTTGCCCCTTAATGTCCACATTGAACTGCACAAACTCTTCCATCAGTGTCACTCCAAAGCCACTGACCTCCGTTACTGCCACCTCAATACTTACTAGGGTTCCCGACCTTTACAGCCGGGTGATGTTAGCTTTAGTTAACCAGCTTTAGTGCAGTTAAAGGAAAAGAGCTATTTTGGATTACCTTCCCCAGAAACTTCTCTCAAACTGCAGTTGAGGGTCTGATTTCAGTTTGTAGATACACACACACACACACACACACACACACACACACGTATGCAATTACCCAGAGATGAAACCTATCCTTAAGGACTGGGGATCCAGGTATGGTAGCTCGAGCCTTTAATCCCAGCACTCAGAAGGCAGAGCCAGGTGAGTTCAAGACCAGCCTGGGCTACATGTTGAGAACCTGTCTCAAAATCAAGTAAAACCAAAACTGGGGAGGCTGGAGTGTAGCTCAGTGGGATAGCATTTGCGAGGCCCTGGGTTCAATCCCTAGCACCATAAAAAACAAAGCAAAAGCTGACGCTCTTCTGTCAAGCCCTGGGAAGCACGCTTGCGGTGCTGTTTACGGAGGCTTCTCTAAGACCCTAGCCCCTTCTCCAGGCTGACTTCGGTCAAACTGTGAGTTGTGTTACAACATTTGTCCAAGGGATAACCCTGGCTCCTCGGCCCGGCCCCGCCAGCTGAATCCTGCCTGAGCTCCAGAAGTCAGTGCTGGTACTCAGAGCAGACACTCCTAAACGGCACATGGTAACCGGGCTCCTAGAGTGTCAGAACCCCGAAATCTTTCTTTCCAGAGAAACAGAACGAGGGCCAGATGGGAGGAAGCACATCCACTCTTTACCTTACTCTGTAGCACTGAGAAACCAGAAGAAAAAAAAAGAAGACCTGGGTTGTATTACGACTCCCAAAATAAAACTTTACGGAAGTGTTTATTTTTTTTAAAGTCTAGTACCAGAGAACAGGATAGACATGATAGTTACAGGGGAAAATGTCTCCACTGGTTGGCTATGTCAACACCAGTAGCTCAAAGAAGTCAAGCAAAACAGTAGAGCTTGCAGTGAACACCTTACCATGATGAAGCACACAACGGAAGTTAACTAGGTCACCCTATCTTTTGGCAATGAATTCAGTAAAAACAGCACAAGGACATTCTGGAAGGCTTAAAGTCATATTCAGAACTAAACAGAAAATATTCAAAGCTAAACAGCAAAGGAGGATTTCATTGGCCTCTCAAATCTATGGAATCTGAACAGAAATAGTTTGGAAAATGGCTATCTCAACAGCACTTAGTTTCAAAGCTAACCCCAACAATTCCTCATGGAGCTGCAGGAGCTCCAGTCATGGCACTAAGCTCCAGTCCTCCTCGCAGAGCAGGCTTTAATGATGATGACCCTAAGGGCAGAGAGGAAATAAATGAGGTGAGAGTGAGCCTGAGAAGCCCCGGGCTAGGAGCACGTGCTCTGGGCTGACGACACAGTTTCTACACAAGAAGGCCTAGCAACCCTTCCAAGAGGAAAAGAAATCTATCTCAGCTGCCAGCTGCCCTGAAAGGTCATCAGGTACAGGCTGGTTCCCAGGCAACAGCCTAAAGCTCTGGAGTAATGACCAAACCCTAACCCTGACACCTGCCCACTGAGACCTGTGCTCTGTTTTTGTCAATGCTTTGTCCGTAATTATGGCTTGGCCTTCATGACACCAACCTGTATTTAAGCCAGTTAGGAACAAAGCCAAATTGCATTTTCCTTAGGTCTAGTTAGTTGAGAAGAAGATCTTATCATACAATCTTTAACAAAAACTCGTAAGTTGCATTGATTATTCCCCAGGAGATGAGAGAGCGGTGGTAATTCAGATGTGCACCTCTGAAAAGATTGATCAGTTTCCTGTCCCGTTCTATCCAGATGGTCTTGAAAACCATAGGGAGAGACCGGAATGGCCCGCCAATCTGAGACTGTATTCGAGCTTTCACAACATTAACCGGGAAGCTTAAGAACCCCAGCATGGCTCCGAGCACACCTCCACAGATGAAGTCGTTGACCAGGTGTGCGCTGTGTGTAGTAGCAGTAGGCAGATGCTCCTTAATGGGCCCTCGAAGGCCAAAAAACAGGACATTGCTGAACCCATTTCGGAAAAGGATGGGCACCAAGCCTCGGTAATACTCTGCAATCCCATGGCATCTGAGCGCCCGGAAGGCCTGGTAAGTGTTTGTGAACTTATCGTGATGCTTGTGGTCCTGAAGCAAAGTCTGAACTCTTTCAAATGGAGTGAAAATGGCTTCTGTTGTCCCGGCAAGCAGCGCTGCCACACTTTGGGTGGCAAACTCGGGAGCGCTGCTCACATGCTTGCGGAGCAGGCGCGACAGGTCCTCATACAGACCAAACATAAGTGCCAGCGTGGTCGTCTTCTGCATCAGTGGGGGGAGGATTCCTCGGTACAAGTTGCGGAACCCATCCTTCCTCAACTGCAGGATGGCATCGCGGGTTTTGATGCCGTACAGCTGCTGCCGGAAGAGAATCTTCTGAACAGGGTATGTGACTGCCACGTTGTTGAAAGCTGCGCAGCAGCCACACAAGTAATGCTTTATGTCCCCCACGTCCGCAATGTGAGGTGACAAATCCGGGTTTGAAGAGGTCAACATTGGGGGCCTCTTGTCATGCGCTTCTGAGCCCATCATGGTGCTCTGACCCTTCTTCTCAGGGAAGACTTTAACCTGTAGGTAACGAATGGTCAAGGTGTTACAGAGAGCGCAGCTCAGGAACTCGGCCCCAGCCCCCACTCCAATTTCCATACTCTGTACTAGTAATACTCTTAAAAAAAAAAAAAAAAAAAAAAACTTTTACTAATTGTCCTTATTAATGCAATTCGGTCAGTGTGCTGTTTCTACATACAGATTAGTAGTTTGTTTTCTGTGGGGTTTTGTTGTTGTTGCTATTCTTTTTTTTAATTGGATATTTTATGTATTTACATTTCAAATGTTGTTGGTATTCCTGTTTTATGACAGTCTTGCTATATACATAGCCCAGGCTAGCCTTCGACTCAGTCTTGAGTTCCCATGTCTAGCTTTAGATGACTGGTCGTTCAGAACTATTTCAGAGGTGAACTAGAGGAGCCCCGGGCCTTCCCTTTCTGTAAGCACTTTCACACTAACAGCCCTTAAAACACAGAGGAAGCAGACACAGGCTCCACCTATGTGTTAGCTGGACAGGAAGGAAGTATGGAAAGTTATAAAACACATGGGATGCACAGAATATGCAAGTTATTTTTTCATAAAAATGTGTATTAACAGGCCATAGGTTCACCACTGCTCTGTTAACAGTAATTACTATTTCAAGCTTGTTTTAATCCCTAAAACTTAAATGTCAATCCATGTAAGTGATAGCTTTCTGGGGTTCACAATAATTCTTAAAGGAATTCATAAAGTACTGAAACAAGAGACGCTAAGATCACTGACCCACCGTTTCCAACACCGGCTGATCTACAGAACCAGAAAGCATCATCATTCTACCGAAACAAGACTCAGTTTTCCCAGGAGCGGCCGGGCTCAGAAGCCCAGTGCTGGGGAAGTGGAGGTGGAGGAGTGTGAATGTTAAAGGGTCAGCCTGCAACTACAGTCAAGCTCCAGGCCAGCTAGGGCTGCAAGTTGAGACCCCGTCTCAAAATGGAAAAAGACCAGGACAAAGTCCGCCCAAGAGATACACCAGCAAATTATGCCATGCATTCAACTTGTATTACTTACATTTATTTAGTGCCTGTGAACTTGGCCTTCTGCTAAGCATTAGATCCTCAAAGACCATAAAGCCAGGGACTAGTGAACAAGCTGTTCACAGGGTATTAGCATCTGTGATCCTGAGAGCCTGGAGGTGCAGCTGCATATATATGTGGGATCCGAAGGTCATGGAAGGATGAGATTAAGGTACGCACGATGCGGTTTTGTCATATACTCAATTCTTCAAACTATAAAGTAATCCTTTAGTTATGTATGTGAAAAAGAAAAGGAGCCCCAGTGATCCTCATTGTTCAAGACACAGCTGGTAACTGGTAGGGCCAGACCACTCTGCCGGGGACCCTAGAGTCCACCCTGCTACTGCACCTGGCAATGACTGCAGAAAGCTGCCCTGGGTCACACGCCTGAAACTGAAAAGGAGATCCGAAGATACACACACAGTTTTGCTCTCCCCAAGAGGAAGCAAAGTCTTAGTTTTATGTCTATTTTCACAAGATGTAACATTCCCTCTAAAAACAAAAGACAGGGCCAACCTGATGGCTCAGCAGTGAAGGTATCTGCTCCCAAGCCCGATGAGCTGAGTCTGATTGATCCCGAGGACCCATATGTTGAAGAGAGAACCAACTCCTACAAGTTGTCCCCTGACTGCAACACAACACGAGCCACCTCCATACAAGACAAATACAACCGGGCAGTGGTGGCGCACGCCTTTAATCCCAGCACTCGGGAGGCAGAGGCAGGCGGATTTCTGAGTTCGAGGCCAGCCTGGTCTACAGAGTGAGTTCCAGGACAGCCAGGGCTACACAGAGAAACCCTGTCTCGAAAAACCAAAAAATAAAAAAAGGACAAATACAAATGTAGTTTAAAAAATTAAAGAAACCTAACAATAAAAACAGTAAACTAGCTGGCTCTCACCAGGCCTGGAGCCTTCCTGTAATACCAGCACTTAGCAAGTGGGAGCGAGACAACTGCAAGTCCAGGCCAGACTGTTTATAAAGCAAGACCCCACCCCAAGGCAGTCCTTCCATCCCAAGGACCACCCCAGAAACCACCTTTTATTTGGGGATAAAACAATAATCGGAATATACTTTAGATTTTTAGATGTTTTTGTTTTTGGAGACAAGATTTCTCTGTGTAGCCCATGCTGTCCTAGAACATGCTCTGTAGACCAGGCTGGCCCAGAACTCAGAGGTCCACAGGCCTCTGCCTTCCACTGCTGAGATTAAAGACATGTTCTTCCACCACCCAGCTAGATTTTTAGTTATTTAATTTTTAAAAAAAATTTTTTTGGTCTTTTGAGACAGGGTTTCTCTGTGGCCTTGGCTGTCCTAGAACTCACTTTATAAACCAGGATGGCCTTGAACTCATAGCGATCCATCTGCCTCTGCCTCCTGAGTGCTGGGATTAAAGGTGTGCACAACTACCATCCAGTGACTTTTAGCAGTTGTAAAGTGTTTTTATTTGTTGTTTTGTTTTGTTTTATTTTGTCTTCCAAGACTGTTTTTCTCTGTGTAGCCCTGGCTGTCCTGGAACTTGCTGTGTCAACCAGGCTGGCCTTAAACTCACAGAGATCCACCTGCCTCTGCCTCCATAGTGTAGTGCTGGGATTGGGTGCTGGGACAAAAAGGATGCTTGGACATGCTCTATTGTGTTCTTTACCTATCTGCAGTATGTGCATTGCATGCAATTGCTGGCAGGTGCCTGTGCAGGACAGGAGAGGGTGTTGGCATATCCCCTGGAGCTGGAGTCACAGGTGGCTGTGGACAGCACAAGTGCTGGGACTGCTCTCTGAAAGAGCAACAAGCACTCTTAACCATGGAGCCACATCTCAAGGCCCTCATGGTTTTAAATGGACTAATCTTTCTATAGAAAGAGACAACATTTAACAACAAATTAACAAATTAACATTCAGCAGCAAAATAGTAAATAACTCGATTTAAAAATGAGCAAAGGACTTGAATGAACATGTCAAAATAAAGATTATGTACAAAATGGTCAACAGGCACAAGATGGTCAACTTTATAAATCACCAGAGAAATACAAATGGAAATTATCACTTTCTATCCACTTGAATATCTAATATCAAAAACAACAATAAAACACCTACACACACACCACCAACAACAAATAAACCAGGGGCTAGGGAAATGTCTTAGCAGGGAAAACCTTTTGTCTGCAAGCCTGAAGACCCCAATTTGATGCCTGGAACCCACATAAAGAGCTGACAGGTAGAGACTGAAGAATCTGGCATAGCAGTGGCTCTCAACCTTCCTAACGCTGCAACCCTTTAATACAGTTCCTCATGTTGTGGTGACCCCAACCATAACATTATTGTTGCTACTTCATAACTATAGTTTTGTTGTTATGAATTGTTAAGATAAATATCTGAAATGCAGGACTTGTGGTATTCAACCCCTGTGAAAAGGTCATTCTACCCCAAAGGTATGGAGAACCACAGGTTGCGAATCACATAGCCTGGAGTAGCTGCTGAAACACTAAAGAGCACAAGCAAGCCTCAGAGACATGGTGGGAGGCTTCGCAGAAGTGGTCCTCTGAGCTCCACGGCACAGCATCACACATGCATGTACATACTTGCAAATATATTTTTAAAAAGACAACAAAGACCCAACAACCACAAAACAGAAGTACCAGTGGGACTGTGCAGCGAGGCCTGCGCACTGGCAGGTCTGTAAAATAGTACAGTGCTCTGGGAACCAGTGCAGTGCTTCCTGTAAACGAATGCAGCTGTTGATTAGCCTCCCAGCTGAGCAGCCACAACCATCATATGCTCACAGTAGCACCGGCCAAGAGGGGGAAAGTTACCAATCAAGCCACACTGCGGGGGTCAGACAAACTCTCCAGGTCTTCGATTTGAACAAAAACAAAAGCCTGTTAAATTCTTTAAGATTTTCCTACATTACCACACCACGCTGCTAAAAACTGCTAATAGTCAGGACAAAAAACATTAAAGAGAGGGAAGAAGGCAGAGAAGGCCCAGAGAAGAATCAGAAACTGCAGACCTGTAACAGACACAGCACACACAAACATAGTTTCCTTCTGGACCGGCTTAGGGGATGAGCTGCTCTCCTGCACCTACAGTTGGACCTTCTCTTGAACCTTGGTCAGATGTTCTCAGGTAGCTATGAAATGGTCACAGAGATACCAGAATCAGAGCCTAAGTAGCACACAAGAGCCTTAGAACCTACTAGTTGCCCAAATTAAAATCCCAGCTCTATCACACGTACTGTGAGCTTCGGCAAGTCATAACTGCATTAGAACATATGAAGACAGGGAAGTTACCTGTCTCAGAGGCTGGCTCAATTCACTGGGTGACTGGAGAGCACCCTAGAGAGTGGTGTGGAGTCCAGAAGGTGCTCAATGAGACTCAACTTACTGTTCTCTTCTGAAGTACCTGTTTGATGTTTAGCTCTCTCAGGTTGCATCCTGATAAATCCATTATGTGTAAAAATATCATGTGAGAAACGCATATATTTATTTTTGGACTGAACCTAGGGCTTCGTGCATGTTAATCTCATTTATTACCTGTGTCCCTGAGGAGAGTTATGACACCTAATACACACAGAAGCACTGGGCTTCTTTGTGATTGTGTGGCTAACAGGAGCTTCGGCTCACTGCTATGTCAGTGAAAATTACTTAAAGGTGCAGTTCCTACCAAACACATGTTACTTCTGCACCCCGAGAGTCAAACTAGGGTTGATGATGTCACTCACTGCACACAGAAGAGACAAGTGCAGCACTCTGAGTGGAGATATCTAAGTCAAAGCCCATCCCACTAGCCTCAGAGCATGGGGTGTGGCCTGGCTTCCCCTCAGTAACATTTGCCAAGATCTGTTTTGGTGTTTGGTGCGCACTGAGAAGCCATCCGGTGGCATTCTACCGTCTACTTCCCACCACTATTCCCGGGGTCCCAATTTCCGATTTTCACACCAAGCCTCAGTGTTGGTTCAAGTGGCTTTGGAAGAGCAAATCTGTGTGTCTTTCCTTATGCTATGAAACAACTTCAATGCTGCCAAAATTATTTGGTTCATTAATTTGGTTTTTTTTTTTTTTTTTTTTTTTTTTTTTGAGATAGGGTTTCTCTGTGTAGCCCTGGCTGTCCTGAAACTTGCTCTGTAGACCAGGCTGGCTTTGAACTACAGAGATCCGCCTGAGTGCTAGGATCAAAGGTGTGCACCACCACAGCCAGGCTTTAACATTATCTATTCCTTTAAAGCTTACAAGACTTTACCTGTGACATCAGCTGA
Source organism: Rhynchomys soricoides (assembly GCA_019843965.1). NCBI lineage: Eukaryota > Metazoa > Chordata > Mammalia > Rodentia > Muridae > Rhynchomys > Rhynchomys soricoides. Next base: position 5,622,667 of record JADRCH010000058.1, on the reverse strand, counting down.
GCCTGGCACTGAGGATAACAGCTTTCTGGTGACTTCCCCAGTGTTTTCCATTGTTAGCCTTCTCTCTTCTGAAGTCAATTTTGATAACTGAATTTCCTTAAAAAAACAAAAAAAAAATGGTTTAATTTCTATATTTTTATAAAGTTTGTTTTTAAAAGATATGTTTGTAGAGGCCGGAGAGATAGCTCAGAGATTAAGAACACCAAACTGCTCTTTCAGAGGTACTGAGTTCAATTCCCATGAACCACAAAGTGGCTTAATCTGTAATGGGATTGGATGTCCTCCTCTGAAGACAGCTACAGTGTACTCACATACATAAGATAGATAAATAAATAAATAAATAAATCTTTTAAAAAAAGAAAGCCATATTTGTGTATTTGCTCCTTTCTCTTGAGCACGGTAGCCAGTTGTTCAACGTCCCTCTAGGTCCAATAAAGTACCAGTTCTCCAATGACCGCCTACACCCTTTCCCGCTTACTTCCCCAGTCTCCAGAAAATTTCAACAATACCTAATGTGGCTGCAAGCCTCTGTAGAGTATCTGAGATGATACCACCTTCCTCTTTTCATTTGTTAAAGTGTGTGTCTGTGTGGGTATGTGCCTGCAGAGCTAGTTGTGAGCAACCTGGTATAGTGCTGTGTGCATCAGTCGGGGCCTCTGGCTCTCCGCCTGAGGCAGCCCTGCAGCCTGTTCCCTTCCTTAATGTAGAGGCTTGTGAGAACACAGTGAATAATGCTTCACAGGCACTGACGCCATTCACTGAGCCTGGCAATGACTAACTGTTCAGTCTTCAGCAGCCATGCTTTTACTGCTCTGGCTGATAGGTATGAGGTAAAAGCCTTTGCTGGTTTGAGACCAGGCCTTGCATTAGTTTGGTCAAGACTGACTATAAACTCGTAAGTCTCCTGCCTCAGCCTCTAAATGCTATAATTATAGGTACTATCAGGCCTGTCTAAAAACTGGTTTTGTTTTTTATTATGTTTTTTTTTTTTGGTCTTGTTTTGAGACAGGGTTTGTCTGTGTAGTCCTATCTGTCCTGGAACTCTTTGTAGACCAGGCTGGCCTCGAACTCACAGAGATCCACCTGCCTCTGTCTCCTAAGTGTTGGGGTTAAAGGCACGCACACCATACCCAGTTAAAAGCTCTTATTAGTACTACACTTGACAATAGACGACTAATGTTTACCAACTTAGATTAAGTAAGATTTTAAAACTAAAACCTGGGCAGAAATGCCTGATACTATGTAACATCTGGTTCTTTTTACTGTCATAATTAATGTTAAAATCAACAAAAACCCCTGGGTATGGTTGCCCAGGCCTTTAACTCAACACTCAGAAGCAGAAGAATCTCCTTGAGTTTAAGAAGAGCCTGGTCTACATAACGAGTTCTAGGACAGCCAGGACTACATAGAGAGACCTGCCCCACCTCCCAACCACCACCCCAAAATCTTACCAATCAACAAAAACGTTTAATGTACACAACCACACACTTAACAATTTACAAATTCAAAGACTATTTCAGCTTTAATAAGCAAACACTTATTTACAGGGTCTCATCCTCTAGCTCTGGCTGGCCCAGAGTTCAGTGTGTAGACAAGGATGGTCTGCATTTGCCAGCATGCCCAGCTAACAATAGCCTAACGTTCTAAAGTCACCATCTAGCGGCTAGTTACAGCTGTGGTCCTGAACAAACTCAAGTCATTAGTGTACTTTAACAATCACTTTGTTCAGCTCTGGTATGCTCAGCAAAACTGCTTCCCTGCTCTGTGTTCAATCCTCAACACTACAAACAAAGGCCACATTTGCTTTTCGCTTCTACCAAACTAGTTCTTCTGTTAACAAAATTTTGCAAATTAAAGTTGCTCTGTTATGGCTGTAATAATGGGTCTTGTTGGTAAGCAAACAGAAAACAGCCCAAGTAGTCTGTTATTTACAGATCTCTCTACAAACTACCATCAGAAATTTTAGGAATATTTTTGACTACTTACATTATTAGACATTAAGAGTCCAATACAGAAAAAAAAGTACCTCTTTTTCTTTTCTTTTCTTTTTTTTTTTTTTTTTTGGAGGCAGGGTTTCTCTGTGTAGACCAGGCTGGCCTTGAACTCAGAGATCCACCTGCCTCTGCCCCCTAGAGTGCTGGGATTAAAGGTGTGCACCACCAGGCCTAGCAAAAAAAGTAATGTTTTGCACACTTCCTGGATTCAAACTTAAAGCATTCCTGTCAGCTGCACTCAGCCCACCAGGGTGGTGTGACTAACTTCTCTTTTTTGGTTATGAACCTAGCCTTTAACAGCTGAGCCATCCCTGCAACCTGCACCAAGTTTCTGAATGCAGCAACAAGAAGGAAAGACAGTGAGTGTGCAGTGTTCTGATAAAAGCATAGAATACAGGAGCAGGCAAGACGGCTCATCAAGTAAGGAGCCTACTGCCAATCAGCTCAATCTTACTCGAGAGGTGGAAGAAAAATTCTGGAAAGTTGACCTCTGACCTCCACTCAAGCACCTAGGCACATTACAGCCCCCAACCCATAATTTTTCTAAAAAAATTTTAAAACATGGCATGTTTGATTACTACACTCTGATCCTGACTAAACTCTGATGAACTGGTTTCTATTTAAATTTCTCCGAATGATAATCCTTTGCAACTTACTATAAAATGCATTTACCATGACCGCACTAGTTAGCTATAAGGCACCAAACCTATCTCAAGCAAAATCCACTTTGATCCAACAAGGGTGAAACTTCTGTGATGTAAGAAACAGTGTAAATTTTAAATACTAGCTGTAACTTTCAGCCCACAGGGATATGCAAAAGCCAGATATGACCTTAGTACAAAGGTCTTTGTCCAAAAACAGGGCAAAGGGTGACTGTAATTCTCTAAAGATGTAAATTCCCACTAGTCAGCAGGTCTGAGTCAGCATTCAAAAACAGGGTTAGGCAGGGTTCAAGAGCTAGTTACAGCATGATTTTACCACTGCAAATACAAAGCAACATCTGTGACAAAAATCCACTATCTTAGCTTCCTTCTATCTGACAACGGAGACTGGAGTAATTTCTTGTTAGAAGTGTCATGTCGCCCCAAGAAACGCTAAGGGTAACTCTAGTTTGTTTCTCATGTGCCCTGGACCCAAGTCTTCAAATCCTTTCAAAGCAAAGGCGCTGGAGGTCCATTTTGGTATGATCATTCTACATACAGTTCATTCTTCTGTTCAATAGACTACAGGTAGAAACAGACAAAACAGAAGGTGGGCACTAGGACCAGCAGGGCAGTCTGTAGGAGCCAAGACAAAGGTTAAGCCAAAAGTCGTAAACATGGCTGAGGTGCTGACACTCTACCTAAGCTAGATATAGCAATACGCACAGAATGACACAATTGACGCCCGCCCACCCGCCCAGCTTAGACTGTTTACTGCGCGATAAAACATGGTGTCTCAGAACGAGCATTCTCCAGGCTTCTATTTGCTCATTCCGTGAGGACCGAGGGGCGCTGGGCGGAATTGCCAGCACCACAGGGTCCCACGGGCCCCCGCGATCCCGCGGGGCGCAGACAAAGGGAACCACCGGCCACCGCGATACCCCGGGCCTGCGGCTCTCCAGCTGTGGGCGCCTCCCCGCCCGAGCGCGCCGCAGCACCACAGGCCCCTCGGCCGGAGCTGCCAGGCCGCGGCCGCGATGCGAGCGTAGGACCTGGAGCTCGCCAGCCCGCGGCCCTGCCTCAAGCCTCCCTTCTCTCTGGCCAGAAGCTAGGGCACACAGGTCGCCGCTCCCCACTCCACCCAGGACTCACCCACGGCCCCGGGCGCCCGCCCGCAGGACGGCCGGCGAGCGAGCCCGCGCCCGCGCAGGCGCAGACAGGTCCGACCCAGGCAGGGGCGGGGCGAGGAGTCGTTGGGCCACGTGACCAGGGCACCGCCTTGCTCCGGGTCTGGGTATCGCTGTGGCTGCCCTGTACTGTGCTGGGCCTGGTAGCGACTCTTGTCACACCTTTTGCCAGCCCCGGGATAGTGCCGCTAGTTTCCCCGGCCTTAAACTGAGGTTATACGGTGGCCTCGTTGTGCCATAAAACAGCAAGCGCGTCCTCTTGCGTGTAGTCTGTAGAGATCCAAGGCTGTAGATAGCGCGTGCGGGAAGGCGCGAAAGCTTCTGATTAGGTGATTTCAAAGCTTGGTGGAGAGCTCTTTGTCACCGCACTTCACTGGACACCAGTGTGTGCCTGAGGTCATACAGTAGCCTCTTTTTCCTTAGATGCTCACACAGTTCGTGGGTCTTGGAAGGAGCACTATGCTGTGAGTTAGGAGAACAAGGTCAGAATTCTAGCCCTGGCATCCCTTGAGTGACTTTTGGCAAATTATTCGTCTCTTTCAAGCATGGGTTCCTCGGTCTTGTGACATTCGAACGATGGTTCTGATTTGCAGAACCGCAGGCGACAAATGTCAGTGGACAGAAGGGACAAGGTCAGCCTTCGTGGGCAGGTTCTTCAACAGATTACATGATATGCAAAGTCCATGCTATTTAGGATTGGGATTATCTCACCTTTACATACCATCTCTAGGTGGGTGACCCAGCCACTGTTTACAGACTTCGGAAGGTGACGAAAACCACGCCTCCCCCCAGGCCACGCCTTCTAGCGTCAGCAAACAGGAATGTCAATGTCAATCTTGGTGTTTCTTTCTTTCTTTTCGAGACAGGGTTTCTCTGTGTCGCCCTGGCTGTCCTGGAACTCACTCTGTAGACCAGGCTGGCCTCGAACTCAGATATCCACCTGCCTCTGCCTCCCAAGTGCTGGAATTAAAGGTATGCGCCACCACTGCCCGGCTCAATCTTGGTGTTTCAAATCATCCTTAAATGAGGTTTATCTAGAGATCCATTCAATCGAGTTCCTAAGAGGAAAAAATTTGCAAAACATTTCTTTTTAAAAGAAAATAGATTTACTCTACTTATACCCAGAGAGGCCAGAGTAGGGTTTCAGATTCCTTGATCCTGGAATTACTAACGGCTGTGAACTGTCCCACGTGGGTGCCAGACTCAAGAGCAGTATGTGTTTTTTGTTTTTTGGGGTTTTTTTAAAGATTTATTTGTTTATTACATGTATGTGTGTACAGTGTTGCTGTCTTCAGACACACCAGAAGAGGGTATCGGATCCCATTACGGATGGTTGTGAGCCACCATGTGGTTGCTGAGAATTGAACTCAGGACCTCTGGAAGAGCAGTCAGTGCTCTTAACCGCCAAGCCATCTCTCCAGCCCCTGCAGTATGTGTTCTTAACAACAGAGTGACCAAGCAACCTCTCCAGCACCCAACCCTCAAGCCTTAAAATAAGCTCATGATTGTCCCGCGCTACGGTCTCGCCAGCAAGAACGACGCGGCACACATAGGATCCTTCTGCAGTAAAGCTTTAATGCATCTTGAGAGGGAGAGCATAAGCTTGCCAGAGTGGAGACCCCGAACAATAGAACACCCGCCCCTTATATAGGTCACAGCGCTTGCCTGGGACGCGGAGCTTTTCCATTGGCTCCCGCACACCAGGCCAGATGACGCCACGAGAGAGGCTGAGACTCTGAGGTGGAAAATTACCAGGTGCATGCGCACTAGCCTGTTTACAACTTGTCCTCGGCCAGATGTAGGCGCCATCTTGTAATGGCGAATGTGGGTGTGACTCAGGCGGCTCCCCACATCTCCCCCTTTTCATTTCTGTAAGCAAAGTAGGACACTCTTAAGAAGGCGGAGACAGAGGTCAAATCCCCTGACCAAAAGGTTGGGCCTTGTACAGGAGAAGACCCCTAAGCTCATGCGTGCCCGAGGTCTTCCTGACCCTCCCAGTGCCGTTTTTTAGAGGGAGGGAAACTAGGGCACTCAACCCTCATGCAGATGACATATCTCCCAAGGTGGCCCACAATGACCGCCTTGTGCGATGCTTTGCTCGACATCCCTCAAGAGCTGCTCAGACCAAACATTCTACCCAGTGCAATGAGACTAGACTCGCGGGTGTGCAAGAACTGGCTGGCTGGCGACCTACTGCTATTAGCCAAACACCGGCCGAGGCTCCTTGTTCTAAGGCAACAAGCGCCTACGCAATGACCACCTTGTCTCTTTTAGTCTGGGCCCTGAGTTTGCAGATGAGCCATAGGAGGAACACCAACCCACAGCAAAGCACTGCTCCAAACAATCCCACCCCCACCCATTCCTTGAAATAAGAAATTGCCGAGGAAATCCATGAAGAGAGGCCCTTGGTCAAGGACAGGTCGAGACGGGTGGAGTTGATCTGAATAATTGCTGTCGGCAATTCCCGCAGGGTGTCATCAAATTTAAGGGTCCAATTCTGTAACATATACTGTGAAAGACTTTTAGACAGGTTAGCTGCTTTTGTAAATCTGTCATATTGTATGGAAGTAACACAGAGTCCTGGCAACTTTTGTTCACAGCCCAATTGGGCTAGCTGTCAAAGGACATCCAGTTGTTCTTGAATAAGATCAATGTGCTGGTTAACCAGCATTAGGTCCCTCTGGACTTGAGTATTGGTGGATACCTGTCTGTCTAGAGCTAAGGTGGCAGCTGCAGACAACTCATTAATGGTATTGGCGGTCTGCATCGTTCCAGAGAGCGCAAGGGCCGAAGCAGTGACGGCCCCTGTAACCGCAGCCGCTGCCACCACGCCTATGATAATGGCAGAGATACCAAAGTCTCTTTTTTTGCCTGAATACGGTCTGATCTGCCGCAAAAGGACCTTGGCCAGTTAACATATCAAAGGTCCAATCTCTCTGTCCAGGGGTCGGTGCCGTAGCATTGGCTCTGGCTTGAGCTTGTGTAGATTCATGCCATAAAGCCTTCTACTCCATATATTGGCCCATTGTAGGGAGCGCAGCCTTGGCCAGCATCTGCCAATCGGCGGGTGTCATGGACGCCCCGGCAAATCTCTCTAACATTACTATAGTAAAATTAGCATTTACCCCATACTTTCGGACCGCTTCAGCCAGGTCTTTAATTTGGCTGTACTCTACAGGGGCATGAACTCGCCCTCCACCATCTGCCTCGAAAACTGGAAAAGCGGCTTGTACCTTTCTCCTAACCTTATCAGAGAGAAAAGAAAAGGAGTTGGGACACATCTCATAAGGGGGAGGAGCGGAAGGCATGGTCCGCGTAGGGGCCAAAGGCGGCGGCCGCTTCATCTGCCCATTACAGGGCGGCCAATCTTCCTCATACCGCGCCGCTTCCTCGTCTAGCTCTGACTCCTCACTAGAGCTAAGGGGGTCAGTGTCTGAAGTTTCCAATGGAAGAGCCTCAAGGTCTTGAACTGGGTAGAGGCTCTCCCCCTTTCTTTTTGCTTTTTTCTTGGGTATGAGAATCATTTTTCTGCCCACAGCCCTGTCAGGGGGACAGTTTCCCATTTTATCTTTAATCTCTCCCTCGTCTTTAGACTTACCAGGAGGTCCGTTTCCTTTGCTAAGATTTTGGGTACCCATCCTCTCACTCCGTTCGGATTCTGACATGGTGTCCTGGACCCTATCAGGGGTGATTTGCCCCTCCCTTACAGCATCTACACAGGCCCCACCTTGTTCGCCACAATACAAAGACAGTAAAACCAAAATGAGGGCACTTAACACAATTAGCAAAACTTCAACAGCGTTAGACCAAAAAGGGGGCAACCCCAAATCAAGATCCAGGGTCAACATGCCTTTCCAAACCTACCTCCCTGCAGTTCTGAATCCTCCCTGTTTCCAGGGGGTCTCCAAAGGTGCTTGATGATGACAAAGTTTCCCGGGTTTCGGCACCAGATGTCCCGCGCTACGGTCTCGCCAGCAAGAACGACGCGGCACACATAGGATCCTTCTGCAGTAAAGCTTTAATGCATCTTGAGAGGGAGAGCATAAGCTTGCCACGAGTGGAGACCCCGAACAGTAGAACACCCGTCCCTTATATAGGTCACAGCGCTTGCCTGGGATGCGGAGCTTTTCCATTGGCTCCCGCATATCAGGCCAGATGCCGCCACGAGAGAGGCTGAGACTCTGAGGTGGAAAATTACCAGGTGCATGCGCACTAGCCTGTTTACAACTTGTCCTCTGCCGAATGTAGGCGCCATCTTGTAATGGCGAATGTGGGTGTGACTCAGGCGGCTCCCCACACATGATTTTGTGTTGGGCCACACTGATAGTGTTCTCTGCCACACATACAGTCATGGCCCCTTGAGGAGGTAGGTACCAGCTGTGCAGCAGGTACCTCCGAGGGAGTTCAGAGTCTGATAGACTCAAAGCTTACAAATGCAGAAGGATGAGGGACTTTCCCCCCTGAGAAGGAACCAGGGGCAGAATCATAGGGTAAGCGGTGTAAGAACTGGGCCTCAGCGTGAGTGGATGGAATACGGGCCAGTAAAGGAAGTCACCTCAGCAGTAGGAGGGAATAAGAGTGGATGTCAGATAGTGGGCCTGTTATGTGCGAACCTCCCCTGTCATAGGCACAAGGAACAGGTTTTGGATTATGGAATAATGACAAGACCATAGTATGGTTTAGAACAGTCGGGCCACAATGGGGGAAGGGCATTTACCTCAAAATTATGTTTGCCTTGGCATCTGTGAATTTCTATTCAAATGTATAATTCAAAAAACAAAGAAACCAGGCAGGTATCCAGTGTGTTCATAAGCATAAATGATTAATTTCAGATTAGAATGGAAAGGTTATTCTCCTGTGGGGAGAGAAACATAAAGAGAAGGGAGAGAGTGAAATTAAACATACAGTTGGGGTATAACTAACTCAGAAGAGTGCCAGTCCCTCATCATCAGAACGCGCATGTCTGGGGTGGAGCCAGCGCGTTCTTGTGCTTCAGGCCACAGTACAGGCCTCGAGTTTCTTGTCAGAAGTTTCTAGGGAGCTGGGCAGTGGTGGCACACGCCTTTAATCCCAGCACTTGGGAGGCAAAGGCAGGTGGATTTCTGAGTTCGAGGCCAGCCTGGTCTACAGAGTGAGTTCCAGGACAGCCAGGGCTACACAGAGAAACCCTGTCTCGAAAAACCAAAAAAAAAAAAGAAGTTTCTAGGGACTTTATTCATTGTTCTCACATATCTATGAAGATGAGAATCACCTATTTTTAAATCTAGAATTTATCATCAGGTTTGCTTTCCATTTCTAGGCCCATCATTATCCTTCCATCTTCTGTTCGGATCCTAAAACTGTTCTGTCTCCACACGGGCCTCTCATGTCATTGCTCAGCTTAGGAACCTTCCCAGGCAACCCATTTCTTAACTTGGCACACAGGTCAGTCCACAGTCTGGCTCCACTGCCTTGCTGTGACCTTCTTCCCAGCTAACCTTCTGGGGTACAGTCCTATGTGATTGCTCGTGTTTTCAAATCCTTGTGTTTCATAGACCTTGTCCTTGTCACCATCCAAGTTTCACCCAACATGGCCTCACAAGGTCCTATTGCCTCTTCCACCTAAGGCTTTCCCTGGTCACCTTGGGCAAAGTTGAGTCCTCTTGCCTGTCTTTTCCCAGACACAAAGAGGTCAGAATGTTAAGGTTACCCATAAAGGTATCTCTTTCCCACAGACAAACCACAAGGACAGAACGTTCCGACTCATTCTTGGCTCTTCAAAGTTTGGCTCCAAAGGGAGCATAGATGTTTGCCAATAAGCTGGAGGTGGTGGCACACTCCCTTAATCCCAGCACTTGGGAGGCAGAGGCAGGCAGATCTCTGTAAGTTCAAGTTCCAGGACTCTGCCAGGGCTCTACAGAGAAACCCTATCTCAAAAAAAAAAAAAAAAAAAAAAAAAAAAAAAAAGTTAGAAAGAAAGAGAAAAAAAGAAAAGAAGAAAGAAAGAGTATGTTTGCCAAAATAAAACAGAATAACACATGCTGGTGGAGCGCAGAGGTGTAAGAAGGGCTTCGAGTAACCAGAGTGTAACTTGGTGGTGCGTGCTTTCCCAGCACACTTAGGACTGTGTATCCGGGTCTTTGGGAGAGCTACATGGGAATGCTGCTCTGATCCTTTTTTTTTTAATGATTTATTTGTTTTATTTATGAGTACACTGTAACTGTCTTTAGACACCGGATCCCATTACAGATGGTTGTGAGCCACCATGTGGTTGCTGGGAATTGAACTCAGGACCTCTGGAAGAGCAGTCAGTGCTCCTAACCTCTGAGCCATCTCTCCATCCCTACCCCATGGGGGTGGGGTAGGGTAGGTAAACCTACCTAGGTTTACCCATGCTTTCTAGGAATCTGCCATGTGCCCCCAGGGCCCATCTGTCCAACTTAACTGCTGGCTTTATGCAGTTTGCCTCTACTGAGTAGCTAACTCTGCTCAGATAAAGTCATCTCTGGTCATCCTCTAATCGGGGGTCACTATCCTTCCTCTCAGTTCCTATCATATTTCCCAGGCTTCTAGAATCTGTTGGGCCTATCTCTGCCACTCCCCTTCACACCCCTAGGCTCTGTCCCTAGGCTTGATTCCCTCCCTGAACTGGGAAACATGCACATTTTGTCCCCTCTGCCCAGAAGAAAATGTCCTGTCCCTTCTTCACCCCTCAGTTCCAACAGCCTCCCTGTCTCTGCTGTCCCTGACATGATGTCACTACCTCAGGCTGCAGAGTCCTTTGCACTGGTAGCCCTTCCCTGGAAACCACATGTCCCAGACTCCAGCCTGTCCAAATGCCGGTATGTCAGCTCCGAGACCTGCTCCTCTTCTTGACTCATTTTCAACTTTTTTTTTTCTTTTTAGGAACTGGAACTGGAGCCCAGAGCCTCACACAAGGTAGGCAAGTGGTTCCTTCTCAGAGCTGGGCCACGGTCCCTTGACGCCTTTCCAAGCCTGTATCTGTAAACAGGAGTCAAGGTTAACTCGTCAGCAGAGATTGTCTGTTCTGTTCTGTCCACTCATTCACTTATTTCCATGGGGATGAGAGCCCAGCAAATCAAAACTAGCAAATCTTTACCCCCAACTGTGTGCACATTTGACATCTCTTTTTTTAAAAAGAAAAAGAAAAAAAGAGCGAGAGTGTAATCCAGTTCTAGACTTAGTAAGTGGTTAACACTAGGGAACCACCCCCAGGCACTGCAAAACAAAGCCCAACCCCCACCCGGAGATTCAAATTTGACTACTTTGCAGTGGTGTGGCCTTGACATCTGGTGGGATCTCCCAGCAATTCGGCCTCTGGGAGCCAGGTTGGTATTTGACAGGCTCATGGGATGATTGCTTGCAGAGTAGAAGCTGAAGAGACTCCCTAGATTCTAGGTCAGAGAGGCGGCAGGACCAGACTTGTAATCCCAGTAGTCCCAAGAAGCTGAGGCAGGGTAAGGAGAACTCATGGCCAGCCTTTACTACAGATCAAATTCAAGGTTACTACACACACACCAATGTATCGTCCCAGTCCCAAGGCAGAGTAGGTCAGAATTTCTGAGGGAAAGCCCTGTCAGCTGGTCTATATATTTGACATGTGTCTCCAGTGATCTTCAGCTAATTTGGGGGCAACAATAACTCCAAATTGACATCCTAACCCATGATAATGACTGGAGTCCCTTAGGAATCAGGGATGTGTACATGAATGAGCTCATGGGCCAGGAGAGAGAGGAGTGCTAAAGAGACATGGGGTACTGCATGAGGTGGGGTGCAGCCAAGCGCTGAGAGAGTAAAAGAAGCAGGACCAGCTGCAGTCAGGGAAGGCTACCTGGAAGAGGGAGTCACAAAAGATGGCCTCAGGAAAAGCATAGCTTAGGAAGCAGTGTTCAAGGGAGGAGACATCAGGCTGTACCTTACCCTCACCTTGTTCCGTCCTTGTTCCGTCCAAAGTCACTTTGCTCTCAGGCACACCTAAGTGTCAAGCTTAGTCCCAGAAAGTTCGGTGACCTCTGAGAAGGGTCAGGAGACACCTCATTTGGTATCCGAGTGACACAAACTTGTGAAATACAAACAGATTTTTATGTAGTAAAAGGTCAGTCAATACCCAGCAAACATTTGCACAATACGCTAGGATTTCCAAGAGTTACACAAGGACCATTCCCTCTGATTGTCGCATGTTTTGTGTGTTGGGAGAAATCTCTTGGCTGGTGTTTACCTGGTAGAGGTGGGGTGGAGCTGTCCCACCTCCATGGCCTGAGGACCAGATCACAGAGGTTCAGTTTGCCCACGGGACCTGATACCTCAAACTTCCCTGGCACTGAAGACCCAGGGTGAAGTTCATTCCAAGGCAAATTACCCTTTACCCCAGAGAATGTGACCCAAGCTCTGATGCTCCAGGGAACCTTGTGGTTCCTGAGACCAATCTCAGATCTGAATGGAAATCGCCAAGCGCAGGATGCAGATTTGTAGCATTACAAGAACCACTTGGGGACCTTGTGATCAGGAGATTAGGCGATTGGGGCTACAAGCTCAAAATCAGGACCTCCTAGACGGACAGTCAGGTGAAACCTTTGCATCTCCAGCTGTACATGTGGGGTCCTTCCTGAATGGGAGAAAGAGACAAGAAAGAAAGAAAGAAAGAAAGAAAGAAAGAAAGAAAGAAAGAAAGGAAGGAAGGAAGGAAGGAAGGAAGGAAGGAAGGAAAGGGAAGGGAAGGAAGGAGGGAGGCAGGCCATGACTGCTCTTAAGGGGTTGAGGTTTTATGATAGATACAAAGGAGAGCACAGCCAGAGACAGAAGCATCTGGGAAACTCCAAAGAGCAAACATGACCAACAGACTGAACTGGACCATGTGAGGATGTGGGGTGGGGTGGATGGGAGGAAGGGAGAGGAGGAGAGGGGACCATGGAGCCAAGAGACCAGGAGGGAGCCAGAAGACCAGGAGACCAGAAAACCAAGAAACCAAGAGAGCAAAGGACTGGTAGCCAGAATGACAGAGGCTATTATAGGGAAGGGCGGGTGGGGGAAGGGCAGCTCAGTCCCTGGGCTGGAGAGCAAGGGATGGCTGGGCAGACAAGCTGATTCCATAACAGGTGTTGAGGATGCTGGGAAGGCTGGCAGTTATGGCAGCTTTGGTACATAATAGCAATATAGGTAGCTTTGTCCCAGGTTTGAGATATAACACTAGCTGGCGCTCAAGTTTGGGGCATCTGGGGAGACTCTCCTAGAGGCAGAGCCCCCCACCGACTCCCGAGAGTTCAAGGAGTCTGCTTTCCTTCTTCCTCTTGCTCTTGTGGGACAGTGGGGCCCTCAGTTCCCACAGGACTACCATGACTTCTGGACTGTGACCTTCCTCTGGGTCTCCACTGTCAGGTCCAACTTCTGCATTTTCTTTGTCACTGGTCTTTCTGAGACTCCTTTCTCTGCACCTCAGAGGCCTCAAAGTGTGCAGTGTCAAGTGCACACACAGCAAGCGTGCCATACAGGGGACCCTCATTCTCAGTCATGGACCATCCATGCATTCTTCTGGCCACTGTGTGTGTGGGCTTGACATTCTAGTAAGTGGGAGAAGATAAACAAGGAACATGATGAAATCAATGAATATGGTTTTAATATTCATACAATAAAGAGGCAGGGAGTTCCTATTTACATAGTAGGATAACAGATAAAGTGTTGAGAAATAAAATATTAACTCCTGGGGATTATTCCACTTGTAAACACAGGTGCTTACTTCTTAGATAATAGCTAGGCATACAAGTGCCGTCCTGTGTGTAGAGGTCAGAGGACGACTTGAGGAATTCTTCCTCAACTTTCACCACGTATAATCTGGGGATCGAAGTTAGGTTGTCAGGCTTGGTGACAAGCGCCCTTACCCACCGAGCCATCTTCCTAGCTTGTTTTGTTTTGAGACAGCAGGGTCTTGTGTAGGCCAGATGAACCTCAAATCTGCTATGTAGCTGAGGATGACCTTGAGGAGCTCCTGGTCCTATCTCCACCTACAGAGTGCTGCGATTGCAGGCATGAGTTCATGTGGTGTTGGGGACAGAATTCATCACTTCATGTATGCTAAGCAAGCATTCTACCAACTGGACTGCTTCCCCGAGCCTCTCCCCCTTTCTTAAAGGGTTAAGCTTCCAGTAGCCCAGGCTGACTTAACCTAGTAGCCAAGGATGACTTTTAACTCTTCTGCCCCCTCCATTCACCTCCCAAGTGCTAGGATTACAGGTGGGTGCCATGCGAGGTTGCCAGGTCAGCTAGGCAGAGTGTTTTGTTTTGTTTTTTTTAAGAGTTATTTATTTTATTATATGTAAGTACACTGTAGCTGTCTTCAGACACCCCAGAAGAGGGCATAAGATCTCATTATGGATGGTTGTGAGCCACCATGTGGTTGCTGGGATTTGAACTCACGATCTTCGGAAGAGCAGTCAGCACTCTTAACCACCGAGCCATCGAGCCATCTCTCCAGCCCCGGCAGAGTGGTTTTAACCAACAAAGATGGGATGTTGAGATGCGATGCTCTGAGCCTGTATCTCTAGGAAGACCTAAGCTGTCCCTGCTTCAGCTTTGTCAGTCATCATTCAGGCAAGAGCATCTTTGATCTGTAAAATAGACCCCACACTCACGGTTTTGAAAGTCTCTGTGTCTTGTAGACCCTCTAGCCATTGAGGTTCTTGCTGCCATGGCCTGGCTGATGAGGACATTCTTGCATGTGTAACACTCCTGATAACCCCGTGGGATCTCTGACTGGCTCACATAGCTGCAGAGACAGAGACAGAGTGTGAGCCAGGGGTGCTGTGTTCCCCAAGAATAGCAACAGCTCTTCTCCTCCCTCCTCTGCTTCTGCACCCATGAGGGCACAGCTCTTCTGAGTATCTCCAGCTGTCCCAGCCATGCCTCACACTGTCACTGGGCAGAGGAGCTACTGCCAGATGGAAGTTAAGGGCAAGAAGCACACAAGGAGCTGGCAGTGATGGCTCTGGTTCACTTGGTACCTTCCTGTACTGAGCACTGTATTCTACCAAGGCCTTAGCTGGGGACAATTAGTCACCCCCACAACCCAAGCCCAGGCCACTCCCACTCAGCACCTGCCAGAACTTTATTTCTTTTTGTTGGGAGGAAACTGCTAAGCCTGTTGTCTCATGCTTTAAGCAAACTTGAGTTACTAAGGAAAAGATCTTCAGACATAACCACAATGCTTTGGTTTGGGGGCATTTTCAAACATACAGTGGAAAACCAACTGATGCTTCCCAGGAGGACAGAAACACCTGGAGATGGGTCTATCCTCTGACCCATAATGCCCTTCTGTACATTTCTCTTGGATCAAAACAAAAAACAAACAAACAAAAACAAGCAAAGGGGGCTGGAGAGATGGCTCAGTGGCTAAGAGCACTGACTGCTCTTCCAGAGGTCCTGAGTTCAAATCCCAACAACCACATGGTGGCTCATAACCATCTGTAATGAGATCTGATGCCCTCTTCTGGTGTGTCTAAAGATAGCTACAGTGTGCTTACATATAATGACTGGATGGATCTTTGAGCTGGAGCGAGCAAGGCCAGAACAAGGAGAAAAGAAAAAAATGAAAAAGTAAAAAAACAAAACAAAACAACAACAACAAAAAACCAAGCAGAACTATGGGTGGTTATTTCTGAATGAAGATATTTTCTCACAGGGCTGGCTATACAAAAACTTGAATATAAGTTAAATAAATTAAAACAGTGTATCATAGGCCTATGGGAAAGAAGCCTATACCTTCAGGGATTTCATAACAGAAAAAGAACAGGACTCTCTTAAGTGGAATGTGAAGGGATGAAGCCTGTGATGGTTTGTATATGCTTGGCCCAGGGAGTAGCCCTGTTGGAGTAGGTGTGGCCTTGTTGGAGTAGGTGTATCACTGTGGAGGTGGGCTTTAAGACCCTCATCCTAGCTGCCTGGAAGTCTGTTCTGGCAGCCTTCAGATGAAGATGTAGAACTCTCAGCTCCTCCAGCCCCATGCCTGCCTGGATGCTGTCATGCTCCCACCTCGATGATGATGGACTGAACCTCTGAACCTGTAAGCCAGACCCAATTAAATGTTGTCCTATAAGAGTTGCCTTGGTCATGGTGTCTGCTCACAGCAGTAAACCCTAACTAAGACACAGCCACAAGCCCAGACAGGCTCCATTTTGTTTAAAACAATTATACTTGTGCCTGGAAGACTGAGGAGCTTCTTCAGAACAGAAAACTGCATCATTGACGGTAATTGTCTTCTTTACATTTTTCTGAAAATAAATTTAGTTTAGTAAGAACATTTGGATTTCATAATCAGAAGGTTGGGAACTTGGGAGAAGTGCCACATGAGGGTGCTAGGAGCTGAGCTGGTTCTCAGGCTGCTTGCTCTCTCCCCTAAGCCCTGTTCTCCCCTCAACCTCCTCAGCTCTGCTTTTCTACCTCAGTCCTGCTCTCCCCCTCAGCCCTGCTCTACCCCCCTCAGCCCTGTTCTCTCCCCCTCAGCCCTGCTCTCCCCCTCAGCCCTGTTCTCTTCACCTCAGCCCTGTTCT
>JADRCH010000058.1:5579104-5606296 GCA_019843965.1 Rhynchomys soricoides | reverse complement strand
TCAGCCCTGTTCTCTCTACCTCAGCCCTGCTCTCCCCCTCAGCCCTGCTCTCCCCCTCAGCCCTGTTCTCCTCACTTCAGCCCTGTTCTCTCTACCTCAGCCCTGTTCTCTCCACCTCAGCCCTGCTCTCCCCTCAGCCCTGCTCTCCTCACCTCAGCCCTGCTCTCCTCACCTCAGCCCCGCTCTCCCCCCCATCCTCCCCCTCACCCCTACTCTCCTTCAGTCCTGCTTTTTTTTTGTTTTGTTTTCTTCAGTAAATGAATCCTCACAGCTTTGTGAGGGTGCATTGAGGAGCAGAAGCTGCAGTGGAACCCAGGCAACCTCTCAGCTCCACTCAGGGCTTCCTGTAGTTGGGGTGCCATCCTCCCTCCTGTAAGAGCCAGCTCAGAAGCCTCTTCCTGTCTCTCCAGCTAGAACACCAGTCACCCACCTCTTCACACTCACCTGTTCACTCTGCCACCTCTTCCTTCCAGGGGTTTAGTTTCACCTCCATTTTGCTTTTTCTGAGGTTCGGTTGTAATGCAGGCAAAAGGCACACGAGGGCACCAGAGCCATGCTAGTAATGGCCACCCAGTTAGCCTTCTGTGGAAACTGTCCTCCAAAGAAGAGAAACGGGGGCCATGGCAAGCCTGAGGGGTTCCCACTCGAGGGAGATGGGGAGGGGAAAAAAACCAAACCAACCCAACCAACCATCACCACTGACAACACAGCTCACAAACTCAGATGAATCCTCCAGTCCCCTCCCAGCTTCCAAGAATGGCACCGGCCAAAGTGAACCTCCAAGCTCTTGGCTCAAGGATCCTGGAGCCTCTGCCTCTCTGGTCCTCTATTTAGCCCACTGCTTCCATGAGGAAGATGCTCATCTCCCTCCCCAGCTGGCCCCACTATCTGCATCTGTTTCTGGCGCCATGTTTGTCACACACACACAGATACACACACACCACACAATACACAGACACATACACATAGGCACACACACACACAGATACACAGACCACACACAGACACATAGACAACACATATACACAGACACATACACAATTTGTTTGTATATATATGTATACACATACATACAAACAACCCCCCCGGGCTATAACACACACATATATGTACACGTACGAAACAAAAACAAAAACAAAAACAAAAAAACCAAACCAACAACGAAACCCTCCAGATAAAAACAGTCAGTGAGGTGAAGTACTTTCCTTCCCCTTAGGATTTCTTGGTTGCAGATCAGTGGCACTTGGGTCCTGGCTAAACCCAAGACCATTTTCTGTCTCCAGGTCCTTGTGCCAGGATCTGCCCTTTCCAGATCAGCATTTCCTATGTCTGTGTGTGAATGTGTGCTTGCTTGGGACCCACTGTGCATACAGAGAATGAGTCCTAGGGAGGCTTCGTAGGAGAGAGGCAAGGCTACACCCCTGAGTAGGAAAAGCAGGTGGGTTCTCCCCGGGAAGTGAGGCCCGGTCACACTAGGGCTCTCCGTGCGGCTCTGTATGCGATGGAGGGGCTTTCTTGCTTCAGAAAGATTCTAGGCTGCAGGATGATGCTAGCATGACCATAGTGTCAGGGCAAATGGCTCTTCCTTTTGTCCCGCCCTGGTTATTTACCTCCAATGAAGCCCCAGGAGGCCCGGAGTATTGCTATAATGGTAATACAGCCTGTCCAAGTCTCCGGTTGGTTCTGACACCTAATACCTCTACCAGGAACAGCCACACCCCTCTAAGGTCCCTTGTGAACTCTTCTTCTCCAGGGCCTACCATGCCCTGACTGTTGTAAACAGACCCAGTCACCCACCTGTCCCTGCCTCCATACCCCTGCTATGGCTGCTACTGAGTTTATTGTTTGTTTTTCCCACGCAGGAAACCCCCTGAGGCCAGAGGCGGGGTCCACTCACCTCAATATCCACTAGGGAGCACTCAATGGATGTCTGCTGAGCCAATTATTTTTTTTTTTCCATCTAAGAAGCTCATAAGGGACCCAGCTTCCTCATCTAGAGGGAGCTAGGTTTCTTCTCTCCTAGAACAGCCCCTTTGATGGAATAGCTCAGCTTTGGCAGGCAGGCAGCCATCTACAAAGATTCCTGGGGCCTATGGTTGCATTTGAGAGAAACTAAACATGGAACATGGAGCACAGGGTGTTCATACAAGGCACGTGTACATTCAAAGTGTCACATAAAATGGTCCTCACAAGGTAGTTTATCATCCAGAGTCAAAACTCAACAGGGTACATTTCAGCCAGAAGGGAGCCACTAAGGGTCTCAAAGGTGCGTGCCCTTGAGATTAGCTTAGGAAGAGCACAGTTTGCTGGATTGTACTGTGTCACCTGGGGCCCCTCCCTTCTGGCGGATCCATGGGCCAACTCCAAAAGCCAGCCTGCTTGTCCCAGTATTTCTGATGAGCTGTCCCTAGGGCCATTGGGAACACTTCTTAGACCCTTGGTCAAGTGACACTGAACATCTGAATGTCTTGGTCCTCTGAGGACTTCAGCTGCCCAGCCTGAGGGTGGAAGGGTGTCTCTGCTTTTGCCATGAGGCCTTCTTGCTCATAATCTGGTCATGCAAGGCCACCGGCCAGAGTTGCTCAGACTCTAAAACCTTGGGCCATTTCCAACTTCCCTACAGAGGGATATTTAGAGAGACTCTCCAGAATATGCTGGAAGACCAGCAAGTCACCTCTCCCCTCCCCCCAATCCCTTGAAGAAGCCATCTTGCTCTGCTGGGTTGCCAAAAGGGCCCTTGATTCCTTAATGCTCAAGGACAAGCTGCTGAGGTGGCCCCGGCATTGTGGCCAATAATGAAGCCAGGGAAAAGAAAGAAGGAAAAGCAGCCCCGTGACTCTGAGCAGCGAGGGGCCTGTTGGTGGCTGGAGGTTGTGCTCTCAGACAAAAGCTGAGAGCGTGTAGCAGCGGCTTTTCTTCCTCCCCATCTGCCCTCCCCCCATTAATTGGCAGCAGATTTAAAAAAAAAAAAAAAAAAAGCCAAAACAAAAACCAAATGAACGCCAGTACCCTGACTGTGAGGGTTTCTGAGATGGAAAAGCCCTTTCAATTGTTAGATGTCCAAGAAAACATGAATACATGCTGACAGAGGAAGCCGGCCACAGTTAGAGGAAAAGGGAGGGGCTCATAAAATTAAGGGGGAAAATTCCTTTTAGCATCTCCCATCCTGTAGGCTGGCTCCTTTGTATGCCTCAGTTCCTAAGGAGATCAAGAGGCTGGGTCTGAGTAAACTTCAGGAAGATGAAGGCGGAACTGGGATGGGTGGGAGTCACCTGACGGAGCAAGGGCAGAGGATGTAGACCCCTTGCCCCAGCCACCTGGTCTCTTCTGAGACTGTTCTGGTACGTGCCTCCAGGGAGGACCCTGAGGCTCATCGGACTTCAGGAAATACCCTGGAGATCCAACTCTGAACTTGCCGATGTGAATGAAGCAGCCACTGGGCCCAGCCCGGCCTCCCATATCCAACTGTTGCCAGCAGGCCCCCTACAGGTGGCAAGGCAGTTATGAGGGGCTGGGGACACTGTGGCACAGCAAGGGGACTAGGAAAATGGCACAGGAGGTGGGGCATACCGGGAAGAAATCAAGGAAACGGCTTGGCTTCAAGCTGCTAAAATTAATGGCAGCTACCCAAAGGTGGCTTTTACTTCTGTTCTGCCCCAACCTGAAAGGCAGCTTTGGCAAGTCTAAACCTGCCTCAGGCCTCTGCCTCTGCCTCTGAATCCTGGGCTTGAATCCATTGCTGGAGATGACCAAACTGTCATCTGCTATGCTCTGCCCACATGGACTGGGGACCATGGTTACCAACCTTCCAATCCATTCAGACTATCTGGGTGGATTAGACAGGAATCTGGGAGAGGCAGTAGAACCTTGCTGGAACCAGTTCCTTTGCACCTTGGTCAGCCTCAGGCAGCCATGCCTTTCCTGTTGCCCATGGATGCAACAGAGCCAGATGCGACGGTCAACCTTCACCGCCATCTTGCCTGAATCACCTAGGAGACATACCTCACCTCCTGGTACGTCTGGGAGGGTGCTTCCAGAGGGGCTGCACTGGAGGGGGAAAGACCCACCAAGAATATGGCCATGAATTTGAAACAGAGCAAGGTGGGGTATATGGGAGGGTTTGAAGGGGAGAAAGACAAGGGGAAGCCAGGCAGAGGTGGCCACGCCTTTAATCCCAGCACTTGGGAGGCAAAGGCAGGTGGATTTCTGAGTTCGAGGCCAGCCTGGTCTACAGAGTGAGTTCCAGGACAGCCAGGGCTACACAGAGAAACCCTGTCTGGAAAAACCAAAAAAAAAAAAAAAAAAAGACAAAGGGAAATGATACAATTATAATCTCAAAAAGTGAGAGGAGATGGTATACTGTGGCATTACCTCATGGGCTGAGGTCCCAGGATGAATACAGGCAGCCAGGTAAGCAGGAGCATTCACACATACACATCTGCTTCCTACTGAGGTGAGGCCTAACACTCCAGCCACTGTGGACTGAACCCTCAACTGTGAGAAAATTAACTCTCCTTTAATTGTTTGTCTTGTTAGAGAAAGGACCGACACACCAGGTCTGTTATGTGTGCATACACGCATGGGGCCTTTCACCCATGTGGTGACCAAGAGGCTTCTATGCCCCCTGACATATCAGGAACTCACTTCAACCTAAACAAGGTGCCAGTGAGGCCATTCGGAGCCAGTGACATCACCAGCTGTGGAGCTTGCTGGGCTGCTCATGAGCTGTGTGACCTTGGGAGGCTACATCCCCTCTCCCCACATCAGACACCTTTCAAGGCAGTGTGACTGATAATGGGAAGAAAACCCTTTGTAGACTCCTAGGCACTACGTACCTGAAGGGTTAATTCAGATTTGCCATTAGCTGCCAAGCGTAGGAGGGGAGTCTGGAAGCTTGGTTGACTTTAAGGCCACATGGCTAGAGCCTGAATACAGGTCTGGCTACATTCTCACGCTGACTCACTCCTGTGGCCACACTGCCTCTCCTGCTTAGTCCATAATGACCCCTCAAGTGCCCAGAAAGTTGCCAAGGCCTGACTGGAGTTCTCCACTCCCCTTCACAGGGCCTGCTATACCCAGGAAACACACCTTGCTTGGCCAGCAGGCCAACATTTCCCTCTGCAGAGAACGCCTCAGATATATATTTTTAATAAAAAAAAAAGGCTAATAATATATATTAAATGACTATTTTATTTACACACCCTATCATATTCATAAATAATTGCATCCTCTTTGTCTGCACAATGGTTCCTTGACATCTAACGATTACAGAGTGTACATCTAAAAGTAGATGGGGGCTCACTCTGGCTTATGACATGGTCTCTTTTGTGTACACTCAATATGCACACCCAGAGACAAGACAAAGACCAGAAGGGGTGGCTCCCAGGGCCTCCTGGGCTCCCAGCACCAATGGGAAATCCTTGCCCACACACAGGTGAGTTCCTGACAACAGGAGAACAAAGAGATGCAGGCCAGGGCCCCGTCCCACCTACTGCTGGCCCCGCCCACACTGGAGCTGCTCCACCTTTGTTCACCCTGGAAGGCATCTCTTTGGATTGCAAATACTTTAATTCACAGAAACTCAAGGGGTGGGGTTGGGGTGGGGTAGGGGTTGGGGTGGCGTGGCAGCAGGCTACCCCTCTTCATCCAGGCCTTCTCCAACCCTGTAAGTGGCAACAACAGCATTCTAAGACATGCAGTGGTGTGCTAGTACCATACACACAACACACACTGGACACCGCTGGCAGCACAAAGAGCTGACTGGTGCCCTGCCAGCTCCTCCAAGTAATAGGCTTGGTCACAGAGTGGGGTGAGGCTGGTCTTTCACAGAGTCCGCACAGCCACTGGGTAGAGGAGAGACAAGTGCTCGGCCCCTTTGATGGGTAGCTTTCTGGTGGTGTAGTAGTGGATGACTTCTGGGACACTGTCAAAAGGGGGGCTGTTCTGACCCAGAACATACTTCTCTTTGGTCTTGGCCAGTTTCATGTGCATGAAGCCCTGGTTGCTCCTGTGAACAAAACACAGAGGTCAGAGAATGTGCAGTTTGTAAGGGGAGAGGAGGCATGGCCAGGTCACTGGGCAAGGGTTCAAGTCTCCCAGCTCACCCAGGAGCACCGCCCATTTCAGCATCAGACTGGGGTCCAGGGACAAACACTGATAATATAAAGACTTTCCACCCAAAAGCTTCAGGGAGTTTCAGGGGTTTGGGTGGTGGTTAAAGCCAGCCCTTCTTCCTGTGACAAGGCAGGGACCTGTTTAAACATTGCAGGTATCCAAGATGTTCCAAACTGACAGGTGGCCTTGGGCCACTGTAGTATGTAGCCATGGCAGGCAAGATATTCTCTCACACAGAGGGTAACTCTGTCTCAGGGAAGGGGCAACCCAACTGGGAACATTTTCCAGCTTCCCTTGGGTACAGTGAGCCACATGGCAAGCTACAGTCAACGGGATGTGGGTGAGTTGTGCTTGCTCTCCACCAAGCCTGTCTTAGGTAGGTGCTCTTCGCCAGCAGTCTCCCAGGGACCCCAAGGCAGAATTCCTCCCTACACATGACTGCCATGAAAATAATGAAGACTCTATCTGCACTCAGTTTTCTAAGCTGTGATAGCATGTGCCAACCCCACCCCTCATGCTATTTCCCCAAGAGCCTATGCAAGAAGAAGGCCTGGTCTCTGTGCCCACTCGGCCTGCTTTCAGAGCTGTACTGGAGAACAACTTGGCAGATCCCAGTTGCTGGGAGCCCATGTGTTCTGGTCATCATAGCTCACTCTATCAGCATGCTGGGTGGTCACAGGTCACAGATGATAAAGGCCAGCATCTCAACTATCAGAACTGTGTGTCCCAGAGGACCTTTCCCATTTGAGGTCCCTAAGTTCCAGTCACACTCTGGCTCACTTGAGCATGCTCCCATTACCTGCCTTTGTGCAGGCTGCCTCTTCTTGTTTACTCACCCAAAGGTTTCTGATTGAGAGTGTGCCACCATCTCAGAGCCCCTCCCTGATAACTTGAGGACAGCTCTAGGGACCCAGTAGCCAGAGCTACCTAGGGAAGCTAAGAGTCCTGTGTGGACTTTGAGCTCCTGTTAGTTCCCTTTCTGGTCTCTATGTTCCAATGGGGGTCTTACATTTTACCTGTCCTCTGGGTGTAATCCCCCCCCCAAACCTGTTATGCTCGTCAAATGGGTAGAAAAAAAAATGCCCATTGACGTGTAGGAGCAGAGCAACATGTCTGCACACAATGGTGTACTTAGAGATGTTACCCCAGGCTTCAAAGATATCAGCAATTACATTTCAAGAGAGAATAATTCTTGTGAAGAACTAAAATTCAAATCACGAGTTTTAAGCTTATGGTGTCTAATTACAAGCAGCAAGCTCTGCTCTGCAGCAAAAGGGTCACTGCACTCCAGAATCGCCTCTATGTTGGGGGAGGAGCACTTTCTCAGGCACCTGCAAGAGCCAGCATGCCACACAGAAAACAAAACCGGTGAAGCCAAGGGCTCACCCTCAGCATGATGTAGGGCCCACAAATACCAGTCAGCTCACAAAGGACCCGGAATTGCAGTGATGGGACACCCCAGATGTCCAGGAAGCTTGGCATACAGGGATACCAGGCGTGACTATGACCCACCCTCCTCCCTTGGCTGCACAGCAGAGCTTGCAGTGAAGTTGTTGGAAACCAAGCAACCTAGCTCTGTGAGGGTTCCACAGACATACCACACACCAGAGGGAGGGAGCAGAGGATTAGTAAGACACAGGGGCCATCACAGCTCTTAAGAGGCTCCCAATACACCTCTGGGCAAGGAACTCACAAGGTTAATGGTTAATATGAGATTTCCACACTAGATTTTTGTGTCATTCAGTAGGTAGCAAGGGTGGGAATGGCTCTAACAGCCATAGGTGACTTGAAGCCGCCACAACAATTGGTAGCAAGGCCTAATCCTCTCCCAGAATACTCCTCAGACCAACAGTCCTCCACATGAAGCCAGGCAGGGTAGCAGGGGTCACTAAGCAGACGTCCTCTCTATGCAGAGCCTCCACACCCCGACCAAGTCTGGTCAGAGACCAGAGGGGCAGGCTGGAAAGCCATACACAAAACTGTCCCAGGCATTGAGAATGTCCAGGTCCAACCAGAGAGACCCCTAGTCAGGGTATTATCGAGCAACTGAAATCAAACTAGAATAGAAAGGAGGGTATCGGACAAGGGCATGCACAGGGAGGCCGTGGCTGCTCATAAAGAAATAGCCTGTGGTTGCTATACCTTCACCCTCTGATACACTGGAGGAAATAGGTCAGAGAGGCACCCAGCAGGGGGGCTGAAGATGCTACCAGAGCTCTGTGCTGTGTTCAGGGCCAGGTGGGTGGGCTCTAGGCAGAGCCTGCTCCTGTGCTCTTCAAGGCATGGTGAAGCAGCAAGGATGCCATGGTGGTTCTGAGACAGCACCTTTCCCAGGGAGCTCTGACAGGCTCCTGCCAACTGTTTCTTTGTTGGCTCCATCTCCTTTGATAGGACATCTTGTGAGAGCAAAGTCACAATTAGGGGTGTCTCTGGTGGGTGACCTGTCTAATGAGTCTTGTAAGGCCCAGGGAGGCAGGGTGCTGGGCTGTCAGGGCACTTAGATCGCTCATTACCATCACAAAAAGCACCTCCTTGTCACTGCCCCCGGATCAGCAAGCATGCCTGGTGAGTACAGCGCCTAATAACAGGCCCCACCTTACCTCCTAATCATGAGCTTTAATAAAACATCACTCAGCCCACAGCTGCTCGCCGCTGAGCTAGGGTGCGAGGCCTCACCTCTTGCTTTTAGACCTAATTGCTTGATGCATATTTCATGAAGAATCCTGGGTAATAGTTATGTTAAATCGTTTCTTTTCATGATGAAATGACTTAAAAACACTAGCATATAATATTTATGTGGGATGAAGGAGGAAATAGCCCTACGGGACTAGCATAGAGAGACCTGTCGCGGGAATCTGCACACGAGGAGTTTCAGCTTTGCCTTGACTGGAAAGGTGATGGGGGGATGCTTTCTTGAGCCAAATGTTTTATATCCTTCAGCTCCGGACCACCCATGGTCCCCAATGGCAATTCAGAATACTAGCATTTAAACCCCATCAGGCTAAGCTGACATGACTAGTATCACTTGCAGATGGGGAAACCGTGGATCAGAAAACCATGTACCTTATTTCATGGGGAAAAAGATAGGGCCAGGATTTGGATTTGAATCCTTCCTCTCTCTCTTCTTCCAGGGACATAGCCTAGGCTGGCCTCACACCTGCTGTGTAGCCAAGGATGACCTTGGGCTCCTGAGCCTCCTGCCCCCTCTCAAGTGTTGGCATTAAGTGTCTTCAAACCTACGTCTCTTGGACTCGGCAGCCTGAGCTCCCTTCTCATCCCTCACTCAGGCCTGCAGCTGACCTCATCTTCTCTGATCAGTCAATTGAATGGATTTAGGTGGGTCTTAGAACTCCCCTGCTTTGTGAGACCCCAAGGTTGGTGACCCTGTCTGCTCACTGTGATGCTTCCCAGGTGAATGTACTCCTGCTCTGGGCTCACAGCACCTGCCTAGCTTGTGTCCAGGGTACTCCGGGTTTGCCTTCCTTTCCCATTGGTTATCTAGTCGGGGTCTGCCTAGAGCAGGGAATTGAGGTCCTCTGACTCCTCCCCAGCTGTAAGCTCAAGGGTAAGCTGAAGAGTGAGCCCAAAAAGGGTCCTGCGGGGAGGAGGGACCTATGAGAGGAACAATCCTGTAAGCTGGGTATAAAGACCCATGTCTTTCAAACCTGAGATTTTCTACTGTGGGTCAGACTCCTTCCTTGGAGTTCAGAATTCATGTGTAGGATCCCTGAGCTAGCCACTGCCCTTGGTATGGGCTCACATGCATGAACCACAAATATAAGACCAGTTTTTGCCTGTCTTCCTAAAGGGCATAGATTAAACCTCAGTCAGGGCACTCCTATGCTGGGGTCCAGAGAGGCTGCATTTCTTCCTGTTAGCTCCCCCGCCCCCCCCCCCAAGACGGGGTTTCTCTGTGTATCCCTGGCTGTCCTGGAACTCACTCTGAAGACCAGGCTGGCCTCGAACTCAGAAATCCGCCTGCCTCTGCCTCCCGAGTGCTGGGTTGTTAGGCCAGTTTTAAACATGTGATTCTGACCACAGAACCCAGATTCACGGCAGATTAGTGAAGGAGCAAAAAGAATAGGGCGGCTATATGCATTTTAAACGAACTCAACAACCGAGGGAGGTGGAGGGCGCAGAACCTATCTGACCTGCACAGAGAGGACAGGCTCTATGTCCAGCTCGCAGGACACACCATCCGCCTACGACAGACAGGGACATTTATGCTAACTTGATAGGAAGTCATCCTGCCTCGGAGAGCGGTCTGCTTTATGACTCAGACCTCTGTTCCCCTCTCACCTCTCCAGCAAGGGCTTGCTATATAGCCCAGGCTGGCTCTGAACTCATGATCCTCCCTGCCTCTTGAAGTGCTTGGATCCTATGGGGGCAAACTCAGATATTCCGACCCACTCTGACCTTGAGGACCTGGGAACCCTCATAGCAACCTCAGTAGTCAGTTCAAACTACCTGCTTAAGTGAGACTTAAGGAGGGACTCATCTCTCCCGTGACACCTTAGACTAAAGTGGCCTCTGTGACAAGATAATCCAACAGCATTCAGTAGATAAGGCCTCAGGGTTTGGGAAGAGTCGGGAATAGCCTGCTCACTTGAGATGCCTGGGAAGATCGGGACTGTTCTCTTGATTCATGACAAATGCAGGAGACTGGCAGTAGATGCAGAAGCAAGTGTGGAGGCGAGGGAGATAAAATTTGCTGGTCACAGGGCAAGGACCCTGGAGCTTCCCAGGCATCAGGATCAGAGCAGTATCCTTCACTGTAGACTGTGCTCTCCAAGTACACAGCCAGGGACCCCAAGGGCCCCTTCCAGCAGAGATGCCCGAAGAGTCCAAAGATGTGGGTGGACAGAACAGGCTGACAGAGCTGCAGGGTGAACACCTGCACCCCACCACCTCCACGAAGCCTTCAGAGTGATAAGCTAAAGCTTGGCCATGTGGTGAACAATGTCTAATGTGAGCCCTGCTGAGCCAAACAGCTTGATTTATAGCCAAATAATTACACTTGCAGTGGACACCAGCAGGCATCAGGCTTACGGAGGCGCGCCTAGTGTTTCTGAAGCTCTGAGTGACAGCCCAGGGTGAAGGCCTTCTGTAAATCACAATGCACCGACACAGTCCCATCGTCACAGAGACAAACAGGCAAGTAGACCTAGAGTAAAAGGCTTGCTCACAGACCAAGAGGAGCTAGAGCAAGGTGAGACCAAGAAGGGCGACTTTCTTAGGGACAAAACTTGTAAGAAGTGTCATCCTAGAAGCTGTTAATGACAAGACTCGGGCAGGAGCGAGCCTCTAATTTGCTGAGATGGGTACACAGTGGTAATACGTTTTGGTGGTGTCTCCCCCTCTGGTCAATGTTTCCATCCATCCTGATTCAAGTGTGAACACATGAAACCTGCAGGAGAGCCGGTGGTGGCGGCAGCGGTGGCAGCTGTGACTGTCCCAAGTGCTGACTTAAGTCACAGATGTTGGTTCAGTCTCTGATCCTGCCAATGCCACAAGACAGCCTCTCTCTGTCCCTGAGCTTCAAGGTCCCCTCTGCAAAAGGTGGAGATCCTTCCACTGATGCAACTTTAATTTTTTCAACTCCTATTTTTAATGATGGTTCTTAAACGCTTTAACCTCCCTTGTAGCCCACCACCCACCAGAGGTAGTGGGGAAGAAAGGATGGAGTGGGGATGGGGGAGTGGACCTGTGTAGAAAGGTTCTTTGGAGCAACTCCCATCTGTGTTACCTGGAAATCAGCAGTTCACAGGTTAGCAGGCAGTGGCACGACCTGGCACAGCCAGCCCTCAGCCTCAGCTAGAGCAGCAGGAGGGACCAGCAGGGACACCAGGAGAAGTTTTCAGCTGTGCCTCTCTCAGGGAAGCAAAGATCAGAGAAGACTCAAGATCCACAAGCACTACACAGCTAGCTGCACCAGCAAGCCAAGCTCTGTCTCCATCACTCCGTGGAGTCCTAATTATACCCTCCAAACATCACGGGTGCTCCACATGCCTTGCCTCAGCACGTGCAGCCAATCAGCCCGAGTCCTTGGAAGCAGCAACAAACTGCAGCACACCATCAGAAGCTTTCTGGTGTTTCTCTCTATGGTGTCTCAACAAATGCAACTCACTACGCACCGTAAGGCGGACCAATATATGCATGTCGTTAGCAAAGAATCCTTCATCATGTGTCCTCTCACGTGCTTGCTTTAGCAGAACAGCCTCTCTCCTGCGTCTGCTTCAGCGAAACGTTCCTTCACGAGTCTGCCTTAGCCTTTCACACCTGTGTCTATTTTAACAAAATGTTCCTTCACGTGTTTGCCCCAGCAAAACACCGTCCGACCGACTTTCCAAAGATCCCTTAAGTGTCCGCTTCACACTGGTGTTCTCAGGCCAGTGAGACGCTGCTGCAGGGGAGGGTCAGGGAAGAACAGGGAAACCTGTCGAGAACTATCCACATGGGCTTGGAGAGACAGACGAAACCTAAGCCTGGGCCAAATAGGATGGACAGAATCCATCCAGGACAAAAGGACGGATGGGTCTCTCCCAGCCCACAATGTCCTTAGGAGATTGAGGTTCTTGACTGGGCCTGTCGCCCTGCCTTTCTTGAGAAGGGTCTGGCAATACCTGGAGAGTCCAGGGCTTATCTCCTCATCTAGTGAGGAGCCAAGGATGATTCTAAGTGGACAGTAACACACAAAACAACCCCTTAGCCCAGAATGTTGATAGTGTCAGGGGAAAGCCACACTCCTTAGTCACCAGTAAGTACAGGGATCACACCTAGCTGGCCTCCCAGACACTTTCAGGATAAACAAATGTGATTGCCTAGCTAAGGCAAGGCCATCTGGCTCCTTGGTAAAGGCTCAAGACATGACAGAGGGCCTGCCAAACAGCTTGCTTCCCAAGGCTTCTAGACTACTTTCAAGAACCAACCCTGGAACCTACCCCCTCCTATTTCCATAACCAAATTTCAGGGACTGTATTTCACAGGAGGGGGGACATTCTTGGGCCTGAGACCTATACACGTGGGAGACAAAGACAGACATAACCCAGGCCCTAGGCTAGCCAGCCCCGGGTCCGAGGCCCATGCTGCCCCTCTGAGCAATACTCTTTATCTTCACTCTCACCTGAGCAAAGGGGTTCTCACTACCTGGTGTAAAGGCTGTCCTGAGCTCTTGAGCTGGCAATGAAGAGCAGGCAGGCTCTTTTCTGGTGTAAATGCAGGGCCCCCAATATGGGCCTCACTTCCCCTGCTGAGCAGAAACTGCCACACAATTGCTATCTGTCTGGTCTGTCTGCTGGCTCCAGTCTATATGGGCCCAGAACCAGCATGTACCCCCAAGCCTGTCTGCTCTGTTGTTCATGGACAAATTGGCAACCTCAAACCCATGATGACCAAATGGCCCTCTGGCTACAGGCTCCCTGGTTAGGCTGGGTGCTGGCCCAGCTCTGTTGCTGAGTGTCACTGGGCAGAGCAGTGTGCTTACTGGCTTGAGAATCACTTCTCCACATCGAGTCCTGTTCCATGACACTGGGAAAGCACACTGTTTCTACCTGGCTGGCAGCGCAGACCTGTGATTGTAGCTGTTTGGTAGGCTGAGGCAGGAGAACCGCAAGCTCAAGGACAGCCTAGGTTGCAGAGTGAGTCTAAGGTCACCCCAGGTGACTTCAAGGGCCCTGTTTGAAAATAAAGAGTAAATAGAACGGTTCAGTTCAGGGGCGGAGCATTTGCCTAGCTTGCTGGAGGCCCAAGGTTCAGCGGGCATGCCCTATACTGCAAAAACAAAAACTCCTGTTGTGGTATGAGGGATCCACCTGAGAACAGGAGGAGGGAAAGCAGGGTGTGCTGGGAAATCCTGGAGTCCCAGCATTTGGGAGCCAGAGGCAGGAGGATCAGGAGTTTGAGTCTGGCTGGGCACCTCAGTGAGTTTAAGGCCAACCCAAGTCACCTGAGATCCTGTTTCCAAAAGCCAAAGACAAGAGGCCTCTCTATTAATTAATACAGTTATCAGTAAACATGATCTCTAGCAGGTGCTGAGTGCTTGCTGGGAGGGTTACTGTATTCAGAGCTTCTGGGCGAGAAGACACCACTGAGAGATGCAGAAAGTTAGAGAGATGCAGAACGTGGCAGGGGCTGAATCCCCCTACTACCACTGTGAGCTGTCCAGGCCATCAGTGATAAAGACCAATGACTTATGACCTGTGACCTAGCCCTATGAGACCAAATAAATAGCAGGAGGGTAGGAGAGGAAGCAGCCACTTTCCCACGCTGTCTGGAGTCTGGGTTAGTTTAGACTCAACAGCCCTCAACACTACCAGGAGATGCTTTTCTTCTCTCTGGAAGTTCAAAGGCACATGGTGGACTGCCAACAGATCAGACACATGAACAACAGTGATTCCCAGTGGGGAAAAAAATCCCAGCTGTTTTCAGGAACCAGGTGGCAGTCCCTCTAAGACCAGTATTGAGAGCTCAGGGTCCTGGCCGGCTTCATCATCCCAAGCCTCCGTTTGTCAATCTATACAACTGGACAGAGGACCAGATGACTACAGAGGTCCTACACATGCAAATTTAGAAGCCCTATGTATGATCAAACATACACCAAGAAATGGCTCACAGGTACCCTGAGCCCCAGGGCTGTTTCTTAGGGTGAGCTCCTGAAGACACTTCCCTAGGCTTGCAACTCCCTGGACCTCTTTAGAACCAGAATCTGCCTTCAGTGTGTTTCTCAGGGGATTCTGAGCCACTGAAGCTTGAGAACCACCTCCCTAGTTCCACCTGAGGAGGAAAATGCCTTTGTGACACACAAACCTTCAGTGTGAGTGCTGCATGCTCTTGATGCTCACCTGCAGCATTGGGAAGCTCAGTCTCCAGCCAAATGCCCCCACCTTCCAATCTCAGCTCTACAATGCAAAGCCTATCCAAACTCAATATCCCTATTACACCTAGCTGGTGGCAGCTCCGGGCTCTGGTTCTAGCAGGCCTTGGACATTCTACCCACCCTGGGAAGGAAGCACATAAGGCAACCCCTCTCCAGCTGTCCTTACAGGGCACGATGGCCTCCCCTCTCATAGCATTCACTCTCTGTTTACAACCCAGTTGGCCTGCCTGGTGTCCCTGGTGGGTTTGCCTAGCTAGGCCACTGGTCCTGACATCTGCACATAAACTCTATCACTAATGGTGGGTGCCTGCTGACCTCCTGAGGGCACCTCTCTCCTCTCCCTCCTCTCAGTTTCAAAGGACAGGATTCTACTGACCTCCCCCCCCCCCCAATCCCTCCATGACCATTAGGTACAGAAAATTCTCACCTCTCAACCCAAACCGAAGGACACATGTTCACGACTAATAACAAGCAAAAGCCACGGCTTAGTTCACACTCAAAAGATTGACAAATGATTCCAGAAGGCTACGGTCACTTCTCAGTTGTCTTGGCTTTGGAGGGCAAAATCGTTCATGTTGGACATTCATTCTGGCAACTGTCTGATAGCCTCTTTCCACAAGGTAGAAAATTTCCTCAAAATTAAATCTCTAGCTCTCTGCTCCCTAATGGAATTGATTTCTGCCTTGATACACAACAAAGCCTCCATTTTATTATTTGGCCAGGGTTTGGCCACATTAATTATGGTTTTTTTCAGCATGGCTGCAAGTAATTAGTTACAGTTGCTCACCGTCAGAACTGACTGGCTGCCTGTTAGAACTGCCATAACCACAAAGAGTCAACCCTGGATGGTGTTTTGGGTTTGGAACCATTCAGGAAAGAAAAGATTACTGCCACAGCCTGAAAACTGGGAACTCAGAAGGGGTGTATGCTGCTCTGTGGAGGTAAAACATATACACCAGAAGCCCAGACTACAGTCTAGGTCTGAGTGTCAGTCAGAACTCATGCACCATCCAGCTTGTAATCACGGTCGTTGTTACCATTCCACCTCCTTCAGAGGACACTGTTCACAGCCTGTCCGAGTCTGCTCCCAACACCAGTGACCAGGTACTGCACAAGGCTCCAAGGTACACTGCAGGAGCCTCACATCATGGAAGGCGGTGTCTAGCACACTGCTTGCTCTTTGGCAAGCTGAGATGTGGTGATTGTGCAAAGCAAAGGATGAAGGGCTATGAGACCTGGCGGCTGGCAAGGTTGCAGGTAAATAACCCGACTCTCCTGAGCTGCTGGTCTTGAAAGGCAAAGTGGGGGTGACTGGGGAACGACACCCACTGGACAGCAGTACCAACTTCCCCATTGTTTTCTCCTTTCAAATCTGTTATGGTTTGAGTCTGAAATTTGTCTCTCCCACAGGCGCATGTTTTGAACACTTGTTCCCCAGATGCTTTGGGATGCTATGAAAACATTGGGGGGGAGGTCACTGGGAGTCAGTCTTTGAAGACTGCCCCCCGCCTTAGTCCTACCTGGCTGTTTCCCAACCCTCAATGATGTGAGCAGTCTCCACCCTACCCTGCTGCCATCACTGAGCTGCTCTGCTGGGGACTAAAACCACGGAGACAGAAATAAGCCATCCGTCCCTGCAGTTGTTTCTTTCTGACACTGTGGTCACAGCGACAGGAAGGCTAACTAACACAAGCTCCGTATATCCTATAAGGCCCCGTCCACAGGCCATCACCTGCAGGAAGCCCCTTAATGCCCGCCCCACCAGAATCCCTCTCTTCTGTCTGTTTGTATTCCCTACCCTAAGCACCTCGTCTGAGAATGTGGCATGAACCCCACACTTGGAGACCATCAGCCACATGTGGATTTTCAAAAGGAAAACTTTCAAAAGGGGAAAATAAGATAAGTCAGCCTTGCCAAGCCCAACTGACTGATCGTCCTCCTGGGTGAAGTAATCTTAGAAAGAAACAGAGGGGGAAGCCCAAGCATGATTCCCCCCCCCCCCCAAGACAGGGTTTCTCTGTGTAGCCCTGGCTGTCCCGGAATTCACTCTGTAGACCAGGCTAGCTTCGAACTCAGAAATCCACCTGACTCTGCCTCCTGAGTGCTGGGATTAAGGGCACGCACCACCACTGACCAGCCAAGCCCAAGCATGATTAAAAGTGGCAGAGGCTTTTTGAGGGAAAAGGACTGCCCACTGGGGGCCTACCTGGATGAGCAGGTTGGAGAGGAAGGGCCAGGATGTGCATGCAGGCCAGAGCCCCCCACTTCACTCATAGCCACACAGTGCCGAATGGAGCTTTCCAGCTTTGAGCTATGGCAGAAGGCTGTAAAACCTGACGTGTGATTTTATAAATCTGCCTCAAATACCAAGGACATTTATGAGGAAAACAGGAGAAGACACAGTGCTGGTGAGGCTCGAAGGGGTCATAACCTTGCAGAGTCAGGAGGTGGGACTCGACTGTGACAAGCTGCTGGCAGAGTCTACATGTCACCTTCTGACTCTGCTCTAACTGACAGGGGCCTAGGGAACAGTTAAACCCTGTCTATTACCTGGGGTCTTACTGTATGTAACTGTGGCTTTGAGATCCAGCAGACGCCTCAATTAAGGCTGGGGGGGTTTGCTGTGGGAGCTTTGAACTGTTTACTACGGTCTAAGAGAAACAAACCCTCCAGCATACACCCCTCACTGAGGTCAGCACCAAGGCTGCCATGACCTCATGCATCTATGCAACATTGTAATGTCACAGGTGAGCACAATTTCATAAAGTCCCCATGTCCTTATTTAAGGACTCGGAGGCAAAAAGGTGGGAAGCCACTGGGTGGAGATGCCTGATCTCCTGGCTCCAAGGCTCTTGTTTCTCATGTGGGCATGCTCTGCAGCTGCCCTCATGGATTCTCTTCCTATAGCATCCCATGGCATCTCCCTGAAGGCCCCGAGCAACCATTTCCTGGATGGCTCTGGCAAAACTTCACTAAATACATTATGTTAACAAACTGGTCTGAGAGTGATTAGAAGGAAACGTTCTGGTTTGGAGAGACCAGCCAGCACCACCAAAGGGAAGTATCCAGGCCATGGAATCTTCCTGGTGACGAACGGGCAGTTGGAATGCCTCCCCTGGTGGCTGAGCCACACAGGCAGATGAAGAAGGCTGATAGGAGATAATTAAAAGCCTGCTGGAAATGTAATCGGGGTGGGTCAGATGCCGGAGAGGACCTGGGAGGAACAAAGGGAGGATGGAGCAGGCTAGGAGGAGACAATCATCACCTTCTGGCACGAATCCTGTGGACAGGCAGTGTGAGGCAGAATCAGCATAGCATACACCACCTCAGGGGCCTGCACGATTGGAGGGAAGCAGGGAGCCATGTCTGGGGGAGTGATCATTTTCAAAGCCAGCTGTACCTGATCCCCTGGCTGCTCAGAAACCTGGCCACAGCCCTCAACTTTGCCCTTCCTTCTCCTTACGGTTTGTCACCCACCACCAACCATCCTTGTCCTTCTCTGAGCTGGTACAGCTGCCTCCATCTTGACCTAGCATATATCCACGGGCAGAAGCCCATCTGAAAAGCTATGGAGGTAGCCGACCCTGTGAGCTGGCTTAAGCTTCTGTCTGCTACCAGACATTCCCCAGTTTCCATGACATACCTCCACATTTAGTTGACGTGAATAACTCACCTTCTCCCCTCTTCCTCCCCCCCAACCCCCGTGTGTGTGTGTGTGTGTGTGTGTGTGTGTGTGTGTGTAAAGAACAGAGCCCAGGGTCAGGCAGAATGCCTCGCCTGCCCCTAGTTACACGGCCTAGCAGAACAGGTTCCTAGCTAAGCCTGGCTTCCTCCACTGTAAAGAGGGAACAGGGAGGGCTGCATTTCCCCACTGGTGATGAGGACTGGACGCAGAGAAGCAAGCAGAAACCCCCGATGGATTAAGAGCCAGACAGAGGAGTCCTGTTTTCAGGTCTCACCTTAAGTCCCAGACCCTTTATGTCTTCAGGCTTTTGACATGTCACAACTGCCTGGGAAAAGCTTCCAGAGGATGCCTGACCTAGGTCCTGCTAGGAACATCTGGAGCAGTCCTGGTGGTAAGGAAGGGAGAGCCTTCTGCTCAGATGGACCCCACAGGGCAGAAAGAATGTCAGGCTGCATTAAAATTTGAGCTTCACTCACAGCTGTGGCATCACATGACCTCTGCTAGTTGCAAGAGTAAAAGCTTTCTTCTGGTGGTAGTGTCACAGAGGAAGAGCTACACTTTAAGTGCCCACCCCCTTTCTACTGTCCCCAGTGTTCCACCTCATGGTGGGATTTCAGTAATCCAGAGCGATTCAATGCTGGACACAGCCCACCTGCTTTACTGGGAAACTCAAACTGAGGTCTATCTGAATCCCTTCCCAAAGGGACGTAGAGCCAGGATTGCTACGTCCATCTACCCAGGAGTAGTGCAGGATTCAAACTCATTGTTCTGAACTTGCCTGGACCTTTTCTACCTACCACACTAGCCCTGTATGTTGACATGCAGGCTCTAGGGCCTGGAAGGTGGCTGGCGGAATGCTGAGGGCAGTGGCAGGCGAATGTCTGCTGGCTGGCAGGCGCGTCTCATGCATTCTATCATTCCGGAGGCCGACTGCACACTTCAGACTCAGTATTCTCCCCCAACCCCTGAGAAAGAGCGCTGGGGTCCCTCTGCCTAAAGCTGCACTTCTTAATTAACACACTTCCTTTAACCTTCCAGAGGGAGAAAACACAAAACACACTAACTGAGCAGAACATCACCCTTCCCTTTAGCAGTCCTGAAAGGGTAGGGGTCCTTCACGTACTGAGAGAGTCGCACTGTCTACCTCCGCGCAAGCTCACCTGTCTCAAATGCCGACTGAGGTTCAGGGTGAGAGTGGAGAACGACCTCCTGTCTCTGAGCCTTGGCTTCATCTACAGGGTCTCTGTTGTCTACATCCCAAGATTTCTGCTCATGGGATCTTCAACATTCCTGCTCTGGCATGCTGCATGAGGGACCAGAATGAGATTCTGATCGGAAGGAATCTACGATTCCCCAAGCATAAGGATATAACAGGAGAGCTGGGGAGGACAAGAAAGAGCCTCCTGAGACAGTTATCCCTACAGCCACAGAGGAGCACAGAGAGGTCAAATGAGGTCCCTGAGCTGGCACAATCCAGAAGAGGGCAGCCTGAGTTTGACTCTAGTTCTGTGAGACTCAAGTTCTCCGTTGTAGGGGTGCAGGGTTTGCTTTAGTTACAACCACACAAACCTTTTTTTTTTTTTTCATTGAAAGATTTACCTATTTTTATGTGTAAGGATGGTTTGCCTGCATGCCCACTTGTAGGCCATGTGCATGCTTGGTGCGCAGAGAGGTCAGAAGAAAGCATTAGATCCGCTGGGACTGGGAGTTACAGAAGAGTGTAAGCGGCCATATGGATACTTGGGATCAAACTCTTAACCACTGAGCCTTCTCTCCAGTCCCCACAAAACTCTGCCACCATTGTGATAGAGTGTGGATATGGGCAGAGTCCATTCTCCTATAACCTACGGCTTTCCAAAGATTACAAAGCAACTGTGCAATACACAGCAAGGCTCTGGCTCAAGGTATACATGTGTGAGACACTTCTATTCACTGTCTCTTCATTAAAATGCCCATGAGACATGTCACAGATGAGAGAAAACAGAAGCTCAGGCAGTCTGCTGTAGGTACCTGGGGAGCTGGGACAAGTGCCCTGAGCCAGGTTGGCTCAGAGCTAGAGCACCTGGCCTGCACAGGAGGGTGGTCCTTCCTCCCCTCCCAGGCTCCTGCCTGCTGCCCCTCACTCCTTTCCACCCACAACTGTTCCAATCCTCCTCATTAGGACAGAGTGCCCTTCCCTCCCCAGACAGGGCTATTGCTGCTGTCTTCTGCATCCCCCCTCCTCCAGCTTACATCCAGTGTAGCCGCTCAGAAGACCACAAGGCATACAAAGCCCAAGGTCCTATAGTCAGAGCTGGACACTGCACACAAACTGTCTTCCTTGGAAGGTTTTTCCTTACTAGGGCTCATCATACTCTCAGAGACCCACTAGGGACCAGAGTGATGGATAACCAGGATGAAGTTACCCTAGGGGACCATGAAGGGAGTTCAACAGCTGCTGAGGAACCCTGCTGTGACCTCAGGGGTGGCCTCAGTCAGGGCAGCAAAACTTCTGGAGCCTCTTTTTTGGTTTTGTTTTAGGTTATTTTTTTGCTTTTGTTTTAGGACCCAGGGGATTGAGCCTGAGCTTTGTACACAAACTAGGTAGGCCCTATACCACTGGAGCCCCAGCCCTGGAACTTTGATGTCGGCTCCACAGAAGGCAGTGAAATCTGTGCTCCCCACTGTTGGATGCAGGGCTCAGCTTCTTCTCACCGACCCCCTCCCTTCCCTGCGAACATTTATTATTTCTTGCTCCTGGCTGTCAGCAGCAACAAACTAAGATTAATCACATGCCTGCCTGGCTGGTCCCATACATGCCTACTGTTTGAAAACTCTCTCTTTCACTGTACAAATCAATGAGGGGAGAGAAGAAAAAAAATACCCCTAACTGAAATACACCTCCTAAGCTCTTCCTAGCAGACAACACCCACCTCCCCTCCTCTACGGCCCAGGGGAGATTTACTGGTTGATACCCGGCACCTAGCAGCTGACACAACCCACTGTTCCAGGCAATGCAAAGGGATGCTCTAAGCAACTGGAGGCCTTTCTTCATAAACTGTCCATCCCATACCACAGGATGCAGTGGGCCCTCCTCTGTTCTCAGATTCAAAGAAAGCCTCTGTGGTCCACTGTAGGGCCACAAAGCTGGAAGCAAGTGTAATAACCAAACCTCAGGCCGGGCAGTGGTGGTGCATGCTTTTAATCCCAGCACTTGGGAGGCAGAGGCAGGAGGATCTCTGAGTTTGAGGCCAGCCTGGTCTACAGAGTGAGTTCCAGGATAGCCAGGGCTACACAGAGAAACCCTGTCTGGAAAAACCAAAAAACAAAAAAACAAAAAACAAACAAACAAAAAAAACCCCCCACCAAACCTCAGACCTTATTACCATTTGTTTGCAGTGTGGGAATTGAACCTAGACCTTCATGTTTGCCAACCAGTGCTATGCCCGCCTCACCCCCAGTCTTAAGGACACTAACGTGGATGACACTTCCTCTAGGTGTGTGCTGCTTTCAGGGTAGTTTTGAAAGGCTCTGGAAGAACAGGGAGGAACAGAGCTCAGCATGTCCTAAATGCCTACTGTGTGCCAGTGCCACAGTGGCCCTTACCTGCCAGCCTACTTCTTACTCATATGCCTCCTGTCAAGGGAGGCACAGGGGAGACAACCACTTACCTAGCACCAGATGACTGGCAAAAGATTTGGAACCAGAATTCCACCCTCAGCACCTCTGACTAAGCTTTAACCCAGGTGTTCTCAGGCTACCTCCAACCCTTTCACAGCAGGTCTCCTGCTAGGGCCCTGCCAGTGCAGACTCAGATGACACAGGTGTGGCATGTGGGATACAGGAGGACAAAGCTGTGGCCTTTCCCTCTGGCAACACATGTCTCTAGTTCACTGATGATTCTAGAACGAGGCTCAGAGATCATCACTGTACCGTGTGCACATCCTGCGGGGACTCCTCAGTTCTCTGAGATAAAGTCCCATCCTTTAGCCAGTTGACCCAGGATGTGCCCTGCCTGGGCACAGCACATTGTGGGATTTGTTCTTCTAAGCATTACCATCTACTGATGTCCTTGTTGCCTGGGGAATACTAGGTTCTCTTAAGAGTCATGTGCTGCTTCTGCCTTGCAGCTACTGGCCTTTGGTGACAGATGGTGACCACCCTCTACAGATCACCTCTGGGTACCCAAAGTACTGTCCTGCAAGCAGCAAGGCAGTCAGAATGAGCAAGGTGTGAACCCTTGCAGCCGGGCATGGTTGTCTGCCTTGGCTCGCTCTATAGAACCCAGTGCCAGGCCCAGAGGGTTCCCATAAAACTCTTCCAAGGGAAGAACCAAGCAGGTAGAGGGCCCTGTCTCAGGGAAATAGATAAGCTACCCCAAGCACATTCTACTTCATAGACTTCGCTCACGGAAGGACCCAAGGCCAACATGAAAATGGTCAGAGGCTGAGAAGCAGCATAGCTGGAATTCCAATGTCATCCTGCAACCTGTGTATGTGTGGGGCTGCCATTCCCCCGCCTGGCCACTGGCAGCAGGCCTGAGGATATGAGAAACTTCCCCAGCAGCAGTACTCAAGAGTACCAGAGCTGTTCTGCTTGTGGGCAAGGGTCAGAGAACATGGCTGTTCTGGAAAATACCTCTCCTCAGTTCTCCTTTCTTCAAGGAAAGGCTGCCTAGATGAGCACACCCTTCTGACCATCAGGGGTGGTACTCAAATGGCTCTAAACAAACACAAATCCAACCCTTCAGCTCCAGTTCCTTGTGCTAGGAGAGTAGTCTGTGCACAGTAGCCCTGTGTGATTAGATCAGATAGGACAGGTACAACAACCAGACCTCAGGCTGGGCACAGTGCTCTTGTCCAGCATGCTCGATGCCACTGGCTGGGGAAGCACAGTTCATCTAGCCAGAGAATACACACCAAGCACTAGGTGGGGCTGATTCCACAGACAGGGACACATGCTAATGTACCCAGAAAAGGGAAGGGACTTGCTAAGTTAAGCTGTACAGTAGGCAGTGTGTGGAAGGGCAGGGCAGCTTCTACAGTCTTGGAATACAAAGTCTCATGACATACCCCAGCTGGCCTTACACCTGCTATGGAGACTAGGTTGGCCTCAAACTCAAGAGATGCACTTGCTTCTGCCTCCCAAGTGTAGGGATTAAAAGCAATGTGCCACCATGCTTTTACCTAGGACAACAGGTTTCTTAACTGGACTACAAGCCATCTTCAAGGTTACTGGCAGGAAACAGGGGCAGGGCGGGAACTATACATTAGGTCACATGGGCAAGGATCTGACTGGACCGGATGCTTGTTGCTTAGGAACAGATCACCATCATCCCAGTGCACAGATAAAGACAGGGAGGCTCAGAGTTGTGAAGGTCACAAGCCAGGGAGGGAGGTGGGCTCCCATAGCACCCAGATCACCTGAATGATAAGGCTATCACCATAAAAGCAGAACCAAGGTACTACCTCCCCTAGGGGCCCCAACCCAAGGAATACACAAGGCAAGGATAAAGGGGCCAAGCTTTTGGCCTCTGGCACCCACCTGTGACTTGGTTTCTATGTGTATCAGGTAATGAGGAGACAAAGGATGGAAACATGGATGATCCTAGATTCCCTGGGGTCAGTTCTCCAGCAACTGGCTGCAGACTCCTTCAGTCCTGTGTTGGTGCCCCAGTAGGGGCACATCACAGATTCTCAGTAGACAGTTTTCCACAGGCACAGCTCTGCTGAAGGTCCCAGCACCCAGGAGACTGCTTGGAGGCATGTCTCCATGAAACAAACCTGTAGGCTGGTACCTGACAAGGCCCCGCCCTGGTATGCATGGCTTCGGTCCCTTCTTCTATTGAACATCTAAACCAGGGCTTCTGTAGGGGCCTCTCCATAGTCCCTAAACAATGGAGATTCTAGGAGCAATATAATCCCGAGGAACTCAGAGAGGGAGATAGAAGGAGGGGAACAAACCAGCACCTCCAGCGCCCTTGATTGGTAGCAGGTTTTCTGGGATTCAGGGGAGAGGGCTGGCCACATGACAGAAGTCCACACTGCCAGGATGGGTGCAAGGCTTCCTGAAAGAAGTGCCGCCAAGCCTACTCTCATCCTGAGCCTCTGGCAAGGACTAGGGCAGAGCGGAGGCAAGGCAGAGGGCTCCACTGCTACCCAGTATATACGATGTAGGACTTGGATCCACATCCCATTGAATCACTAACTCTGTGCCCTTGGAGAACTCCTCTTTCCTCTGAGCCTCAATTCTCTTATCTCTACAGTGGATTCTGGAGGATTTCTTGGATCCCATCTCGTAACAGCATTGAACAATGGAACACTCCAGCAGGAGGGGAAAAAATCCAGACCTCTTATTCTAAACCTGTTCATTTTAACAGCTCATGGATCAGAAGGACCTGACCAGCTGCAAAGCAGACACATCAGTGGGGGTCTTTCCAGTTCACAACACTTCCCCCCCCCCAACTCTGTGGGGTATCAGAAGATCAGTCCAGAAGACAGCCTGGAGAATAGGAAAAGAGTTCTCTCAAGCAGCTACACAGCACCATGGAGGTCAGACAGACGGTCAATCATCACTTGCTCTCTGTGAGCCTCAGTTCCCCAGTCTATATACAGAGTGGGACAACACATTCCTCACCAAAGGACTGGTGTGAAGCTGATGCTGGGCAAGGCGTGCTAAGAGCCAGGTACAAGCCTGGGCTCGCTGAACATGAGAGTTTCTTCCTGGCTGTGGCTGGACTTGTGAAGATAAGCCTCTCCTCCCTGGGACAGCAGCTGTGGAAACCACACCATTCCTCTGTGTTCCCAGAACGAGACCAAATTAAAAACCAAGGCTTGAAATAACTGGTAGGGACAAGTTTCTTGGGGGAACTGAGTGTAGCCTTTTTGTGAAGACTCATGTGGGCACACTGCACTGTGCTGGGGGCAGGCATGGGTACACAGTACTCACTTCAGGGAGAGGGAGTAGTCATGTTTGCTGGTCTGGCTGTTGCGGACAAGGTAGCTGCACTCCTTACAGAGTCGCAGCAAGTTCTCTGCATCGCTTCTGCTGATGGCTCCATGATACCATCTGGGGAAAGAACAGAGTGTAGTCAGAGAGGAGAGGGGACAGGGCCCCCTGAGTGACCTCTGAGGAGCCTCTGTGCCCTCTTGGGGCAGCTGCTGGCTCCAGCCTCCTGTGAGGAGGCTCAACAGCTGCTAAGCCAGTGTCTGCCACATGTCAGATCCTGATGGAAACCCTGGGTCCCTTCCCATGGAATCTGACACATGTCAGATCTTGATGGAAACTCTGGGTCCCTTTCCATGATAGGCTCACATTCTGTGCAGTCCAGCACCAGATCTGTGTTCATCAAGTTTGCCCTGTGGTGACAGGTGCTGAGGGAGATGAAAGTGAAGCCAGGCCACATGGCTGGGACTATTTTAGGCATGGTGAACCAGAAAAGCCTGTGGGGAGAGGGATTTATCAGTGCAGACCTAAGAAGGAGGGAAAAGGATGGTACAAAGAACAGCAACTAGAAATGTGTAAGTGTGAGACTAGTCCGGAAAGGGTCATAGGCTGGAAGGCAGTAGAGGGATGGCAGGGGTGGGGGTGGGGTGCGCAACAGGAGCAGGCAGTACAGCCCAGGTGTTCCTGAGCATTTCTCTCAATGAAATTGGCTCCTAGAATATGGGTGGGGCCCAGGGCAGCTCTCTAATCCCAAACAGAGTGGCTGGAACCTGCTCCTGCCAAATGGTCCTGGCACTAGCTGGGCACATGAGAATCACAGCATCCCATTTCTGGATACCACATGAGCCAGAGAGGAGGGAGGAGGAACATGTGGTGCAGAGGGTATACAGCCCCACTGGCCACGGGATGAGATGAAAACTGCATTTC
This sequence comes from Rhynchomys soricoides, assembly GCA_019843965.1. Classification (NCBI taxonomy): domain Eukaryota; kingdom Metazoa; phylum Chordata; class Mammalia; order Rodentia; family Muridae; genus Rhynchomys; species Rhynchomys soricoides. The sequence goes on along the minus strand of JADRCH010000058.1, from coordinate 5,579,771 downwards.
TGTGACTGGGAAAGACAGAGACAAAGTCTCAATGGGATAACTGAACAAGGGAAAGGCCTTCACTGACAGGAGGTGGTATTGGTAAAACTCCTTTGTGTCTACGCTGGGGCAGAAGCACCTGTATGTAGGATGCCAGGTGTGTATGGGGGTGGGGTGGGGCGTGGGACACAGGGACACGGACGCTATGACTGCCAACAACCTTTCTTTCTATGGTTACACAGACATAAAACCATGGATTGGGGATGTTTAGGCTGCCACAGTGAGAACATTTCCAGAGATGCCAGGAGCCAAGGCAGTCATGGGGAGAAACAGGTTGGTAATAACAGATCTGGTAAGGCCAGGCTCAGGAGGGGTGGCCTGAGGACAGACACACCCCCAGAAGGTGACAAAAGCATTTTAAAAAAAAAAAAAAGAAGAAGACAATTTCCAGCCAGTTGACACCAAATGGTCCTCAGGGAAGGTAGGAAAGGGTCTCTAGGGAAGTGCTGCCCAATGTCTCCTCCCTGAATACAGGGGCTGGAACAGACAGAGAAGGGACTCCGGGGGCCTCTTTAAGGATAGTCCCTGGTGGCAAACAGGATAAGCTGCCAGGTCCTTTCCTGGCTACTTCATGTCGAAAGAAAAGGGGGGGGGGGGGGGGGGGGGGGGGGGGGGGGGGAAAGGGGGG
>JADRCH010000058.1:5455247-5579004 GCA_019843965.1 Rhynchomys soricoides | reverse complement strand
GGAAGAGGCCTGGAGGGGCAAAGGGCACTGGATCAGGAGCCGGGAGGCCAGCAGGCAGCCTACCAGTAGGGAATCTGTAGAGCACAGGCTATCCTGGGTGGTCCTATGAGGGGTTTGGGCCTACTGTTGCTGGGCCTGAGCAGGGAGGTCACCCTGGGAACATGCTAGCCTGTGGAGACGACCAGACAGGTCAGACTGAAGGGATCAGGGAGACTCAATCACGGCCATCCAGTAGCAAGTGCTTTCTCCAGTCTTTACTCACTGTACTCTTGATCTCATGGGGCTAACATGGAGAGGGAAGGTCAGCAAAAGAGCTACAAGAAGCCAATCTGGACAGCACAGTGTTCCATAGGAATACAAGAGCCATGAGGAACTGTGACAAGCGTGGTGAGAGGTGCTTCTCTGGCATGAATGGTCAGCGAAGCCCTGGAGAAGGACACTGCCTGTGAACCTGTGAGAACTGGGGAGAACTGGTAAGAACTCGCCACATACAGCAGGAATGCTCCTGAACCACACCAGCATTAACTATCGTTCTCCTTGTGAAGACCTACTCTGCGCCAACATCAGCCATCTCTCACTTTATAAAGACCCACTCTGCACCAGGCACTTGCTCTGGCTGGGCATAAGAGAAGTCCAAGAGGCGGTGACAGCAGAAAGAGTGGAGTCTAGGGTATAAGCTGGGCCTCAATGTTCCTGCCTGGGCAGCAAGGGAGCCTTTTACTGTACATTTACTTGCTAAGCAGATGATACACCTAGAGAAACTCACGCTCGTCCAAGAACTGATGTGTTAAGAAACCAAGGGAGCTGGGGCTTCATCCTGGAGTAATGGAGTCACAGGAGGTTTCTGATAGACCATAGACCTGGCTGAGCAGGAAGCTGGCATCATGGTCAAGAGGAAAGGCAACCAAAGAGCCAGGCCTGGCACAATGCTTGGAGGAGGGGTAGGACAGCAAGGATTGGCTTGGACTGGAGGAAGAGACTGGGGAAACCTGAATCAAGAGTATAAAGGCCTGAGCTGATGATCAGCCAGCGTATGTAGCACAGAAGCCACACAACAGTTAGAGAAGAAATCTAATTTACTCCGAGGGCAGGTTTAGTTTAGACTTAGCAACTAGGATGAAAACTGAGAAAAAGTGACTTTGCAGTCCGTCTGGCCAGCCACTGAGGGTCAGGGTAGCAACACCGTGTAAAGAGACCAGGCTTGCCCAGGAGTCAGTAACCTTGACCTCCGAAGAGCCTATGTCACAAGGAGCCAGTGATTAACTGTGTTCTTATGATACCAACACAGAAGAGGGTACAGCAGCTAGCAGAAGCATCAGTGAACTTACATTTGTTTCTCCAGTGGGATGGTGGGATCCACTCTCTCTCCCAGAATCCCACAGAACTCAGGGCTCCCGTGCTTGATGGGCTTGAAGCCTCCTCCTGGAGCACGGAGCTGGCGCCGTCGGTCCCGAGAAGGTGATGGGGAGGACTGCCGCTTCTCATTGCCATTGAATTGGGCTGAGAACAGAGAGGAGAGGAAGCACTGTCACCTGGGGCCCAGCCCCACCTGGGGTAGCACATAGTGGTGCAATTTTCTGCTTGGCACTTGACACCATGCAAGAGCGAGAAGGGCTCCCAAAATGCTGGATTTTGCTATGGCTTAAGTGTGTCCCCCAAAGTTCTTATTCTGGATGAGTCAATGTTGGGTAGCAGGACCTGAGAGAAAGTACTGGTATTATGGCACCTCAAGATGAATGCTAAGTACCATGAGCAAGGGGAATGTCCCCAGAGCCCCCAGTTTTTCTTTTCCATAGCTACCAGATCACTCTTCATCTTCCTGTCTCAGGCCCTTGGAGTTGCCTTCTTCCTTGACAAACCCTGCTGAGCTCTGTGTGGGGCATGTTGCTTCCTGGGTCTGCTCCTCTTCATTTAGATACTGAGCATGAACACACAGCAGAGTGGTGCATAATGGGACAGGTCCTCCCATGTAGACCATAGACTAAGGCTGTACAGCAGCAATCTTAACCTGTGACCCTTTTGGGGGTCAAGTGACTCTTTCATAGCTGCTGCCTAAGACCACTGGAAATACAAATTCACATTACTATTCACAACAGTAGCAAAAGTACACTTACAAAGTACCAACAAAATGCTTTCATGGTTGGGGTCACCACAGCATGTATTGAGGGGTTGCAGCATCAGGAAGTTTGAGGAACTACCAAGTAGAGGAACACAAGAGGAACGCACACGTGTGTGTGCATGCCCACGCCTGCACATGTATCACGTTGGTGCAGATGCCTACAGAAGACAGAAGTGGGTGCTGGATCCACCAAAGCTGGAGTTACAGTTGTGAGCCACCCAATGTGGGTGCTAGAAGCGAACTCCAGTCCTCTAGAAGAACAGCCAAATGTTCTTAACCACTGAGCCAACCTGGAACTCAGGCTCTTAGGTACAGACACCCTGTGACACCTGGCTGCCTACTCAGGTTCAGGTCTCAGCCTGCTCCATTCCCCTTCAGAAGCTGCTTCTCTCAGGATGCCCTCTCGAACCCCTTCAGCCACCCAAATCACCAGTCTCCTTGCCTGGCTCGCATGGGCCACTGAAAATGGGCTACAGCTCAGAAACCACTTGTCCCACACCTACACAGTACCTGCAAGGTAACAGGTGCCCAACGCATGACAAAATGAAAAACTTAATGCATTGATATTTTGCTTTACTGGGGAAAAAAAAATTTGGTTTTCCTATCAGATAAACCTAAGAATGTCCTAGCCTACACTGTAATTCCTTACTGAATTAATTAATACATCCTCTGGCATGCTTAATACTGCAGCCATATATTTCAGTAAGAGCAGGTGGTGATGAATGACAAGCTTAATTAGGCAAATTATTTCACCTAAAACACAAATATACAAACTCCAAGTGCTGAGATTCAATAACCAGGGGGGAGGGGGACTCTGAACCAAAGCTCCAAATACACTGGCTTCCATCCCTTCTAATTAAGTTCCTCTTTAATCTGCAATTTAAAATGGCAATTCTTTTAATTTAGTGATTTTTCTGCAAGAGATAAAGACGTAATTCCTCAAAAGAATCTCTGCATTCGGAGGAAAACATGCTGCCCCCACGAGCTGTTCGAAGGACAGAACTTAATGAGTCCCACCGATAGGCAATTAAAGAGCAAGCTGGGATCCTGGGGGGGGGGGGGGGGGGGCGACTCCACTGCGTAGGACGAGGCATGAAGGGAGCACCTACTTCAGTTCCCTGGGTGGAGACTAGCCCTGGTGGGAGCACAACAGTGTCTTCAGGATCAGCAAGTCTGAACCTTAGCTTGGCACTAAATGTCTACCCAAGAGTTGAAGCCAGGGGACAGGGTTCTTCGCTCAAGTGCCCCACTTATTTTATTAGGCTTTCTTCTGGACTGTCTTGGAAGAGCCCTATATTAGAAACCTGATACTCATATATACTCAAGTTTAGGCCCTTCTAATAACAGAAGAGGTATTTAAGGTGCCTCATGAGCACCAAACTCCACAATACTCCTGCACAGTGTACCTGGCAGGTGTGAGGAAGCACAGGGGCAGGGCGAGGTTGAGCCCAGGACTTCTGGGACAGCCGAGTCAGGCTTACCCCAATCTGCCTTCCTTTTTCACAAGCAGAGGACTGGGTGGGCAGAAGCTGTGGTCTCCCTCCCTCACCTGGCCAGATGCTCCATTCGAATGGGATATACAGGCCTCCCAGGACTGGCATGAACACTGCCCACAACTCCCTATAGGAGCTGGCGTCTCTCTGTGGCTCTAGTCCCTGGCAGTGTGTCTGCTGCTCCAGGAACCTCTATCTGTCCACTCCCTCCAGCCTTCCAGTGTCCTCTGGAGCAAACCCTGGCAAGGTTTTCCTTCTGTCCTCTCCACCCTCATCTGCTCAATTTTCTCTCTAGTCTACCCTAGAAAGGATGCTGAGAAAATGCCATGGGCTGCTGCAGCTCACATAAAACCACTATGCTCCTTCAGTGTAATTTCCTTACTGTTCAGAGCAGGCCGCAGACAGCAGCCTCTACAGCACAGCCTTTGACGGCTGCCCCAGTGGCCTGAGTTCAAAGGCAAAACCTCCTTTATGGTCCTTAGGAAGTTGGAGGCAGCTTGACCTTCTTCACCTTATGTTCTACTCACCGAGGCTGGCTGGTCCCTAAATCCATCACCTGCTCCTTGCCTTTGGCCTTTGCTTTGTCTAGCCTTTGGAATGTACCTCTTGGAGTAGCTTTGCTCTAGGCCCCCAGGTAGACTACTTCCTTTAGCCTCCTCCAGCCTTAAAGTGCTTTGTCTATCATCCCAGCATCTGCCTCTATGCTGGAAAGAATGCAGCAATTTCCACAGAACCAGATGGTCTCAGCCCAGTCCCTTTTGGCCATGCATCTGGCTCCAAGAAACAGCCCAGACAGAAGCATGGCCAGGGAGGAGCAGTAGCTTTGCGGACCAATGGGAGAGTTGGGGACACCTGGCTTGCATCCTACTTCGTATGCCATTACTCATCGTGACACTGGAATATTTTTAAATTTCTCTAAGCTCAGCGGCCTCCTGTGCTAATAACCACCTAAGTGGTGAAGGGCTGTAGAAACGGTTCAGGCAAGAGCCCCATCTGTGGCAGACCCCTCTCCACTGTCACATTCATGAGTGGGGGGATGTGCCTTTTCACATATTCACAAAGATAAGGTAACCTGTATCAGAACTGACCTCAGAATCTCAAGAAGTTTCAGTAGGACGGCCATCTGATTCTGTATTGTTTACTTTTGAATCTCCAGTGTCCAGAACAAGATCTGGTGTACCAGTGATGACCAAAACTTGTTGAATGAGTAAGTCTCTGCCTAGCTCTGCAGGGCTCTACCTCCATTCACTCCTTGAGAAATGATACCCAAGATGGACTTTCTCTACTAGCTCTGTGCTGGGGTTCTAGGACTGAGGTCAGGTCTTCAGGCTTGGTGGCAGCGAGTGCCCTTACAAACCAAACCACTTCTCCGGTCCAATCAAGTTAGTTTAGAATCCTCTTGGAAATGATTTTATTCATTCTTATATTTTGTACTTCCCACAAATGGGTGGATACTACAGAAGATCTAGAGAGCACATTTTCCTCTAACCTGAGAGACTGGTGCTGTTGTGCCCATGGTTTTACAAACCAGGCCTGTGTGGCTGCAGAATTTGGCTCAGCTAATGATGCAGGCTGCCATGCCAGGCTACTGGCTGGGCCTCAGCCCTTGAGCTCTCTATTGGGCAGCCTTGGGGCCTCCTCAAACCTAGGGTTTCTCAGGTGGGGTTGGCACTGCTCTGGCAATCCTGCTCCTTATTTTTGGCCAACCTGCAGCCTCTGGTTATTCGAGCTCCAGCACAGGATCGAGCAGCCACTAGCAGAGGCAGTAAGGTAAGGAGAAGGAGACAGTGTGCAGGGACTGACAGGGAACTCTCAGATGCCACAGATCCCTTCAGCCTCTCAGTAGATAAACCAGGACTGAAGACCAGCCCTCTGGGTAAACCATACAGGATACATAGGAGGAGCTGGGACTGTTACGGGTCTGTGGCTTGTTCACTGATGTACTTCTACTCTGAAAGAGACAGAAGGTGAGTCAACGTGTCAGGGCTCTGCATACAATTCAGAATGGCGCCGAAAGCCAGGTAGGTGTCAGCATGCTGAGGAAGGGAGACTGTATACTGGTTTTGGAGGTAGGTTGGACTACCTACCCCAGGGCTATAAACATTCGAAGCAATGCACTTAGTACTTGTGCGTGACTAAAACTTCCCTTCTGTGGCAGCACACCCCTCAGCTGAAGTGTTCCAAACCTGCATATACATTACGCCACTGACCCTGAGAACCCGAATCTCACAGATGCCAAGATGGAGATCCATAGAAGAAAGGCCCCTCCCTCAACTCTCCAGTGCGCCCCTTGGCCCTTCTTTTGCAGGACTCTTAGGAAGTATCCTCACAAAAGTTTGCATTTCCAGGATCATGAAGAGGCCTCTGACCCTGGGCTACCTCTGCTGCCTCACAGGATATGTGAAGACAAGATGTTAGGGGTATGGGGGGCCAGTGACTCTGAAAGGCTCAGAGGCAGGCCCTTAGCTCAGTGGTTTCAGAACACCAATTACATGGCTATGCCTGGCCTGGGAAGGTGAATACAGGATGACAGAAGGTGCCCACCTCTGTCCTTTGATTTGTGACTGTGTCCCCAGAGAAAACATGGAGAGCAGATCTGAGTGCTGACCGCAGAAGACCTATGAAGCACTGAGGGTTCTATAGCTGAGAACAGCCATCTTTTCCACCACCACTCATTCCACAGATGAGAATCTGGGTCTCCTTAGTCTGAGTCAAGTTCAGCACAGATCTCCTTACAGTGCAGCAGATATCAGAACCCACTACAGTGACAGCAGGGTAACAACAGCCACCATCTACTAGGCACTCAAAGCCCCAACTTTAGTGCCTAGTGTCACCCTCATCCTGCAGGTGAGAAGACACAGACAACTTGTCACTGACAGCAAATGGCAGCTTTGAATGCAGACCCATGGCCCCAGCACCTGATTCCTCCCAGGGCTCAGGGCTGGATTCACCTGTCACCTGTTACTGGGAATCACTCAAGGCGATGTGTGATTTGTAACTTTTTCATCTGCTGAGCCCGGGGAAAGTGATTACTCCACCATCTGCTAGTCCAAAGAGCAGCCACCCAGGCAGGGCACTGGAGGAAGCTCCCGCCCACTGTGTATCTATGCACTGCCCACTGTAGACAATGAGGGAGGGAGAGACAAGCCAGTGCTGGCCACAAACACAGCTCTCACAAGGCTCTGGGCAGTGGCTCCCTCAGCAGACAGGAAGGACACACTTTCAGTTTCTTAGACGGAATTCAGACATAGGCAGGAAGGGAGGAGGTCAGGCCAGCAGCCACTCGAAAGTGGCCTCCCACTGTGGCCAGGAGACAGATGTCCAGCACACATGAGGGCTGAGAGCACAAAGTACCTGCCACCACACAGCCACTGGCAGAGGCTAGCCTGGAAGAGTGAGTGGAACATGTGTGGCCAGGCCTGGCTCAGTGACTATACAAACTTCCCAGCTCTCATCAGGCACCAGGCTTAGAGCTAGCTGAGGACCCCTCTGTGCACAGGGCAGGCAGAGCTTTGACCGCACGTAGCTTACAGCCTCCATCCCTTTGTCGATCTCTGACCTGACAAGCAGAAGGGCAAGGCCACTCACTGAAGTCCACACAGGAAAAGACGACATTTGCAGGGGCGTCTCTAGCAGCACATAATAGAGAACTCAAAGCTATGACACGCTGACGCTCTTGCTTTCTTAAGATTAACAAATGAACTCACTAATATGACAGATAGAAAAACCAACCAGAGAAACCTGTCTCTTGGTAATATTTAGCCAAAGAAGAGAGAGATCCCCACAGCTCTCACTGACCCCTCCCCCTCCTTTGGTAGACCTGCATGTTAAACATTAATTACGGCTGTTCCTCATTACAAAGCAAAAAGCTTCCCATACAAACACAATTGTTAATTTCCTCACAGGCCCAACGCATTCTGGGAGACCATGAAGGAGACAGGAGGCATTTTGGGACTCAAGAGAGCCTATTGTGAGGCAACCCGTGCTGGAGTGTGGGGAGAACGCCTCAGCAGACTCTGGGCCCCAAGGAAGCGCGAGGAGCAGCAAGTGTGAGCTGTGCCCAGAGCACACAGCACTAACCAGAGTACTAACTTCACGGTGTCTGCACTGCTGGGGCAATGACCAGTACTAAGGCCAAAGAGCATGTGGAACAATTGCTTCTACCTCAGGAATCTCCCAAGCTACCCTGTACCAGGTTCAAATACACTTTTTACAGATGAGGCCAATGTGACAGTGGTGAAGGCAAGCACTTTTCATTTAGACGGGCCCAAGTTCACTGCTAGGTGATTGCAGGTGAGCAGCTTACTGTCTGCGAGCTTCAGTATTATCATTTATGTTACCACAGTGAAATAACACCCAGGCTTGATAGGGTTAATTTGAACCAGGTTCATAAATGCGGCTCAATAAAAGCCAGCTTCCTGTCCATTCCTTCTTCCCCTCTTACCAAACTGGGGTTCCTTAAAATAACAGCTGACTGAGCTGGCTCAGATGACTCTGTTAGGAAGCAGACACACGGGTAAGACATCACTTGCCCTTTCTCTGTCCTTTCAAAGGCCCTGCTGAGAAGGTGTCAAAACTTCAGAGGGGCTACCTATGGGGCACAGCACCAGCACCAGCACCATTACCATGACAACTGTGCTTCTGGCTGTTCCGTGAACAGACCACCCATGGAATATGACAGGAGGCTCAACCCAATTGGGGGTTGGGGGAGGTTTTCTGGAAGGGCTAACACTGGTGTCACCTGAGATGAGATGAGCTGAGACACCCTTGGCTCCCTCAGCCCCTCAGCTGATGCGCAGCATGTCATGGGTGAACTGGAGGTTCTCCGTGTGGAGTCCTCCAGAGAACCTGTGACTTCTGGGACCTTGATACTCTCAGTCAGGCTTGGGGGGAGGGGGATCTGGTGCTGTAACACTTTCTGCAATGGCTTATTTGCAGCTCAAGTTCAAAACTCCTATTCTGGGAAGACCAAACATATCACTTCTAACACAGGAGGGCAGTGGCCTCTTTCACTCTGACTGCTCTGGCCTGAGCCTCAGGTGGGATGAACAGGAGTGAGGACTGAGTAATGGAGGGACAGGGTCCCTACAGTAGAGCTGCTTTCCAGGGTGCCTGGCCCCATTTCCCATTGCTAGGCATAATCAGGAACCAGCTTTGTAAATGAGACCTCCAGGGCTGCTAAGTACCTCTTCATGCAGTGCTGTTTTCTATATTAAATTAAATTTTCTTTTAATTTGGCAAGCCCTTCCAGACTCAAGTAATAAACTTCACAGGGACAACCCTTTAGGGCTCACAGTGTCTTTTCATCCAGAGATCTCTGCATGAAAATCCATTGTTTTTCACTGGGCTTTTCAAGAAGCCCATGCTACAAGACTTAAGACAATCACCATTTTTCAGGTGGGAAAACTGAGGCTCAGGGAGGTGAGCAACCAACCTGCCTGAGGTCTAAGCTGACAAGCTGTCGAGCAACAGATGAGACATACTGACCAAAACTTTCAAAGGCAGACTAACGTGCCAAGGAGCTGGTATGGGGTACAGACAAGGGCCCCAAGTAACTGCTGAGTGATAAGCCCATCTGAGTCATGTGTCTGCTTTCCATCTCTGCCTCTGGCAGAGCCCAGGGCACTGTAAAGTGCCTTGAAGGGAGACAATCCTGAGACAGTGAAATGACTGTCTCTCAAGAGGCCCAGCAGGTTCTCTTCTTAGGCGTGCCCACCACCCAGCTGCTGCCAGAATCTACACAATCAGGTGCATTGATTATTTCTTAGACCCAACTGCAGATTTCTCTATCTGGGAAGTGAAAGGGTACAGATCTCCCACACCCACAGACAGCCTGACTGGCTCTGTCACAAGGTCTTGTGGCTCTCTTCCTCTTTGCTTCAGTTTCTCTAGGACATGGAGAGTGAGACCAAAATGCATGCAAGGGTCTCTTTGTATTAAAAGATGGAACCCTTGCCTGGAGCTCTCCTAGTCTTTTATGCTGGCATGTGAGGCTGGGGCTACAACATATGCAGTCCCCAAACATAATTTACGTGATACTGTGGAGGCTCGGGTGCAGGCTGTGCAGTTAGACTTGGCTTTGCTACTGATCAGGCAGGAGTGCCTCTGTCCCCATCCCTAAAAGAAGGAAATGAGCCATGCAGAAGGTGGCCATGAGAATACAATGAGACAATGCATGCAGAAGGTGCATACTTGATGCTAGCAATGTGATCACGCTTTCCAGATGGGAAGCTCTGCAAGCTCACCAGGGCTTCATAGGACTGCTGGGCTCATTTGCCAGACAGGCAGTCAAAACCCTCAGGCAGGTACAAGCCCTTCAGAGGTGTAGCAGCCGCAGGTGTCTGCCATCCAACCTGAGTGCTTCCTCATCCCCATCCTTGGCCTTAGTCTTAGGCCACCTTCTGTGAAGGACCTGCTCATCTTACAAGGTGTCCCACCAACCTCACTACCTCAAAACACTCAGAAGGAAAGGAGCACCAAGGGCTCACCAAACAACTGGTGGGATCCCATCTAACTCCCCAAGTTCTAATCCTTAATAAGATGTGTGCTGCAGACTCCTGAGGGACAGGAAGACTCCCACTCCCTGGGAGCTAGGTCACCTCATCCTCTCAGAATCTTCTCTAAACAGCTGCAGAGCGACCATGGACACCTCCTGTGGCTTAAGTTTCCAGTGAGACAGACAGAGAGAGAGAGAGAGAGAGAGAGACAGACAGACAGACACACACACACACACACAGGGGAGAAAGTGTGCTGGGGGCTTGGCTGAAAAGAGCCTGTAGTCACCAGCTCAGGGCAGGGTGGCATCCTACTGGGACCAGCAGTCTCCCTGCCTACTCTCATTGGCATTGCTGGGGTTCCAGGGGGGACGGGCATGTGCCCAGAACTGCCTACAATCCATGCTCCTTCGGTAGAGTGAGTCTCTGCTCCCCACCTTACCCTCTGCAGCTACAGTGGCCTCAAAGCTGGAAAGTACACTCTACCGTCAGGTTCCTTCCGAATGCTGACCACCCTCTGGGTCCTAGTCTCAAGTCTTTCCCCCTTCTAAGCCTTTGGGAATTTGAAAACACAGAAAAGGGTCCCCACCAGGTTTCTCCAACCAGGTTGAGTATGCAAAATCACAAAAATAGAATTGTGGAGAGGAAGATGGGGCAGTTTTGCTCAGCAAACTTCATCTTACATAGCTGTTCTCTAGTGAGCTCCTGAGACCTGAGAAAAACTGGGGTTGGTACAAGACACCACAGTAACGGCAGGCCCTAGCAGCACTGCCAGTTCCTGAGCACTCCAGGGCCTCACCGGGGCATGAGTACACATGCTTATATGTGTATACCTGTATACACACTGCCCATGTGCATGCACACTGATACAACATACAATAGCCACTCAGTAGGGAACTGTGCCCATCAGTCCATGCAGCCACACGTCAGGGATAGCAATTGGAACCATGATGACACTCAGTCACCCAATCAAGTTGCTGCAAAGCATCATCATCCTGAGTGGTGGCCTACTGGCCTCCACCCACTGCTGCCTGGACAAAGGGAACAGACTGAAGGCCGGTGCTCACAACATCCCCCTCCATGCACCCAAAGCTGTTTGGGACAGGCACAGGTCTGCTCTAGAGTAGGACAGGTAAAGCCAAGAGACTTGGTGGGAGTCAGGCAGGGCAAGAATCTGAGCGACACTGAGACCAGAGATAATAAAACAGTTACAAGAACCAGAAGCAGACCAGGCAGCTGTGGGTTCTGAGACTTACTGCCAACTAGCTCTGCCTGAGGCCAACTACACAGATCATGTAGTATCTGGCAGAACATGCTCAGTGTGTGTGTGTGTGTGTGTGTGTGTGTGTGTGTGTCTCGCGCACAGAGGCATATGTGTAGCGATCAGAGGACAACTTGCAAAAAGAATTCTCTTCTTCCATCATGTGGGTCCTCACAATTAAGCAGGCTTGGTGGCCAGAACCTTTACTCACCGGCCCAAGGTGCTAGATTTCTGAGCAGCTCATAGGCAATCCACCGACACTGCTGGTCTGAGACCAAGCTGAGGAGTGAGGTGCCAGACTAGCTCTCCCAGACACCATGAGCCCAAGCATGAGTCAGCACCACAGGCAGGTGTTCGGGTTTCCCCCTTCTTATACTGCCTCCTCACAGGGACCCTGAGGGCCGTGCAGGACTGAAGGAGACCAGGACTGAAGGAGACCGCAGAATGAGACTCCATGAGGCCCAAGGGAACCAGCTCTGAAGGTGGTGAGACTGGACTGGGAACCTTCAATGCCAGACTGGAGTTTCTCTCTGGCCTGGCCTCTTTTCCCTCAAGAATTCCCTCAGTATTATCTTTGTGGTGCCATTAAGAAAAAGAATAGCCCAACTCAACCGGTATTCACCTGGCCAGGCTGGATCCACTTGTCTTCTGTTTACTACATTGGTGCTGAGTGCTCTTCAGCAACTGCCTCCCAAGCAGGGGCACTGTTCCTACCTGCCAGGGCGGGGATGGTGACCCGGTTCCACTCCCATGGCTGGTCGTACTCATCAGCAGGCCTGTCGTCATCCTGGGGTAGCTTGCTCTCCCGCAACCGAAGACTCACAGTGCTCTCTGAGTCTGAGTCCACGCTCTGGACTTCGGGTTCATACGGGGTGTCATACAACTGGATGCCTTTGTGTTGTGACCGGATGCTCTCTTGCCTCTGGAATTCTGCAGGCAAAAAAGAAGGAAGGAGACAAGTTGTGGATGTACAGTCCCCACCAGGGAACAGGTCTGAAGTCAGAGCTACCAGCCAGGGAGGTGGGGCCAGCAGAGATGACCCCTTTCTATTCCTGACTGCCCTGCATTGAGTGCTTTCTCAGCTCTCTGGGAGAGAGCCCTCTTCCCAAGACTGTAACAGACAACCTAACAGCAGCTCAACCTAACAGCTTAACCTCAATCTCTCACTGTCTTATCCGTCTTCAAAGACCAGGCCAGCTGTGAGCAGGAAGTATCAAATTTGTTCTGGTTCTGAATAGCCCTCATACCTGACCAATCTTACTTAACCCTGCCATCTTTGAATCCCATTTGCACAGAGCCACACTGGGCTAAATGACCCTCCTGCTCCCACCAGACCCAGAGAGTAACTTAGCCAACAAACAAAGATTCTCCTGGAGAGGTCCTGCCAGGCTACTCTTCAACCCTGTGGAACTGAGTGAGGTTTCCTGTCGCTCCTACACCCCAGAGCCTACCCACCCACTCACCCACCCACATAAGTGAACATGATTTGGAGGTGTGGGAACAGGAGTTGGCTTCTTTTAGGGAGGATGACAGGAGTGACCTGATCAGTCACCCCTGACAGCAGACAGACTTTTCAGTTGCTATTTCTAGGAGACGACACCTACATTACCATGACAGTGACTCGAGGGTAAGGGAAGCTTGGCACAGGGGCCAGGGAGGGGCAGAAGAGGAGCAGAGAGCCAGCACTGCAGCTGACAGCTCTGACAATTGGGAGCAGAGGGGAACGGCACCCCCTGTGGTTCACCAGTGTGAGCCAAGAACCCATTATATACAGAATAAGCTCAGTTTGCTTGCCTTTCTTTTTGAGGGTCTCACAATGTAGTCCATGGAGCATCTATGAGGTCCAGATTAGCCTTGAACTCATGAACTGTATCAAAGGGTCCCAAATCCTCTGCCTCAACCTCCTCAGGGTAGGATTACAGGCAAGAGTCACCACACTCATAGGTAACGACACATGTAACAACTGTCCGTTCCCTTGTGCAGACATCACCAGCGTCCGTGGCTAAAACACTCTCATCTTCTCAAACTCTGTGTTCACTAAACACTGGCTCCCCACTTTTCCCTCTCCCCAGTGCCTAGAAAAGTCCCCCCTCCCCCTCTCTGAGCCTAACTACTCTGGCCAGTGCTTCTCCTAAGTAAACCACAATTTGTCCTGCGGTGGCTGGCTTACTGCATATGGCATTGTGTTTTCAAAGTGGCAGAACTTCATTTGTTTTCAGGCTGATAATGCTTCCCAATGTGGATATTCCCCTGATGCTGTGGTCTCGGGTTCAAGGAGGGAGTGGCAGTAGGCTGCCCACAAAGGGGTATGGGTGGAGGCAGGGGTATGTCAAGGTATGTGTGAAGCATACACCAAACCAGAGGTTGTATGTCAGAGCAGCTGCCAGAACACACGTGACTGACAGTGTCTTCCCAAGCAGAGCTGCTTCAGATCTCTGCTTTGGAAGTCAAGGCCCCTCACCCAGATGACAAAGCCCTGATGAAACAGGCCAATGACTGTGTACTACTCTTCTGTACTGCATTAGTTCCTATGCCAGTACTTCACCAAGTCCCATCCTGACTTTACGGCTTTGGCTCTTTCCACTACCATTACGTATTTGTTGTTAGATTCATTTTTAAAAGGGAAGTTTCTGTAAATATCCTAGAAGCCATTATCTTGCCAAAATAATTGCTGCTAAACATAGCAAGACTGAATGAGAAACAAACCCACTAGGCTGGTACTACTCTGGTGCCATGCAGAGGGAGCACAAGGCTAGCTTTCTGGGGGGGGGGGGGGGGGGTTAAGTATAGGTGTGGCTGTAGGCACCAACTACTAAAGATACAATTTTCACTCTCTAGAAAGGGAGAGAATGAGCAGGGAACCCTCCAGCTGTGGCTTGTAAGTCGTGTAAAGTTATCTCCCAAGAGAAGTGCCCACATTTGGGTAAAAGGTAGCTTTTATTGGGTTCTATGGGACTGTTAAGTTTTGAGCACTATGCTTTCCTTTCTCCACACACAGAAGGGGAGGGCATCAACTGTAAAGCACCACATACAACTTTGTCAGTTACTTCACAGACCCACTACCTAGGCTACAGGGGGCCTTGATATCTCCCTGTTGGTTCTGAGGAAGACCTGGGGACACTCGGGTGCAGTTGATAAAGCTGACCTGGCTTCAAGATCTCCTCTTTCTCCACTCACACCCCATGTGAACTATCACTTACCCTAAGGCAGCAGTTTTCAACCTTCCTAATGCTGTGACCCTACACAGTTCCTCATGCTGTGCTGACCCCAACCATAAAACTTTTCTTCATTGTTACTTCGTAACTGTTAGTTTGCTTTTATTATGAATCATATTATAAAATATCAGTTTATGCTGATCTAAGGCAACTCCTGTGAACAAGTCATCCGTCCCCAAAAGGGTCGTGATGCATAGGTTGCTAGGCAGCTCCTTGGGAAGTACCTTGTCCTTCCAGAAACTACTGCAGACATTCAAGTAAATTGGGAGCAGAGAGAACAAGAACAACAGCCAGACACCACTCTGTACCCCAAATTCCTGTCAACTTGTTAAAATCCCAGTGTCCAGTGATGTAAGTCCCTGGCGATGCCACTGTATACAGTTTAGAGAAAAAACAGGCACACCACATAACACCAGCCAAAAGGAAGATGTGCTGAAGACACATGGGCCATTCGATCAGAGGAGCTTGTGTGGCACATCTTGTGTAAGATTGTTCTGGAAGCATCTACTCCTTATCAAAGTTCGTAAGGCAGCTAAGGCTGTCGGGATGCCGTTTTTGGTCATTAAAACCACGTTCCCTCTGTGTGACAGGATGGGTTCACATTTTCATTAGGGCTCAACAATAGGGAATGGTTACGTAAATCATCATGTGTTAACTGAATGGAATATTAAGTACTCTCTTAAAATAATTAATGGGCAGCGAATGCAGCTACGTGGGAACACGCACGTTAGCTTATGTTGAGCTACAGAAAGGTTTGCATGTTGAGAACTTCTTAAACGATTCCTGGCAAGGTAAACACCTGGAACATCCACAGAGGAAATTCTGCTCCCTGCTTGGGATTTGCTCAAAACAGCTCAGCACATGTTGACCATAACATCTAAACTGAGATGATGGCAATGTCTCAAGTACAGACACAGGAATGAAGAGCTGAAAGCCCCACAAAGGAAGGTAAGTAAATAACCTCCATGGAGAGGGAAGAGACCAGCGTTTAATTTGTTCTCAAAGTTGTTGGGAATAACAAACATGCAATTAAGACACACGTGAAAGCAACACTGTGTGTTAAGCAGACTGGGCTCTCCAGGGCGGGCTGTCTGTCTCAGAAGCAGCCACCAGCGCAGCCCTTGGGAATGGGCCCATGGGGAACAGTCCCTCTTCTGAGAGGCTGCCAAGAGTGAAAATCAGGGGTCACCACACCAGGCCACCTGGCAGGACATTGTGATTCCTGCCTAATGATCATGGTACATGCCCCTTATTAGCCAGGCACATTGGTGACAGTCCCAAGAAAGATCTAGGAGAGTCAGTGCCCATATGTTCTAAGCCACAAGTTATCTGACATCACATTCACTCCTTCAAAGAAAATGATCTTCGATGCTGGGTGGCAGGCTGTGATTTCATGCCTTGTAGGCAGCAAGCAGAAACCTTAAATTGACAGCGTGGTGATTTCTCTTGACCTCTGGAGTAGAAAGGTTTTCAAGCAGAACCAGGAAAAAAAAAAAAAACAAGAAACAAAACCAAACAGATCCTACATAGAACCAGAGAATGTTAGACCTGGAAGAGACCCGAAGAGAATTCACCTGTAGAGTTTACCAAGAGGGCTGGAGAAGCCAAGATCATAACTGATAATCATGACAGGAAGGGAGAGGGGCAACCAGGACAGGCTGAGCTTGCTGCAACCTCTTGGAGTGGACGTGCTGAGGGTTAGAGCTGACAAAAACAAGCTACACACACCTTGCCCTGCACTAACCAACCCTACTTCCCCCTTTAAAACAAGAGCATGTAGGCCAGGAGGTGGGGGTGCACACCTTTAATCTCAATACTTGGGAGGCAGAGTTGTAGGCCAGTTTGGTCTACGGAATACATTCCAGGACAGCCAGGGCTACACAGTAAAACAAAACAACAACAACAGAAACAAAGGATTATGTTTTAAGCCAGTTTTAGGTTTCCACAAAACTGACCAGAAGGTGGAGAGATGGTCCATGTATCCTGTGCCCTAATCACATAGCCTTCTTCTCCATTACCAGCATACCACAGAATCGTGCTACGGCTGATGGGCCTACACGGATGGCTCACCGCTATCAGGCACAGAGCACACTCAGAGGACTCTCCTGTGGTGGAAATGTGGGTTTACACAGACATATAATGATAATGGTATCACTGCAGTGCAGGTGTAATTTCCACCGACATTGAATTATCTTCTCTGCCTGGTCTCTGCGATTTGCCCCAACTTCGGGCAATCTCCTTTCTTTCCCTGTTGCTGTAATTTAACCATTTCCAAAATGACACACGGCAGACTCAGGCAGTATGCAGACTCCTCAGATTAACTTCTTTCTCTACAACACATTTTAATTTCCTTTATGCCCCTCCCCCAACAGTTTAATAATAGCTCACACATCTTTGTTAAAAAAGATTTTGAGAGAAGGTGAGAGAACAAACACGTAAGTGTGTCTGTCTATGGAGGTCAGATCCACAGGTACTCGATCCCCTGGAGCTGGAGTTGCAGGCAGTTGTGAGCTGTCTGACACGGTGCTGAGAACTAAGCTCAGGTCCCCTTCAAAAGCAGCAAGCGCTCTTTGCTGCTGGGCCTCTTTCCAGCCCTCTTGCTTCTCAATTTTCAAAAGTATTCTGCTGCCTAGAGTTCATTCATAGTTAGCTACTAGAGGGTATCTTGCCTGCCTCTGGACTTTGGCAATTATGAAGTTGTATACATCCTTGTGCAGCGTCTTTGGGTAAGTACTGGGTCATATGAATGTGTAAGAGAATGTTTACTTTTGGGAAAAACTGCCAAAGTGTATTCCAAAGTAGCTAGACCATTTTATACTTTCAAACTTCTGAGACAAGCTTCTTCCTATTTGCTTGGGTAATCTGAAGAGCTAAATAAGCCCAGGTCATAAGAGACAACCAAGGGGGAAGGGAGGGAGACGAGGGAAGAAGGCAGGATCAGGACAGGCCAAGCTAGGTGCAGACAGGAGCTTTGTAGAAAATGAGCATTAATCTTGATGTGTAAACTCAGACTCTGTTCCCGTAGGCAATGAGCAAATGAGCATATAGATTTGATTTCTAGTATAGTCTTGACACATACATTTTTCCTTTCTAATACAGGCAGCCTTCAATGTGCATCAAAAGTAGACATATCTAAGTAAAACAAAACGAAACAAAAACCCTATACAATATAGTTCATAAAAAGTTATCAGAAGACTAGAATAAAATAATTTTGTTTGTTTGTGGAGGACAAGGTCTATGCAGCTCTGGCAGCCTGGATCTCAAGAGATCCACATGCCTCTGCCTCCCTAGCGCTGGGATTAAGGGCGTGCGCCATCACACCAGGCCTAAAATCATACTTTTTTATTACTGTTTTCCTTGCCCTTCAGGGATCTTTTCCCTTCAAAAGACTGAGTAGCTTCAGTTTTGAGCTCCCATCTCAGGTACACCCCCTTCTCCAACACCCACCCTCAGTGTCACACTCAGTGCCATTTGACCCCCAGTATGGGAGAAGACGGGGCTCTTCAACAAGGCGGGCAGAGGCCCAATTCATAGAGGCAAAGCCCAGGTCCTTGTGAGGCTTGATGCTAACACCAAAGAAAAGAGAAGCAGCTTTTGGCTAGACAATCCGTGGAAGCCTCAAAGAACTCAGACCTGAGACCATGCACAGTGGTGTGGTAGAGAAAATGGACACAGGGAAGGAGACAAACCCAGGGGACAGGGAGCCCACAGAAAAGCAAGGGTAGATGAAGCTGCAGGAAGGAGGAGGGTCTTTTGGGGGGGCCCTGAGAGTAGACCTTGTCCTGGAGTTTCTGGGCAAGGTGGGCTGGATGAAGTGGCTCAGGCTGCAGCCTCCCTGGAAATGGCAGTGCTGTCAATAGCTCTCGCCTCTAGCTTTCCCACCGAGGCCTTTCTGAGAATCCACAGTAGTTCTTAAGTCACAAGACAGCAGAGTTCAGTGGGGACATGGTCCTGAGAGGCTTCCATCCCCAACTCTTGCTGTCACTATCAGCCTAAGAAACCTTTCCTCTGCCAGAGATTCGTACAACCAGACCCTGTCACCAGAACCTCCACCATCTGACCTCTCTTCCAGGCTTCATAGCCATGGGGACACCTGAGATGCCGTGGCTACAGGTGGGAGATGAATCTCAGGTAAGGTTAGGAAAGGCTGCATTACTAGAATGGTGTAGCTGCTATGGACCAAGCTGCCTCACATGGAGCTCTTGGAGAAGCACAACTCTTTGTCCAGGGATAGGAAGACTGACCACTTAGGCCAGAAGACAAAACCGCTGTCAGACTGCTTGGTCTAACAGAGGCCTTGTTTCAGTACTTTGACTTGGGGCAAGCTGCCTCAGCTTCCTCATCTCTGGGTGGGAGACAACTGCACACACTTGCAAAGATGTCATGAGCACGATGAAGCTATACACAATAAATGAGGTTTGATGCAAAGAAAGCGCTTCAGGAGTGTGTGGTTTGAATATGCTCGGCCCATGGAGTGGCACTATTAGGAGGTGTGACCTTGTTGGAGGAAGTGTATCACTGTGGGGGTGGGCAATGAGACCATCCTCCTAACCATGTGGGAGACAGTCTTCTCCTAGTGGTCTTCAAATGAAGAGGTAGAACTCTCAGCTTCTCCTGCATCATGGATGTCTATATTCTGCCATGCTCCCACCTTGATGATACTGGACTGAACCTCTGAACCTGGAAGCCAGCCACAACTAAGTGTAGCCCTGGTCACTGTGTCTGTTCACAGCAGTAAAACCCTAACTAAGACAAGGAGCAACACTGTTTCAGTTGCATCAAGCTTCTTTGGAGCCCCACTCCCAGACCCCTTCCCTGAGACTGCCCCTTTGACCCCACGGCTTCAGTGATCCACTTGCTGCAACTGGACAGGTGGGTCCAGCCACAGAATCTTTAAAGAAGAGCCTCAACCCTAACCTCTGAACCGGTTTCTATTTCTGACTCCATAATTCTAATTTCTGCCGCTCCTTGGGCATGCTGAGGACCCCACCCCCACCTGTGTGGGAGCCAAGCTCCATGGCACTACAGTGAGTGGCATGAGGTCCCAGTATGTCCAATCATCACAGTCCACACACAGTGAATCAGGCCTGAAGAAGCAGGGAAGAGGCCTGAAGACCCCATACTCCTGGACCAGGGTTCTTCCTGCCCCTTCCAGATGCTTTCTGACATCTCTTTCATCAGCCTGTCTTGTTCTAATTTCCAGAAAGCAGGGCAGGCCTCTGAGGTGTTAAAAGCACACCCAGCACCTCAACCAAGTGAACTCCATGGGAGTGGCAGGCTGCTGCTTCTAATTAGACACACAGCTGAAACCCGGCCTGGTGCCAGGGTACCACATCAAAGGGATAGAAGGCTTCCACCTCATCTGAACTATGTAACACCTGCCAGAGAAAGACCCTCCCCACTAACTGAGGCACTTGCCCAGGCATTTAGAGTTCAGGTGCTCCTTGAAAGCTGCAGGTGAGCAGTCTGAGTCTTTTGGGTTGTGATCTGATAGGGCAGGCCAGCTCAGAGACAAAACCTGGAGACAATCTAACCCTACACACAGGTCCCTGTCCTCCTCCTTTATAGAGTTCCATTTTCAGAGCTATACAGAGCCAGGAAGCTAACAACTAGTTAGGCTTCTTTTGGCACCTCCTTCATAGGTGTGCACAGAAAGACCCAGGCAGCAGAGGCTGGACTTTGCAAAGAAGGGGCGTGAACCCAAACAATGATCTCTGCAACCAGCAAGCTTGCACTTGCTCTTTTGTGTTCATCTCAGGAGAGACAAAACAGCCCAGTCTGAAGCCAAGAGGAGGTCTAGTGTGCTGCCATTCCTTGGTTATTTGTGTGGTGACAGAGCCTTCTTGTGAGCCTCTCTAGAGAGGGCCTGGAGCACCAGAGCTTGGTACCAACATGCCTCCCCTGTGGTTTCCAAGTCCACAATAGCCTCACCACAGAGCTCATAAGTGTCCTGTGTCATTTCTGCTGTGTCCTCACACCCAGTCCTTTGTTCTGCATCTTCTAGTGACTGCCTTTATGTGTGGAGGCCTATGGTAGAGATGCAGTGGGGTGAGGGGACACCAGGGATGGGTTTCCTTCTAAAGGGGACAATGATCTCTCCCTCCCTCCCTCCCTCCCTCTCTCTCTCTCTCTCTCTCTCTGTTTTTCAAGATCTGTGTGTGTGTGTGTGCGCGCGCGCGCGCGCACAATAAGGCACCTGTACCAAAAGAAGCTGTTGAATCCCTCTTGTACACCTCTTTTACTCCCTCCAACACCTGTACCAAAAGAGGTTGTTGGAGCCCTTGGTGAATTCATGGTTCAGCAGGAGAACCAAGACACCCCCATTGTGATGGCTATTCCTAGTTGTCAACTTGACTACATCTGGAATGAACTACAATCCAGAAATGGAGGGCACACCTATGATCCAGATTTTGAGGCTGGAAGACACAGGCTTCTGACCCAGACCTTGAGGCATAGTGGCTCAAGCAAGGTGGTACACGCCTTTAATGCCAGGAGACTGAGGCAAGCAGATCTCTGAGTTCAAGGCCAGCCTGGGACAAAGCAAGTTCCAAATCCAGGTGTGGTGGTGCTCACCACACCACCTGGGCCACACCTTCTGCTGGAAGTAAGGACACTGGAAGAAAGGAGATTCACTCTCTCTCTTTACTCAGGTGAAGTCCTTCACCTGCTTGCACTTCCTTGCCAGCACATCAGTTGGAACCTTCTTCTACAGAAGACCAGATGAAACAACTAGCCTCATGGGACTAAACAACTACTAGATTTTTGGACTTCCAATTCATAGCTAACCATTGTTGGGTTAGTTGGACTGCAGACTGTAAGTAATTACAGAGACATTTTGTGACTCTAGAGAACCCTGACTAATACCACCATCTACCATCAACTTTATTTAAGTATTTGCTTCTAGTACCTATTTATTATTATTATGCCAAGCACTATCCTGGGAGTTGTGTTAAGTAAATGTTCCTTATCCCCAGACACAGACAAGAGTAATACATACATGTCCAAATCCAAAAATTCAAAGTCTAAAACCTTTTGAATGCTGACATGACTCCACAGCAGGCCTCATGCTACAGGCTAGTCAAAATGCAGGCATGATGAAGTTTCATATACAGCTATCTTTAGGTTATTGCCAGTAGGTGTGTATAACATATGTAACTTTCATGTTTACACTTGGGTCCCAAAACATGGAAATATCCCCCAAATCCAGAAAACATCATCCTTAGGCCAACCCTGAGAGGATGGGCTAGGCACTTCTGGGCTCCCATGCTGCACAAAGAGGCCAGGGCCCAGCAGGGACCCATCAGTTTCTGCCAGCAGAGGCAGACATAAGTCTATCAGGACAGTCTTGGTGCAGAGCTCCTGAGCCCCTCTGGGGCACTCTTCCAGTCTACTGAGCACAATGAAGTCTGGCTTCCAGAGGGACCTAAGGCCACTCTCTAATGTGATAAAGCCACGGGGGATGGGTCTTAATGCTAGACCAGTCAGAGCCACAGCTCTCACCCTTATGAAGCAGGTCCTCACATGTCCTCAAAGAGGCTAAGAGCCAGCTTTAGAAGAGCCTTGAGACCATCCTGGGCTGACGAGGAGTCTACAGCTTATCTGTTGTAGGGTAGGGTGTGGAAAACAACAAACAATTATACAGTAACACCACACTGAGTACCGGGGGCCCAGGTCTGTTGTACATCCAGTTTCTCTTAATTCCGACAACTAGGAGGTAGTAATTCATAGACCTGACCATTTTACCATTGCCACTGAGTGAGGGTAGGTAGAAGCAGCCTGGCTTCAGAGCTCATGCTCCCAACCCTTGGTCATCTGTACCACCTTTTCAGCAGAAGTCGGTATCCCCCCGAATTCCACTAGGTGCAAAAAGAGCATGTACTGGAGGCAGCAGGAGCCACAAGCCCTGGAAGGATCAGGTCCTGCCAAGCTGAATGACCAGACATACTACCTTCCTGCCTCTGGCTGACAGTCTATCAATCAGGACGACGGGATATCCCAGTGGGCCCTGCCCAAGCCCAAGCATTAAGGACTATCTAGCAAAGCCATATGGGAGTGTCTACAGGCATCATTAGGGTCAGCCTTTGAGGAAAGCAAGGACAGTGTCATAAGGCAGACTTGTCTATCAGGAAGCCATTCAGCACATTATAGATGCCACACAAGCAGCCAACCCATGTGCTGGTCCCCAGTCCTGCAGCCCTAAGTTGGCAACTACAGACAGACAGTAGGCACAGAGGCCTCCTTCCAGAGCTGCCAGGATCCTCTTCTGGCTGCTGGTCCCAGTCACCTAACCCAAGGCACCCTGCCAGGCTTCTCAGGCACACTGGTCAAACCCCAACTGTCCTTGGGATCCTTATAGGGTCACTGCCTCATGCTGAGAGAACGTGGCTGGCTTCATGCCCTATGCCCAGTACAGCTGTCTGGTGGAAGTGACCTGGTGAGATCTGGCAAGAACTCTGCCTAGCCTTCCTCATGAAAGAAGAATTAATTCCTCCTGGGACTGACAGACAGCTCCGGCCTTCTGGACAGAAGCAGTGAGGCTGCTGGCCCAGGACCAGCCTGGCCCTCTGCTTGCCAGTCCTCTGGAGCTGAGATTCCTCTTAGGTGAGGGAAGAGGGTTAAGAAGATTATCTTTCTCACTTTGGAGTTGTCCCTCAGCCTGGTTTCTCAGGATACCCTGGAGGCTCACATAGCACTTCCTGTTCAAGAGTTGTGGCTTCACAGCCTAAGAGACCACCAGCCTACCCAGTCAGGATCCTCACCTAGCTCAAAGAGTGATGGCCAGCCAAAGTCCAACCCAAACTTAGCAAACTGACAGGCTCAAGTGAGTCCTTTGTTCTACCCACCATTCCTCAGCTCAGAACACCCTCGGCACAGCACCACGGGGTTCTCACAGCCACCAACCACAGAATGGTCCTGGTAGGCAAAGCCACCATGCACATTCAGTGGGTGAGGTCAGCTCCCAAGTGAGGGATTTTACTGTCCCCTCCCCCAGCTCTTCCAGCTCTGCTGTCACCTCTTCTCAGTGTCACAGCACAACAGACCCTGGGAGGAGGACTGGGGAGCCAGCAACCTCAAAGCTTCCATTGCCTAGGTTGGTTTCCCTAGGCCACCTTCCACCAACAGCTCACACAGACCACTGTGCACAGCTGACCTAAGAACTATGTGAGGAAAAGCACTCTGCAGAAATGAAGCAGAAGAAACCAAATGGTGGCCCCACCTTGGGGTCCTGCAGAGACCTAACACTGAGAAGTATCACCCATTCTGACATCCCAAGCAGAGGCCCTAGGAGACTGTAAGCAGAGACAGGCTTCTTTCTCCCCACTTTCAATTCACTGCTTGGAGTGATCCCACCTGAAATGACCTGACCCCTGGGCCAAGTGCAAGTTTCTGCTTAGTTTGGGGATATGGAGAAGCAAACCCTGTGTGGTACAGACAGTGAGGGACTCAAAGATGAATCCCACAAAGGCAGTGGAGTCTCTGCGCCACCCACAAAGGGGTCTTGAGACTGCTGACACCTAGCAATACAGAAGCTCAGCTCCTACCCCTACCCCTTTTGTTGCTGAGGGGTGGGTTCAAGCCCAATCCATCTTGATACACCAGAGATTCCTAACACAGAAATCCTGCTCTGCAGATGTTCCAAAAATACTAGCTGAAGGGACAACATAAACAAACAAGTCTGCTACAAAGTCAGAATTTAGCGCAGAAAAAAAAGATATTTTTAAGATACTTGTCTAGAAAAGAAATAGTCCTAACAGGCGGCTGGAGGGAACATAAGCCGAAGATAGCCTTTTCAGAGGCGAGCTTGGTAGACTTAACAAGTATTCAACACCACATGGCCTGGAGTTTATTTCTAAAAATATTTACACCCATAGGCAGAAATAAATGGACTTGGATGTTCTCCGTGAACAGAATGACAAAACACACTGCATTTATCAGTCACCTGATAGAGTCATCTACAGGAGCTAATGAACCCAGACAAGATCTATGACCAGCCAGCATGTCTGTAGAAAAGAATGTGTTTGTACACGTGACTGTGTACAGATGCCTGTTAAAAGCAAGTGAGGAAAAGCCAAAAGAATGTGTGAACTGGGCCGGTGAGGTTCAGCAAAAGAGGATTGCCTCCAAAATTGACAACCAGGGTTTGAGACCCAGGACCCAGGAAGTAGGAGAGAATCTCCTGCAGGTCGTCCTCTGACCTACAAATGTGCACATGCATGCACACATACACTATACATATACACACATGCATGCACACAAAGTCATGCACCAAACACACACGTACAAAGACACGCACACGCGCGCATGCACACACACACACTAATAATTTCTAAAAATAAAAAAAAAATAGATTTTACTTTAAGAGAAGACATAGATCATTGAACTGGGGAGATGGCAAAGAGCATTCACTACACACGTGTAAGGACCTGAGTTAGAGCCCTCAGCACCCATGTGAAAACTGTGCTTGTAACCCTGGCATCACGGGGCAGAGGAAGACAGATCCAAGCTTGCTGACAGCCCTCCCAGTCTCCAGGCTGAGTTTCAGTGACAGACCCTGTCTCCAAGGAATAAGGTAGAAGATACCTGTTCTATTCCCCGGCCCTCTGCCTGTTATACAGGCATGCAGATACCGTGCACAAAAAGAACATATAATCATTAGCTATCCTTGTCCCAGAAAAGACAGTTTTCATTTTTCACTATATGTTTGAACACTAATTTTATTTTACTTTTTTATACTAGGCACATGCCATTCTTTGGCCCACCCTTCTCAAGGACTGGGTCTCACTCTGTAGTCCAACTGACTTAGAATGTGCAATCCTTCTGCCTCAGCTTCTTGATGCAGGAGTCTTCATTTCTGGTCCCTCCAACACCTGCTCCTATCTATACTGAGACAAGTACCATTGGTTTTACCTTAGCCCCAGCAAAGGAGGAGGAACTGAGGCCAAGATAGGAAAGGATGCCTGGGATTGTATGTGGGAGCAGAATTTCCCAAATCTGTTTTCAGAGTACTGTGGAATCCCTCGTCTTCAGCCATGTTCTGCTGGGACAGGCTTTGGCCAATAGCTTCTGTCCTGGTATTATTTCTAAGCAGTTCCTACCTGAATGTGTTTACACACACACATACACACACACACACACACACACACACACACACACACACGCACGCGCTAAATTAAAGAAAAGGAAAGTCAGGAAGAAAAACAAGCTATGCTAAAAATAAGGCAGCTCCAACACCATTGCCAGACAGAAAACATATGCTCAGCTTGGGGAGGGGGTGGCGGATTGGGATAGAACACAGATAGGAAGTTCCCACCTAAAAATAGCTGGGTGGCTGGATGTGGACTCAACACTGAGAAACAAGGCATTAAGCTGTAAGCCTGGAAGTCATACTAGCAAAAGGGAGCACTTGTACCCTGGAAGCTTCCTGATGACAGGGTCAACCCTCAGCTCAGATCCCTAAACTTACAGGTACCTCACATGAAGTCTGAGGCTGAGGACTAGTGAGTGGAGGGTGGGCTGAAGGACATACAAATGCAGGCTGGAGATCGGGAGCCTGGCCAGCTCCACAGCAGACTACATACACACCCATCCCCTCTGGCAGCTTCCTCATCTTCACAGTGACCAAACTGAGTGGCCTGCTAACCCCGGGGCTCACTCAGCTACTGAATGGTCCTTTTATAAACTGTTCTCTTTGCGTCTACATTTATATGTGACTGTAGCAACACTAAAACACAAGCAAGCAGAAGGCATCCTGGGCACATGGTTTGATCTCTTGGCCAGCTCACTTCTAGCTGGTGACCTTGGCAAGCCCTCCAACTTTTCTGGGCTTCCAGTAGCTCCCAGGTGGATGACATCAGCAGGCCTCAGTGAGTAAGAAATAAGGTGCAAGAGGCACGGAGGCATTACTCTCTTCTGTTCCTGTGTCCTCACTGGGTATGTACTGCTGTGGGAATCTAACCCGAGGAAGGCCTTGAGCATGCTAAGTAAGCAAGCACTCGGCTCCATTCACCACTCCAACCTCCAACCTTGTTCACGACAAACAGATTCAAGTACAAATCAAACAACTAGTTCTTTCAGCTACAGAAGATGGAGGCAACTCTACATCTCCGTAGGTACACTCCAGAGCTAGCTGGATTCGACCCCTGGCTCTGGAATATACCAGCTCATGACTCGAGGGGCCTGCCCCAGCGGAGTCCTGTAGGCTCAGTTGTGGAGTGGGGAGAAAATTAATATCGACTTCATGGGGCTGTTATAAAATAAAACCAGACAAAGGATATAAAAGAAGCTTGTAAACCATAAAACCCGGTGCAGATGTTACACATTAGGGAGGGATAGACACACACGGGCAGAGTCCCACAACCTCGTTCCTAACTGACATCTGGTACACATGACTCACAATCAGTCGGCTTGGTTCAAGTCCACAGGAGAAGGCATGCCATTTTATATTGGACAGAGCTTTTTTGATAAAGTCAACTTCAACCCCACAATTCAGTATATTCCATATCTGCCTCCCCCCAAAAGGCAATTCTGCTTGATCCTACCAAAGTTTAGAGGTGACACAATCTGGTTGCCCAGGTTCAAAAGTTTGTCAGTTCTGCACCAAAGCAGCAGGAGCCCACATGAAGGAGTACCTTGGCACTGCATCTCAAACCTGCCGTCTGGGGCCAAGCCTCTCTTCCTCAGTGCTTCGTTAAGTACATCATCTGTGGGCGCTTGGCGTGTTTCCCTGAGCTGGGAACTACAACCACTGATGTGCTATGACAGCTGAGTGCTGCCGCCAGACAAGCTTCCTCACTCACTCGGCACTGGAGGAGGCTAGGGCTGGCCAGAGCCTGAGGGGAGGGCGGCAGCTGTCAGGGTACAGCTGCCACCTCACAGACTCTCATAGGCTCACGCTTCGGATTTCACTCACGTCCCCCTGACAAGGAGGCACTGGCCAAAGGCTCTGGCTCATCTTCCTCCTGCTGCAGAGACAAAGAGGTGAGGAGGCGAGGATACCCCCCCACACACACCCCACATACCTCTGTCACCAAGAACCTTTAAATCCCTGGGTGCAGAGTGCCTTTTATCATGGGTACCTACTGCCACCATCTGACCCCGGCCCTGACTAAGAAGCACCTCGCTTTTCCAAATCTTACCTCCAGTCCTGTCAGAGAGCTGGCTGGGCACCTGCCAGCCAGCAAAAAGGCAGTGGTCACATCATGTGCCAAGCTTTGAGGAATGACAGAGCCTCAGAGACCTTGCTGGGGAGTCTCTTACTATCCTTCCTCCACTGGGGGAGGCACTTGTCTAGGCTGCTTTTATCACTGACAATGTCAAATACAATAAAAGATAAAATAAAAGAAAGCATCACATGACAAGCCAGGGAGCCAAGAAAAAGGGGGGAAGACATTTAAAAACCTCACAAACCCCTGCAAGGGGCCCACATTACAGGCTGACTGAACTGGCCAGTGCTGCACCACCCCTAACACAACTCACAGGGGTCACTGCTACCAAGATCCTTGAGTGTATTCCACTCTACCTTCCAGAAGAACAGAGTAGGACAGATGACTCCAAGACCCAAATCTCCATCTCAGGCAGATGTCTTTCAACATTCAGTTGGTTCACATCCAGCATCTCCATCCAATAGGTCAAACCGTTCTGGTTCCAGGGGCTTGAATTTGCAACTAATTTCTCTTATAGGTTCAGCAGGAAGCTTCTGCTGTTTAAAACAGAGCCTACCCCCATGCTGCTTGCTGACCCTCTACAAGTCAGACAACCTGAAATGGCTGTTTTGGAAAATGTCCAAGCTGCCATGTTGTGTGTCCTATGCTAGTTAGGGGCCACAGGTGGGAGCAAGGCAGGGCAGCCACCTGCCGGAGCTGTGGTCCGCCTGCCTGTCCACAGGGCGGGACTGAGCATTTGAACTTCCAGGGGCTGAGGAGCTCCCCGTGATAGCCCAGTTGGGCTGGGCTCATGTTGAAGTCTGTTCATGGGGGAAAATCAGTTCCTATGAACAGTAGTCTTGAAGCTTGCCTGATTCACACATGGAGGGTCCCAGATTCCAAGCCTCAAAGCATGCAGAATCCATGATTAGACCACATGGGCCTGCGTAACTTCAAGGGCAATACTTACATAAAGTGGCAGCTGGCTGAAATAAATGTTAAGTCAGTAAACACTTGTGTGTAGATCTATAACCCTTATTTCTAGGACACTGGCTGGCTTCCCCAGCCCTCCAACACTGGACAGACTCAGAGTGACAACCTCAGGGTGGCCACTGATGGGCCTGCTCTAAGTCAAGGTCCACACCTGCTCCCACCTAACACTGACTTTCCCTCTCAGGTCTTCAACATGTCAAGCTTCTAAGTCTAGCTTAGACTTCACCTCCTACATAAGTGCCATCCCTGACCCTCTTGGGGAAGCCAACTGTCCCTTTGGTTCCAGAACTAGCACCAAGCACTGCTCCATTCTGGAATCAATTACTCATCCAAGGCTCTAAGATGTTTGAGGTGCTGGCTTTAAAAACTGCCCTGTGTGGGCTGGAGAGATGGCTCAGCGGTTAAGAGCATGGGCATCTCTTCCAGAGGTCCTAAGTTCAATTCCCAGCAACCACATGGTGGTTCACAACCATCTGTAATGAGTTCTGATGCCCTCTTCTGGAATGCAGGTGTACATGCGGATAGAGCACTCATACATAAAATAAGTAAATCTTTAAAAAGAAAGAAAGGAAGGAAGGAAGAAAGAAAGAAAGAAAAGAAAGCAAGCTAGCTGTCATGTGACTGTCTGTGGATGCAACCTATAGGCCTAGACTAGTTTTTTTGGGAGTGGAAGCTCTATGATGATCATGCCCAGTGCCCACCTGCTATGAGCAGGATTCCAATGAGCTCAATAATGCAATCTGGGGAAAAGATTGGTTGAATGAGTTTGGGGATGGGGGGGGGACAGTGGGGTGCAGAAAGGTGAAGGTTCAGCTATCTCAGACTACCTCACAGTAAAGCCCAAACTCCTGTTAGCAGGATTAGAAAGTCCTGGTCGACGGTCATGCTGGCAGTCACATGTCCTCATAAACCTGTGGCTATGGCCACACTGGCTCCTGGGGTGGGTGGCTTACTTCACCTCTGGCTATGGTCAGACTGTTGTCACTCCTATACACCTATCGTTTTGCTTAATACAACGCCCAGATCCACACGACCTCCAAGACCCAGCTCTGATGTCAGATCAGTGTCTATGAAGGCACTGGTAAGTCCTGAGGGCCATCATGATGGTCCATTTCTCTGTTACCCAAAAGACTCCTTCCCTTTGACCTGCTCATCTTCTGGAGTTTAACTCAAATTCTGACCATTCAAAGTCTTTCATGTTCCCTCTTTCCTGGAATGCTGATGACCTTACAACATCCCTACTGACCTCCATGTCCAGGAAACCAAACCAAGGGCCAAGCCTGCCCACCTCCTCCTTATATAGTGGCCCGAGTCTTATTTCTACCAGCCCCTGGTTACCTAGTACCAAGTGTAATATTACTGCTAAATGAGTAACATCCAGTTTTAAGAGCTGCTAACCCTACCCCAAATCCTCTCTGTGACTTTTAATTGAACAATCCAGATGCACCCTCCTCAGGGTCCCTGCAGTCCACCCCTCTACCCCAAGGCCAAGCAGCCAGGCAATCAGACAGCAGCAGCCAACAGCTAGACAAAAGTGGGGGGTGGGGGGCGGACAATATACCTTGGGGTCTGAGTCCCACACAGAAATCGTTCATAGAGAAAGGGCTTTGGAACAGGATGGGGACAGAGAGGAGCAAGGCTCACAGCACCACTGGGGACAACGAAGCAGGTAGCAGCCCGGGTGACTTCTCTGTTGTAGTGGCCTATAAAGCAGTTGTCTGGCTCATGTGCCCTTATAACAGGGAGTACAGTGGAGATCCGAGCATCGCTGTTGATCAGAGCCTTTTCAATTCCAAGGCAACTGGAGCAATAGTGACCAGGAGCAGCAGCAGGGCGGCTCTGTGGGAGAGGTGATGGGAACAAGGGGCCCTGATGGTCAGACCATGATCCTGCTGGCTTGGGGTTTCTCACCACAGCTGGCTCTGCCACTGTAAACTCCCCAGAACTGCAGATGACCCAGAGATTCAAGGCATCCCTCAGAGCCAGAGGAATGGTCTCAGCACGGCCTGATTTCAAACTCAGATGAACACACGCTTGGACAGTCCCCAGTTTGGAGGATACTAATTTTTTCAGGACAGAAAAAGAGATCACACAGTTCAACTAGTTACTCTGTTAGCAGCAATGCAACAGATTTCAATAGCAAGGTCTGGACTGCTGAGACAAAAGACCCATACTCAACATGATTCAGTGAGGCTAGACCCTGTGCTGCTGGAGGCCCTTCCCTGGAGGAAGACCTGAAGTCTGTGGATCCACGGGAGGAGTAACATGATCCAGATCAGCCAGACCTGGGAAACTCATCAGAGGAAGAACCTGGAAGCCCAAGCAAGCAATGTGAGTCCAGTCCTCCTTCACTCCTTCCCAAATCTCTTCCTCAATGACAGGGGTGGGAGACAGCACAGGGCAGCCAAACTCCAGTGCCTTCACCCTTCATCTCCTCAGACACTGTGCAAGCCCATGTGTGCAAATAAGTACAATTAAGGGATTTTTTTTTAAGCAGCTGGGTACGGCACATGTCTTAATTCCAACAGTGGGGAAGCAGAGGCAGAGAGATCTCTGTGAGTTCCAGGCTAGCCATGGCTAAATAATGAAACTCGGTCTCAAAAGGGAGGGGAAGTCAATTTTTTAAAAGCAGGCATGGTTAAACTAAGCCCCATTTGGAAGCAGGCTTCCATAGAAAGAAATCTCCCAGGGAAGCAAGCACGTCTTTTGTTCACAAACTGTTTTCTGAGGTGTTAAGGGAAGCTGCTGACACCAAGCATCACAAGTTACATGGAGGTCTGATAGCAGCCAGGCACCCTGGAGACCAAAAGCCAGCACAAGGAAGAAGGTATCTGATTTTGGGAGACAGTGTGTCTGAGCTTGGTAGGACCTGCATGTGCCTAGTCTATCTACTATTGCTACCACCAGCCAGAGCCTCCTAATACTGAAGTCCACTCAGGGTGACAGAAAACTGAGACCCAGAAATAAGCAATGTACTATCTAAGTCAGACCAGGAGGACTGACCCTCCTGTCCTCCACTCTTAATTCAACCCCCAGTCGACTGGAGTCCTACTCTCTTCCAAGACTGGCAAGGTTCTCCTTGTCAGAACCACAACCCTGCAAGGCCCATGCACGGCTGGACCACCACACTACAGCAGGTGGCTTTTATTGTCCTCTCAGCCCAACTATGTCCTTGGGGCTTGCTTGGGGAGACATCAAAACAGACACACACTCTCACCTGCAACCGGCAGAAAACCAGAAAGAAAGACAAGGAGGAAGTCAGGGAGAACTCTGCCGTTGCTGGCAGACCACAGCAGAGCTCAAGACCCTCTAAGCATGGACTCCTGGTCTCAGAACCAGAGTCATGCACTGCCATGTAGATGCTTGGGCGCCAATGGGGGTCTTTAAGGGACAGGGCCTTAAGGTGGCTTGCTCCTCAACATGACCTGGGGTGATGATGGGCAGAGAACCAGGCCAGCCTTCCCCAGAGTGCCCCTCTGTAATGTGCAGACTCCCCTGATGGAACTATTCCTAAGCCTACAAAAGTCTCTCTGCTCCCTCCCACCAGCACCCAGCCTTCAAGCAGAATGGGACCCAGGGGCTTTAGTTGCCACAAGAACTCCAGAGCTCAGAATGCTACTCACCAAACCCAGCCTAGACTGCAGAGGCCTTGCTTATGGCCTGGGGCTGGGCTCCAGTCTCCACCCTCCCCCTGTGTGACTTCCTGCTCCCCTCCCCTTCTCTTTTTCTAATTAATTAATTTATTTATTTTATGTGTAAGAGTACACTGTCACTGTCTTCAGACACACCAGAAGAGGGCATCAGATCCCATTACAGATGGTTGTGAACCATCATGTGGTTGCTGGGAATCGAACTCAGGACCTCTGGAAGAGCAGTCAATGCTCTTAACTGCTGAGCCATCTCTCCAGCCCCCCTTTCTTTCTTTTCTTTCTTTCTTTTTTAAGTATCAGGAAAAAGTTTGTCCTTTTCTCTTCGATTCTTAGACTGAGTCAGCTCAGAGGTGTAGCAGCAGCAAGAAAGCACCTGCATGGCTGTCTATGCAGCTCACCCTTTCTCCTAGCAAAGAAGGCAGGAGCCCTGGGGAGGGCAACTCTGAATGGCCCTTTTTATAACAGCAGACCCTCAAGTGAGCATGTGTTTGTATCAGTGCTTACACAGGTAGCAAGAGCCACCTGTCAGGAGAAGTGACTGCCAAGCCATCTCCGTCTCCTGGCCCAGCAACGACGGGTAATTAAAGAAGTCGGTAATTACAGCCCTGTGTCTAGTGGCAAAGCCAGGGCTCTTTCCAGACAGACTATGACTCTCCTCTCCCTGAGTGCACAAGCATACAGGTTCTGGGGGCTGGGGAGCCTGGCTGCTCTGTGCTATGGCTTCAGTTCTTTGGATGCTCTCGGTAATTCATCCAGGTGGGCTGGGCTGCAGGCTCCTGAACTGGGTCCTTGGTAGTCCTGCCTGACAGGTCCACAGGCAGCCCTGAGAGTGGAAAGGTTGCCACCACTGGCTGTGGGGGTTCCAATTAACGCCAGTGGAAGCTACACATTACTTGGCCTACACACTGGGCCCAGACTGCTGATTCCAGAGCTTCACCTGCCCATGCTTATACTGTGGCCTTGCAGACACGGGGTGAGAGGAGACAAAGAACAGAAAAACCATCTGTCTCCCAGCAGCCTGGAGTGCTGGAGGACAGGAGTGGTGACAAGCTACCCCTCAGCACAGAACCTGCCTGAGTATAGGCTCTTCTCAACTGTCCAAGAAAGCCACCAGGATTGGTGTGATCCAGCACAGAGCCATCCCAGTCAGGCTCCTTCTTCTCATCTGGATGCACTGGCTTTCAGTTCCTCTCTTAGAAAGGAGAATAGCAAAGGGGGGGGGGGTGTTTCCAAGGATAAAAATGAGATATATCTATAAAGTGTTTAGTAGTCAGGAAAAGGAAAATGATGACACCCCCCACACCCCCACACACATAGAAGAATTGGGTGCTGAGCTGCCGGAGGAAATTAGAGAAAGGTCAAGTTGAGGGGTTTCCCCAAATGCACAGACTTCTGAATTTTCCCGTCATACCTTAACCTATGAAAGGACAGGGAATCCCTGGATGCAGAACTGGAGACTACATGGGGCTCTGGAGGGCCCCACAACACACAAGGACAGAGGTGACAACCCCGAGGGTGTCAATAAAAGACTGAGGTATGTCCTATAGCAGTCATCTGTCACTCATGGGTAACAAGTTCCCAGACACCAGGAGACATCAGCTGCAAGCGGCCTTGTGTTACAGTTATCAAAGTGCACAGGTAGGTCTTGGAGCCCAGACTGGGACCCCACCTCCACTTGAGGAGTGAGTGGGACATTCCTGCCTTCTGTCTTCACCTTGAAAGCAGGGACCAGCCAACAAATGCTCCAGACTAGTCAGCTCTGGCACACTCACTCTATGAAGGAAGATCTCCAGAGAAGGTGAGTTGCAGCTGCCAGTAACTCAAGCAGCTCAGGTCCAAGTCAGCAGAACTGCACTGTAACCCAGCGCCAGGTCCCCATGACTCCTGGGCACTATGCCAAGTCCCCCACAGCAGAGATTACATGTGCTCCAGGTCTTAAAAGTGAGGTTCTGCCCTGAGACATCACATATTTCCTCCCACTGAGCCCAGGGCATGGGGCTGGGGTCTACAAGGCAGCCAGAATCTTCCCACAGCACTGGAGGCTCAGTACCATAGTGAGTCTTAATGTAGACGAACAGGAACGTAGGGAGCAAGCAGGCCAACTCTATTAAAACAAACTTCTCTTGACATCTGGGCATAAATTATGAGAATAAAAAACAAATCACACCACTTAGTTTGCTCTGGTGCGACAGCCTGGGGTGTGCTGGGGGTGAGGGTGAGGCGCTGGGATGAGGGTGAGGCCCAGGCAACTGTCTTGGGGAGACAGACACTGTATAAGACTGAGGGTTTCTGGGGTTGCTTGGCAGGACAGCCCCTCTGGCAACCCTCCCGACTCTAGCTAGCATTTCCACTTGTTCTGAGCCCAACATTTCTTATCTGTCACCAAAGGAGTCTACCAGTATCCACCAGCAAGTAGAATGGATCACATGCCCTGCAGGCTCCATTCAGATGAGGTAGAAGCCTACGTGGACACTCACCAGGTCAGTTAACCACTAATGGACTGGTTCCCTTCAGGCAGGGGCCTGGATAGGCCCCATCTTGCATCCCTGTGCTGTGGACCTGGAAGATGCCTCACAAAACCTCCTCAGCATTCCTGTGATGGACAGACCAGGAGTTGCAGACCTTCCTGTCTTACTTTATGCTGACACTGGCCCACTCCTTCTGTACCAACAGCAGTCTCTTGGAAGAAACTCTCAGCTTCGCCACCCACCCCCAAAGGGAGGAAAGGGACAGGCCACAAGGGTCCACTCAGGCTGACCTCATAGCTGCCTAGTCCCGTCACTACCACCCCCAGGACCAAAAGCTTCCCTCAGCTCACTGCAGCCTCAATGCTTCTGCACAACCCCTGGAGCTTAACTCCCTGAGGACTCTCTAGGACTCCAGCAGCCATGGCAGCTTCTACCCCTGGGAAGACAAAGGAAGGAGGTTAACCCAGTGAGCACCTCAAGACAGGAAATAGAGCAGCAGCTGTCATGAGACTTGAAAGATAGAGAGAGTCTAGGGAAAGCTGCAGTTTGGCAGGTGGAGGGTTTCAAGGAAGCCTAAGTAGCTAAGTCAGGAATGCCACTCCAAAATTCATGTCCAGAGTGAAGGTCCAAGACAGATCCCAGCAAGCAGAGTATCTGCATATCTGCTGAGGCAGCAAATTCTCCCCTAGACCCCCATTGTGGGGGAGGGGCTGCAAATGAGAGGTGCTTGGTAAGGCCAGATGGCAGAAGACTGTTCATGTGAGGAAGGTGAGGACCCAGGGAGAAAGGGTGGGGCTCAGCAAGGGCTGAAATACTAGATAGGGTGGCTTCATGATGGGGACATATAACTAGGGAAATGGGGACAGGAAGACATGTGCTAGTCTGTGTGTGTGTGTGTGTGTGTGTGTGTGTAAACATACATTTAAGGCCTGGTAGAACAGAGGACCCACCAGAGCCACAAGCTAACATCAGGGAGGCCCAAGTGGACAAGTGGACACTAGCGGAGGGGTGAGGTGGCAGGGAGACCACGAGGCCTCCTTCCAAGATAGTCTACTTTCCCATCCTTCCCATGACATTCCATCTAAACCAACCGGTTTTGACCAGGAGACATCTGTCACAGGAAAGCCCAGCCTCTCAAACCCTGGTGCTGCCAGTCTGCCAAGGAAATGAGGTGCAGGATTGGGGAACTAGATCAAGGTTAAAGAGCATGCTGTGTCAAGCATGAGGGCTAAAGTTCAGATCCCCAGAACCCCTGAAAATGCTGAGTGGGCATGGTATCTGGCCTGTAATTTTAGCCTCAGCAAAAATGGCCATATTGAGTCTAGCCAGGATAGGGGCAAACCCTGGGTCTGACTGAGATCCTGCCTCACTGACTAAGGCATAAAGACAGATTTGAGGACAGCATCAATCCCTGGCCTCTGCACGCATTCACGTATGTTCATGAGCACAGGAAAATGGAAAGGGGTGGGCAGGTGACATTTAAGTGCCATTAAAACCTGCAGTGGGGCAGAGAATGGTGACTCAGCAGATAAAGCTCTTGCTAGTCAAAGGCTGTCAACTTGAGTTCAATCCTCAGAACCCACATAAAAGTGGAAGGCGAGAACTGACTCCAAGGATGTCCTCTGACCTCCATATGTGTGACACAAACATGCCCACCTTACACAGTGTCATATATACATATTTCAAACAACAACAAACCCAAAACCGCTTGCAATGCAACTGGGTCATGGGGAGACTCCTTCTCAGCATCCAAATCCCTGAGGGTGGCAAGCTGTCGAAGAAGTCCAAAAAAAAACAAACAAAAAAACAAAAACAACAACAAAAAAAACCCATCATACTTCCATGCCCAGGCTGCCTGTCTCAGAAAGACCCGGAGGCACAAGCAGTGCCAGGATATCAAAACAGCCAAACTTACTTCCCTGGGTATCCATCCTATACAGCATCAGCAAAGGGGGGCCTAGAGGGAGGTGGAGATCCTGTGACCTGGCTTTCTCATCCATAAAATGGAAATAATCCTCCCAACTTCCTCCCAGAGGCTTAGGGAGGTTCTTGGCTACATCTATAGAATGCACCCTTTAAATACAGAACTGTCACCTCTAAGTTTTCAGAAAGACTACTTGAGCCCCTACTTTGGGGGTGGGGGGACAGTAATTAGTCAAATGACAGGGTTCAGAGCAGGCACTGACCCTCCTTCTTCCCCAGGCTTCAGAGCAGCAGAGGCAGGCAGCGGGGTTTTGGGGGCACCTTCTGTCCTCTCTGTTGGCCTGGGCTTCCGGGATACTTTGGGACCTGCCCTGAACTGATCCCAGCCCCTTCTTTAACGTTACCAACACGATTTGGTGTCTCGCCCCAGAGTGTCCGGTCAGGAGCCTCCCTCCCTGCTGTGGCCATGATATCCTTAATAGGTAACTGACAGTGGCTTAGGACCCCACTGAAGGTCATCAGGCTCCTCCTGTCCCTCAGTCACTGTGCTGCCATGGCTGGCAAGCTCTCCCAAGTCATTCCACAGCAGCGTCTGCACAGCCACTGCCAGGCTCCTGCCTCACTCTCTGACTTAAGATAGCTGACTGTCCTGGCTGCAGAGCCACAGAACCAGTCTGCCAGCCACTGTTCCTTGCTGCTCTAGCCCGTCCCATATCCAGGCAGACACATTATGCTAAACAACTTCCGAAACATGTCTCACCTCTTCCAGGAGTGCCCAGGATAGCCCAGGAACTGGGTTGCAATGGGCCTGAGTTCCTGAGCCTATTTGAGAACAGGACAAGTCTCCACTCTGCTCTTGTTGAAGAAAGACCCTAAGAGCCATGGCCAGGTGACTGTGCCCTTAATTGGTCCTGAACTGACTCCAAGCTCCCTGAGTACAGGAGCTTTGCTCAGCAATAAGCCCTAGGACTCAAAACAGTGCCAGCACACAGCAGTATTTGAAAGCCCCATCTGCTAAACTGATGCCTGTGATAAGGACAAGCAAGTCTTTACCAAATGGGGAAAGGTGTTCACAGTGTGTTTTTGTTTGTTTCATGTTTGTTCGTTTATTCTCCATACAGATGTGCATTCCAACCTTCGATCATTCGCTTAATCAGTGACTATTTACCAAATCCAGACGAGAAATGAAGATGGGTCCAGACCAGCCCCAGCCTCTTCCTCTAAGGAGCTCTCAGCTCAGGGAAAGTGGGGGAGAAGAGGTATAATCAGACTTTCTGCACGATCTGCCAGATACAGAGATGGAATTGGCCAGGAGGTACCAAAGGATTCTGCTTTCTTTCCATCTAGAAGTTGAAGTCACCCCTAACCCTCCATTTAGCAAGTTCTGAAACTCAAACTTAGTAGACCTGGCAAGATAGGTCTCACAGTGCCTGAGCGACACCCAGCACTTTATAGAATAGCCCTGGGTCTCTTAGGTTAAGTTAGCACATTCATTCATGCAACCAATGAGACAAGCATCTACTTCAAGTCATACACTGTATTTGTACTGAGGGCTCCTGCAGGGAACACAGATAACATGTAGGTAAAAATTCAGAGAATGCTCAATAATGCTAAGTGTTGAGACAAGCTCAAACAGAGAAAAAGATGGGTGAAATATCAGACAAGAAGTCCGCCCTTGCTGAGACCATAGCTTCCCCCAGCACCACTCTCTGTGTAGCTCAGCCCACACCCTTTCTTTCAGGGGCCCATATCACCCATCCCTGGGTCTTCCAAGACTATATTATCTCTCTAATGTCATTTTTGGCCCGTTTTATACTAAAGACAATCATGTGTTTGCAGGCATAGATACTTACTGCCCACAGAAAGATAGGATCTTGCTATATAACCCAGGCTGGGCTCAAACTTCTGATTCTTCTGTCTAGACCTCCAGATATTGGGGTTACAAGCATACACATCTGGCTCTGCTCTGGTCTTGTTGCATCTGTCCTGAAAAACCTGGATGTCTTCAAAGTCAGGGGTTCCAGGGGAGAGGCAGGTGTGGGAGGGAACAAATAACTCTGGAGTGCCCCATCACCATCACAACCTAGCTTCCTACCTCTCCTCTCATCCTGTCTGTAGCTGGGTGGGTAAGTAGTACAAGCTGGGTGTGTAAGCTCCACTCTTTCTCAAGACCAGGGAAGTCATTGCTGACTAATACAGAATCTATTTACACTTGATTATCTCCTTCCTGTCCAGTAGGTAAGTTATTCCAGTAAACGATAGACCAACCAGGGAACTCTGCACCGTCCCTGATAGAGCCCTCTTGCTGCCAGATGGGAGGAGGCCAGGACAGGCTTCTAAACATTTCACAGAGCTCTGGGTTGCAAGGCTCTGTTCTGATGCTTGCTACAGTGTGACCTTGCCAGTGCCTGCCCATCTGGGCCTCAGGCAGAAAAAAATGCTAAGCCAAAAGGACTGTTCTTCATTCTGTCACTATGGAGGGAACACGTGTGACCACTAGAGCAGGGCTAAAGTACTAACCCACCCAGGGGCAGCTGGAGACAGAGGGATACAAGGAACATGAGAGGCAAATGTAAGGACATGCTGGGAGCAGGGTCCAAAGCACTGTGCAGTTTGGAAAAGGGGGAGGCCTGTCCTCTGCACAAGAAGGGCCCTGTGCTCTCCAGAAACCAGACCAGCTGCACAAGATGTCAACAAACACAGAGACGGGAATCTTAGGCAAGGGCCCTTCTCTCAGAAATATTTATTGGACTGTAGACTAGAACAGAATAGCAAGGCCAGAGAGTGCTCTGTCTGTCTGCCACCCACTAAGAGAATCAGGAGTGTTGCACAGGGAAGGTAAGGAGATTCAGGACTCTTAGGGACAGTCCCTGGAGATGACTCCAGAAACAGTGCCCTAAAGATTTATTCAAGCAAGATCTGTTACCTCATTTGGATCCTTCTCACATCTGGTCATAAAAAGAAGAAATTTAGCTTTACAGATGAGGGAATGAAGTC
Organism: Rhynchomys soricoides; assembly: GCA_019843965.1. NCBI lineage: Eukaryota > Metazoa > Chordata > Mammalia > Rodentia > Muridae > Rhynchomys > Rhynchomys soricoides. Next base: position 5,539,249 of record JADRCH010000058.1, on the reverse strand, counting down.
TAGAGGGGGTTAGCAACCTGTCCAGGGCTGCACAGCATATCAGGGATAGCACCAAGACTAGAAGCCCCATTGTTTCCTCTTTCCTCACGAAGAATACTGTTTCACTACATTTTCTACTGTTTTTGGAAAGTATACTGCCACCAGCAGAGGCTACACAAGAGGAGACAACAGAAGGGTATCCTTACAGGCCTCTGGACGACACACCTACCAGGTAGAGTTTCAAGGGAAGACAATGAGTGTAATGAAGTCAGTCACATTAGGGCGGCCGGGCTATGTGGAAGGGCGTCCCTTAATCTCTCTTATTATGCTATAAAGCTGATTTAGTAACAACAGGCTAAGGAGTTTTTAATGTGTAATTGCTTACATATTAAAAAGTATGTGAAAATGCTTTCAATTAAAACCGAAGTGAGTCATCTCATGAGCTGACACTGAGTGCTTCTGTAAAGAATTCTGAAGGCAAAGGTTAGAAACGCCAGAAGCCAGGTGTTCCCCTAGCCTGTCTTCAGTGACACTGTCAGCAGCCACATCAGCACCAGCTGCCAAATGTGAGACATATACCCTCCATCACAGCCACTGTCTGTCTGTCTCTCCCTCCCTCTTCTCCAAGGCAGCCCCTCACTCCACTTCGCTCCCCTGTCCCCCATCTCTTGTGTGAGATCTGTTGCATGATGTGATTTCCGTGGCATTTCTTGGTCCCTAGGGTACTTCCACATAAACCCTAACAAGAAACACAGAGGAGGCCCAGTCCACAGTGATCTTCCCTTGCTTCCTCAGAGTCTCTAGGAAGAGCTAGGGTTCTGAGTTAGGTGTCTGTTTCCAAACATTGGAGGACTTCAGGGCAGGATCCTGGATCTACTGCTTCCTTCACAGGCCCAAGTTCGGTGTTCTCTGGAAATGGAGCGTGCTTGTACCTTACAGGCTCCCCCAAGACTGAGTGAATGTAAGAAGTCCTCTGAACTGTCATCCACCCCAAGACAACAGGCCCCATCAGGGCTCCGCCATACCTGATCTACACTGAGCTACAGTCCAGCCTTTTTGCACTCTTTTATTTTAAAAAATATTTTATTTTTATTATTTTTATTAGTAAGTACGTATGTATGGGGAGCAGGGGGCACAGTGCATATGAGTGCATGTGTTCACAGAGACCAGAAGAGGGAGGGTATCAGATCCCCTGGAGCTGCAGTTACAGACAGTTGGGGGCCAGAAGCTTGCAGCCTGGGACAGAGGTTTGGGGAAAGGTAAAGACTGAGCTGTAGCTGGGCCTGGTGGCACCTGCCTGTACTCCTCAATACTCAGGAAGCTGAAACCTACTTGAGCTGCAGGAGGAGTTCAAAGCCAGCCTGGGCAACTTAACAAGACCACCATAAAATAAAATGTAAAAAAGAGAGCCTGGGATACAGGTGCTCACTTAGACTGTTTGTCTAGACCGGTATAAGGTCCTAGGCTCAGTGCCCAGCACTGGGGCAAAAAAACAAAGTTGGGGCAAAAAACAAAGTAACAAAGTACTTGGGTTCTGAAACTGTCTGACCATTGGCCCAACAGATTTGGTCTAAGGGCATCAAATATGCGTGTGGGGGCAGGAAGGAAACGCAGAAATATTCTAGTCTTTCTTTTTGAAACTGAAGCCCAGACAGGCAGCACAGCGGAGAAGGAGCCAATATGAGAATCTAAGAGATGAGCCAAGGAAGATCTGTCCTTGCTTGTTCTCTTCTTTGAGCCAGTCCTAGAGAGTATGAGAGAGAGTAGAGGGGGGAGGAGGGAGGAGGCAGGGGGGAGGGAGAAGAGGGAGGGGAAGGGGGAAGCGGAAGAGAAGGGGAGGGGGAGGGAGAGGGGGGAAGTCACAGTGAAGCATGGCCTAAGGTTTCAGTTCAGAGGGTTACCATGGACCTCAGGGCATGTGAGCCAACCACACATCTGAAATGTTACAGCCCTTCAGGCTGTCTCCCAGTGGACCACCAAGCATGGGCAGACTGGGGAATCATCAAATATCCTCCCATTTAATCAGTGGGTTAACAATAAGTCTCAAAAGGATTAACTTGTTTTTGTTTTTCTTGCCCCAGTTTCCCAATTCAAAGGAAAGGTTGGACTGGTCTCTCCAGCTGAGTCCTCTGTTTTGTGGAACTGGGGAGTGAAGTAGGCTAGGTCCCCCCCCATTGAGCTGCATCCTCTGACTCAGGGTAAGTTTTTAAGGAGGCAGTTCTAGAGTTGGCTTGGGTAGGGTGTAAACAAGGGTCAGACACCTAGAAGGTATTGGAACACAGACCCTTTGGATCTGAGCACTTATCTTGGGGTCAGACATGGTTCTTACAGGTGACAAAAGTGTGGTGTGAGCTGTGGCGGTGAGCTGAGGGAGTCAAAGGAAGCCACAAGTGCTCGCTTCTCCACAGGACTGGGACCAGTTGCTCACAAAAGCTTCCCATCACCTGGAGCTGGGTTGCAGAGGGGAGGACACCATCAATGATGCTGGAGTTGGCACCCAGCCCTGGGGAGGAAGCTGCCTCATAACCAAGCAGCTGGATTGCCTGGGGCTTCAGTTCTCTACTGGTTAAAAAAACCAAAACAAAATAAAAACAGGCCTTCCACTTGAATCCCACATCAACTACTGCAAATGAGGACTAGAGAATTGGCAACCTCCACTGTGATTGTTATTGTCACTGACACAGGGAAAACAAGAGGCACAGAATGTGGGCAAAGCAGCCTTGCACACTGTAACTACCTGATTTAAGGTTTTTGCTACACAGGGGAAACTAAATCCCAGAGGCTACTTGGATGGCATGTGTCCATTCCGGATGTGCTTGGCTCCAGCCTGAGCCCCTTCCGGGCAGCAGACACTGCCCTGGTACTAGGTTCTGTACATACAGCACAGAAATTCAAATAGTACCCTGTAGGAATCACTCTCAAGGCTTAATTTGATGGGCTGGGAATGTGGCTAGGTTGGAGTGTCTGCCTAGTCCAAGCAGCACAGAAACTGAATGTGATGACTCAAGTTAGAGTCAGGAGGATTAAAAGTTCAAGACCATCCTTATCTACACAGTTCAGGGCCTCTTTGAGCTGGAGGCCCAGTGTAAACAGTTAAACTTCCTGTGCTACCTTGTTCCACCGCTGCCTTCAGCACTAACAAGTTCTGGATCTGTCCACGGATCTGAATCCCTTCTTGGGAGTGCTTATACTGACAACTCACCCTGGACCATGTCCACACTTATCAATCGCCATGGTGACAGTACACACAAAGAAGTCAAGAGTCACAAGAAGCCTTGGCAAGATCCTCACAACCAGAAATCGCCCCTTTTAAACTGCCCGTATTCTAAAAGAGGAAAGATATGGATAAAGTGAGGAAGAGGAGGGAGGGGCAGCAAACACTGGCCGCAGAGCCATCTTCTGTGAAAACAAGGTGCCCTCCTCTTCTACTGGTTAACAGGTGGTATGAACCAGTCTGTTTCCACTTCCGTGCTAGCTGGTAAATGGCTCCAAATAAGGTTTTCTGCCTACCTCTCTGCATTTAGGAGTTTCTGAGCAAACTTTCCTCTGGCTCTGGGTATCTCGGGTTAAACTATAACTGTGTTCTAATCTAAAAGCCCCCCCCCCCATGTTAGTGAAACACAAACCAAAAAAATGTGGGGAGGGAGCAAGCAAAGTTGATTCCACAGGTAAAGGCACTTACCACAAAGCCTAATGACCTGAGCTCAAAACTCGAGACTCACATGGTCAAAGAATCGATTCCTGATAATCTGCCCTCTATCCTCCACATGTGCGTGTGTCATGTTTTGCATGCAGGTTATGCACACACACACACACACACACACACACACCATGGGGTGGGGGAGTAAAACAGCTCACTGCCCCTCAGCTATCGCTGTGAACAAGCACACTTCCACAGAGAAGGTGGCAAGATGTCCAGCAGACCCTCCTTGTTGAGCTGTGAGCCCAGCGTGTTATGGCCTAAATGTGCTCTGTACCCCCAGAACTAGTGTGGTGTTCACTAGCTGCTCCCTGTAGCAGTGTTAAGGTGGGATTTAATGGGAGGAGTTTGAGCAATGGGGATGGAGTCTTTATAAATAGACCAATGCCATCCTGTGGAAGTGGGTGAGTTCTTGCTCTGTAGGGAAAGCAAGGTCTTCCCTCGTCTCTTCCCCTCATCTCTTCTGGGCAGGTTTGCTTGCTGTTTTCTGTTACACTATAATGTGGCACAAGGCTTTGGCGTCTGTCTCATCTTAAACATACCACCTACCTACAGAATCACAAAAGCACACCTCTTTCTATTACACACTCGTTATAAACCGCCTGCTCTCAGATATTCTGTCACAGGAACAGAAAACAAACTAAAACTCTGGGCCTGCGCTCTGCTCACCTGTCATGATCCTTTGGGCTTCATAGGGCTCCATGTAACCAGCACTCTCGCCCTTTCCTGCTTTGCTCTTGAGGTCGTTCTTGGCATCAAAGGGATCCGAGTAATCATCAGCTATGGTCACCTGCAGGGAAGAAGAGAGTGTGAGGCCATCTTTGGCTTTGTATCACCACTGTGCACAGCCAGGCATCGCTCCAGCCAACAGAAACCGCTCCTGGGCTAGCAAGGAGGGGAAGGGGAGCAGGAAACATGAGCCCATCCTGGGGGAACTAGAAGAGCAGCTGAGTCGAGGTCAGATGCACACAAAGTGCAGAGATGAGGACCTAGAGTCGTGGGGAACACGTTACTACGTTTAAGATGGAACAATGAGGAGAGAGAAAGTTGGGAGATCACAGAAAGCACAGAAATGTTGGCAGGCCCTTGGTGCTGGCTGCAGCCCAAGACCTCAGACAAGGATAGCTACGTTCTGCGTCCCGTTTTTCTCCAAATCTGGAACATAATCATGTTGTGGGTCATCACACAACAATTTGGTGAGATCAACACATATAAAAGACGAGTGTGGCCCTAGAGAGGACTGATGAAAACAGACTCAGCAATGAAGAGATGCCAGGGTCGAAAATCCGAACAGGCCAGGAGTCTGAGGGCCAGCAGACCCTTCTGTAACGGACAGGCAACTGAGGTCCAGGGTGGGTATCGGCATCCCCACATCCTCACACACAAAGCCTATTCTGGTGCTCTCACTTGGCAGTTGGCCAGAGCCCTGCCAGCCCATTGACTAGCAGCAGAGAAAGAATGAGTCACTGGGGCAGGTCTCAAGCCTGGGGAGTGCGCATATCTGGAATTCTACTGCTCTACAGGAGAAGCACCACATTTCCTGGTAAAGGATAACAATTTCCATTAGATGGCTTCAGGGGAACACAGCACCTCTTCTCTCAGTTCTGACTCCCTAGTCCCCACAGAGAAGAAAAGGACAAGAGCTCTCTCAGTCCAAACCTTTATTACAGATCAGTCTCGCTCCAAACTCCCATCGCCCTTCCCCCTCACACTTCGGGTCAGGTGTCTAGCAATGAGCAAACAAGTCCTCAATCTCCCAGCTGCTGCCCAGGGAGGGTGGAGGTTAGCATCCCCCTGGCTGGATTGTTATTTAAATCGTAGGTCTAATTAGAAACCACAGGAGCCGCTCTTCTCTCTCTGCTCCTGGAATGTAAGGCATTTGCAAGGCCTGTAAACTCAGGAACTGGAGAGGACCCCAGTCTCTGCCTGGTGAATGGCAGCGGCCCTGGCAGGGCGACACAAGAGACCACCAGCTACCTGGAATGTAGTGCCCGAAAAGGGAGAGCAGGCACTCCCTGGTCACTAAACTGGAGCTCACGATCAGGGAAGACTCAGGCCTAGAGCACCCAGCAACTGAGCAGACGAAGCCAGGTTAGGCTCTGGTCCCAGGGGCCCCTCCACATGATGACATGGTAATCAGTGCCTTTCAGTGAGCTCAAATGACACCAGGCCAGGAAAGGGGGGCTGGGGAGAGCTGGGCTCTCTTTGTCTTTCATTTGATATTTGCACTCTACCATCTGCAGAATACATTAAGAGTTATGTATGGGAAGCAGCGTGGGTCAGAACAGTTCAGATGTGGGTCTTGTGGGCAGAGCTGTGAGTTCAAGGGACCAGACATCCCAAAAGAGATCATGAAGTACATAGCTAGCTGCTGCAGGTGACAACTAACAATTAGCTGCTCCTGCCCCACATGCCCTGTCTTAGCAATGTGAAAATCTTCTAGTCTTCAGAGAAAAGGGGAAGAAATCAAAATTATTTGGGGTTTCTACTGGAGACCGTGGGTCACCAGTAAGGTGGCGCCTAGCCTAGCTGTAGTCTCCAAGGTAATTCAGCAATCAGCATTCCAGCCCCCTCTTGGAAGTGCTCTGTAATTTGCAAACATGGAGGCTTTCAGGATATAAACCAAATCTTTGTTCACCTTTGGATGGGAGCGCTGAGAAGCCTGCGATAAAGCAGGCGTTGTCTATATTTTCTAATTAATATGAGATCTGAGCTCAGGCTGTCATGCCCCCACCTCCGGCTGCCTGCCTGCTTACTTCCTTTTGCAATCAGAACTTAAAAACCCTAAAACCAGGAAAACCCCAGTCTCTGACGACATGTGGTTCTAGTTATACCTGCTGACAGCTGAAAATCCTTCCGTTTAAAAAAAAAAAAAGTTTAGAATTCTGTTAGTTTAAAAAGCAAATCGGAAGGTCCCTAAAATGTATATTTAATCAATTTGCTTTTGAACTTCAAAGTGAGGCTGGTGGAGGGGAGGGAAATTGAGTTTAAGCAACCTGAAACTTGGCAAACACTGCACTGAACGGTCCAACCTTACACAAATCACGTCCTAGTTGGAAGTAAAATTTTAACCAGGTGTTAGGAAGGGGGCAGGGAGGAGCAGAGCCCCTTGTGAACCACCATAGGCCCCTGGCTACAGAGACTGGGTGGTGCGACAGCTTACCTACCATGACTATCCTGGTTACCTGGGGCTCATGGCAGGAGCTGTGCCTGAAGGCTGCTGTGCGTTCATATAAAATGAGTGGCTTTCCACAAATGTGGGCCTGCTGGGGTTGCTTGCTTTAGGATGCTCCAGTTAGCAGATACATCCGCTAAGTCTAAATGAACTGTTCAACCATAGGGACCAGCCAAGACTTCTGTGCAGGCTGTCCCATGGCACAGGCAGCCTTCTGTGGGAAGCAAGGCCCTCGGTCCCTGCGTTAAAGGGTCTGAGACAGCAAAAGGGCAGGGATCCAGGCCACTTCTTCCTTGGCTCTCTCCCCTATGACTAAAGGATTTTCACCTGCTCATATATCAGCCACGGAGCAGCCCTGAGGCAGGGCCAGGTCAAGTCACCAAGCATCCAGAAGGAGGCCCTGCGACCAGCCCATAGCGCCTAACTCCCACTCTGGGATTTAAAATCCACCATCCCCAACATTCTTCTTCACCGTGGTTCTGTGGGCTGCCTACAGGTTGGGAGCTGGCCCTACCGTACACAAGCTGTGGATAGAGCTCTGTCCCTCCCAGTAGTCAAGGCTTACAGGGAGATAGGAAGCTGTCTTGCTGTCCATCCATCCCAAGGGAAGTGCTGAGGAGGGTGGGTATGGCCACATGGCTACCCTTGCAGACGTCTTGGTAAGTGTTTTCTTGCTTTTATAAGATAGCAGTCCCATGTGAAGAACTGGGACCTCTTGTGGGAAGTGCGGTAATTTTCACCAGAATCAATGGAAATCCCCAAATGTGCAGAGTCTGACACAGCAATTTCACATCTCAGTATTTACTCCTAAATGTGCACATGGAAACATGGGCAAAAATACTCAATGAAGTACGTCATAATGAGAAATCCCACACAACCTCTATTTTCATCTACAGGGGAACTGTCAAGCATGCCATGTCATCCCACCCTGGGGTATTAACCTGCAAATTAATCCAAGGCGCTAACAGTCTTCTCCATGAGCTGCTCACTCTAAAAGGAAAGGGTCATGACGGGATACTAAACACAACATGCCTATTTATGAGAAAAAAAACAGGAACCTGAGTTGATCAGCTGAAGAAAATGTCTGCACAGAGCTAGTCCCTAGACTGACAGGTGTGGGAGAGAGTCAGAGCTGCAAACAAGGAGAACCTATTACTTACTGTGTGACATGCAAGCCCAAGAAGGGCCACAAACTCTTCTACCACAGGCTATTTTTGGAACAGCAGACAGACTGCTTCCCAAACCTGTCTAAGACAGAAATGGCCTGGAATGACTGTTAAGACAACAGACTCCTTGCCTCAATTGTCTGTGTATTTAACAAGCAACTCAGGTGATTCTTATCAGGGATCAAAAAGCAAGAGCCAGCCCCCTCCACCACTAGTCTGAAGGCAAACCTCCAGTCACTATTCTGGAATTTCACTTTTTCCCAGGGATTTCTCAGCCTTGCTCATAAAGTTAAGCAAGGGTGTTGCTCCTGCTACCCTAAGGGTCAGTAGGAGTGAAAGCTGACCTAACTTGCCTTTGGTCTATCGTCTGAAAATCTAGATGCAGAAGGCAGGGCATCCTCTGCAATCCTGAGAGCTGGTTCCAACGGAGTAGCATGGCCTGTGCAGGAGTAGAGGATTCACAGGCAAGCCTCCCGCCCTGTCCCCCTTCCCCTCACAGAGCTTCCCAGTCCAGGCGGATCACAAGGTTCACAGTCCAGATGCCTTCGGACCTTGCCTACCAAGCTCTCAACACACAGATGTGTACATCCTAGGTCCAATTTGCCAACAAAGAGAGAAGGGGAGGGCAGCTGCTATGCTCTAAGAATAGGACACATGCACCAGCCCATGCCCATTGCTCCACAGGCACCTCCACACCTATCAGTCACTTTGAGGTACCTGTTGCCTCTGGGAACTGGTGGCACAGAGGTTCCAGTTCAGCTGTGGGCCTGCAGGGAGGGGGATGGGAGCAGGGTTCTCTATGCTGCTTTCCCATCCATCTCTGGGGAGTGAGGGTATGGTACCCTATGAGGGTTCAGACTTGCCATGCCATGCCAGTTTGTTTACTCCAAGTGTAGACCCCTGCAAGGTCTCAGGCAGGCCATTTCTCATCATTAACACCAACCTTAGCTTCATTAACAGTTTGAAGCCACGGATCTCTAAATAACTGGGGAAGCACACACACACACACACACACACACCGTGTTTACACATGTGCAAAGTATATTATAGGTACAGGTGAAGCCCAGATTCATTCCACACCCAGACTTCTCCCATTAGAGCCACTTTAACCAATAGTGAAAACAGACAGGCTTTTTGCTGTAATGAGGGAGCAAGTGAACGGCCACCAGGAGCTGGCTTCATGGTAATTCACCTGGCTAAAGAGAAATAATATAGTGTGACAGGGCCTGTCATTCACAGATGGATGGTGGGGTTGGGACACCACAAGCATTTTGGCCTTGGGCTCTTTATCTTGCCTGCTAGCTTTCAGTTCAGGGGTCATGACCCTTTCTGTCACTTGGGGCCCAGAAGGGCTCTCTGAAGGTGGGCACAGACATGTTGGAGCATTACATTCTTACTGCAGTAAAAGGGCTCTGTGACTGTCCCCTTAGGAGGCCTAGACCCACTTAGGGACCCACTGTGATACAGGACCCGGCATCCACCGGAGGGAGGCTCTGTTGCCATACCAACAATGGAACATGGGTGTAGGAAGTGTAGCGAGGGGCTGAGGGGAAGCAGCAGTGGAAAGGGTTTTGTGTAGACTGAGAAACTGTGCAGCAATAAAGCAACAAGCACACCAGGAAGGAAACTCCTGTACTGGTGCTGTCCAGTTGGAGGCTCTGGGGCTTCTGCTCTGAGTGGCAGGTCAGCTAACTGGATGCTACAGGCATCATGGTGTGTCTCTTGACTTGGTCATGCAGCTCTTGGGCAGTCCATGACACAAGCAGCCCAGTTTTAAGGGTTGATCAAATGGGTGGGCTGTCCTTGGAGCCCCCAACCAGGGCATTGGGGCTGAAAAGCACCTGCTTGGGGCCATCCAGACAGATGCGCTGAGAGGGGAGGGCGTTGCTCAAAGGCCATGGTTGGGCATTGACAGTTCAGACAAGCAGTTCTCTGGAACAGCCTCTGCTAACCATCTCTGGGTAGCTCTGTGCAACCTGCTTTATTTCTCTGCACTCTGAGTTCCCCCAGGATCTGGGGCAGGGTGGTTGTAAGGAGCAAGTAAGATGGTACCTGGGATGTGTCAGTATTTATGAAGATCCCTGAGTGCTTGTTTCAAAACAGGAGGCACCTTCTGTGTGCTCAGCGCCCAGTAAATACTGTGGTGCAAAAACCTATAATATGACCTCTGCCTAAGAGAAGCCAAAACCTAAAGGTGAAAACAGACTCAGGAGCCCCTCCACCCTTCTCGCTCAAAGCCCGGTAATTACACACAGGAAATAACCACAATTAAACAGGACAGCAGCTCTCATAGTTCTCCGTCCCCCAAAGAGAAAGCCTCAAGCAATAACCCTTTCTCCCCGCTTGGCACCTCCTCCAATTGTAGCAAATGTCCAGAGGTTCAAGCCCACCCTGTCTGTACAGTGTGCATCCCACATCCAGCCAGTGTCCAAGGCTCAGGTGTCCACAGATCCAGCCGTAACACCCTACCTAGGTATGCAAGCAAGTGTCCTTACTTGCCTCTCCCTGTCCTCTGGGGTTTTGACCAGCATAGACCAACCCCCAGTAAAGGCACGCCAATAAATCATTTCTGACACAGTAAGGAAATTAATTTGGGAAGATTAATTAGCTGCATTCATGCAATCAGCCTCAGCTTCTGGAAAGGAGAGGGTGGGAGAGCACTCTTGAACTCGGACTTAGAATGGGCTCCCTCTTTTTCCTCTCAAGATCTGACTCAGTTTTGATCACTCTAAGCTCAAGGCCCCTGTTTCCTCACAGAAAGGTACCTGCTGAACACTTGGCCCCAAAACTCAAGCAAGAAGGAGTTCAGAACTCAGTGATTCCGATACGCAGGATGCCATCACTATGGAAGTGATCTGCCATTTATGATGAACTGAGCTCTGCCTCTCCTAGGGCCTGTGTGTGACTTTTTAGTTAGCATTCCACCAAGATATCCCTTTACTGACTGTCCATACCTGTTCCACATTAGGAGGCCAAGGGAATAAATGCACTCTAACACACACATACACACACACACACACACACACACACACACACAAACTTTCTAGTCCTGCCTCTGGGATAGCCACAGCTGCCTGACTAAATACTTGCAGGTTCCAGCTTGTCAGGAAAAAGACATTCCAAACCAGCCTCTGCTGGCTCCTGCCAGGCCCACTCACAGCCCTCCTTTTCTCTCTCACACACCCACCCAACTCTTTCTGCTTAGCACCCTCCACCCAGGCTGTTAATCTGGGTAGGAAGCTGGAGCATAGCCTGGCCCAACCCTGTTTACCCAGAAACTTACTGTCAAATGTTAGGGGCAGGCCTGTCAGCATCCCTCCAGTAGTGAGACATTCTATTCAAACTCAGAAATAACCCAGTCCAGGAGCTTCCCAACTGCTGTCCGTCAGGATCTCTGGACAGAGAATTCGGTACCTCTCTCTCAGGACAGACTCAGCTGACACCCAGCAGTGTTGCACACTACCAAGGAGGTGGCCCAGTCAGTCTATTGGCTCTCAACTCGTGTAAGCTTTGCACAGGGAAACCTTACATATGCCACTATCTGAAGAAAGAAGGCCGTCGTCCAGTTTGGAAACCAGGAATCCACTGAGCATGGGAGGGAGGCCCAGGGAGGGGATGAAGTAACCAAGTCAATGCCAGAGACAGGAGCCAACACCTTTCCTAACTTCTGAGTCCACACCCCTCCATTTCTGCAATTCCTATCGTTCAAAATTGTTCTTTTAAACCCATCAATAAATATTTCAAAGAAATCTCACCATAGCCACCTTTTAGAAACCCACCACCACACATCTACCCCTGCCCCTCCAGTTTAGCTTCTCCTGCAAGGAGCACCCAGCACAAATAGCTCTCTGTGAGAGGTGGGCACCAGGCTGGGCTGGCTGTGTTGTATCTGACCACTGTTCCCTTCTTCTCCATAGCAGCCTCCATCATGCTGGGCCAATCTACCAACCAGACAATCCTTCCTCCCCGGCTTCTTGCAGGGGTGAGGTGGGGGGTAGGGGGTGTTGGATAGGGCAGCAAGCACAGCGCCATACGCCATACCGTGGTCCACAAAATCAAAAGCAGGGACGTTACAGAGCTAAGGCTGGGAAGGGAGGGATGCAGGGACAAGGGTGTAGGAACTAAGGACCCCCTGCCTTATTTTGTAGAAATACAATGGGCAGCACTAACAGCTTTGCCAAGGTCACCGGAACACCAGAGCAGGCCCTCTCTGTATTGACCAGGAGCAACTAGAGGCTTCCACGCAGCCAGAGGGAGACAAAAGCAGAATCCCTAACCCTGAAGGAGAAGAGACATGGCTAAAGTCATCTGTTAGTGTGGGTATCTATAAACTGTCAATACTTCCAAACTGCAGTTGACACTTCCCAGTTTCCTGGGCATTTCCCTGTTTTTGATAGACATGGCCCATCTATCACCACTCCCCTCATGAGGAAAAGCCAGGACTGCAGTGAGGCTTTCTTGCGGTGAGAGCAGGCCCAGGAAGTGGTTACTCCCATGTGCTCATGGGGAAGGTATGCAGAGCAAAGCAGCAGTGCCTGGGAGTCTAAGGCCTGCGCAGTTCAAGGTGGGACCTTCAGAAACTAGGCATCCATCCCCAGTGAGAGAAGTCACCAAGCAGAGCCCATCCCTCCAGTGACCCTCTCTGTGCTGAAGCTACCAGGAAAAGGGGAGGCTGTTGGCCTGGTGCAGCTCCTGGGCACATGGTGCATTTCAATCAGCAACAGCAAACTGTACTGAGTGAAGGGTCATTTCTCTCTGAATGGGGCCCATTAGGATGATTCATGCACAGCTCCTCTCTGAGCCCAGAGGCAGACTGGGGCATCCGTTAGGCACAAGCAGCAATAAAGAGCTGCCCTCCCCCCAACAGACACTTTCTTTTTATTGATGGTACACAGCATCAGCCACAACTACCACCACCATGAGATTCCCAATTATGTTCAGATTAATAGTGAATGCTCAGTAATAGTTGATTTACTTAAGTAATGCTATCTTCTTGTCATGCCTGCTCAATCCTGAGCAAACTTTTTCATGTACAGCTGTAGGTTAACAAAGTGTCCTTACACCCAAAATGCCATGTCTCACATGCCCTTGGCACTTGGTGGCAGAATTCAGGTACATCATGCAGGCCTGGACTGCCTGCTGTTTAATCCTCCCTCTGCCCACAGGCTCTGGTCCGCAACCTTTAACAGGCTTGTCTTTTCTACTTCCCCTAGGAGAAGTGCCTCTTATTTAACCTTAGCACAGTCCCTGGTGGACAGCAGGGTTCCAGCAACGTATGCTGGGCAAGAGCCAGGGGTATGACAGAGATGGCAAATGGTGCGGGTCTGAGCCTCCAGTGCCACTGTTTCCAGGTTTTCTGCCAGCTATAGGCTCTGGGCAAGCCCATCCCTTCTCTCAGCCTGAAGGCTCCTAACTCTCTAGGGAGCCACCATCCTCCTGTGTATGGAGGAGGCAGGGTAAAGGAAGCCGAGAACACAATGCTCAGCACCCTGTACTGGCACAGCAGGGGCACTAGAGGATACATAAAGGATGCCACCATCCTTCCTTACAGCCCACAGTCTGAAGGCCTGTGTGAACTTCTCCGGATACAGAGCCTTCATTCGGACCACCGATCAGGTGGCTTATTTGGGAGAGGACACTTAGGAGAAGGAGGAAAGGAGCCTGAGAAGGAGAAGTAGCTAGAAAAGCTGAGCTGCAGGGTCAGCTGTGTGCCTGTTCTAAGAGAGCAACAGGAAGAACCCTCAAGCAGAGAAGGGAATCACCAGAGGGGAGGCAGGAAGGACCCCTGGAGACTGACTGACTGGCCCCAAGGAGGCCTTTCTGGTCAGCTCATCCCAGCTGAACCAGAAGGGCACCAAGCATACCACCCCAAGGCCCCCATTAGCTTGTCTCTTACTCTGCTCACATATTTGATCTCGCCATTTCTATTCCTTCACTGTGAAAAGAGGAGACCAATCTTCCATGACCATTACAGAGGGAACCTCCCTCTGTAATGCTGAGCAAACTCTAGAGAGACAGCCCAGGTCTCACCAGAAACCACCTCCTACAATAAACACCTCCTGTCTCTTCACCCTCAAAATAGGTGCCTGGACAGAAGTCACATCGGACCTGGTGGGCCTCTTTAGTCCCTGCAGAGGCCTGCATGGCCTGAACAATGCACGACCATGGTCCCCAGGGAGATAGAGACAGAAAGGCAGGCACCGCAGGTCACAAGAACATGGAGAGCCCTGTCACCTCTTCCTCCCCCCAGGGCTACCAGAGGCCTTACCTCTACAGCTTCCCCCCTTTGGCTTCTTTTTGACTTCAAGCTGCATGGAAGAGGTCTACAGGGAGCAAAGAAAATGCTCTCGTGGGAATCTTGGGCGTCTAAAAGGCGTACTTGTTTCTTGGGTTAAGTACTACAGGATTTTATTTTTTCAGGGATTTTGACGTTTATGGTCCCCAGGGCCAACTTCATGACATGTGGCTTGTGCAGTCACATAGGCCAGGCTTGATTTAATGTCTTGCTGTCACTGATTTGAAAATTCTTTTCCTCTAGTGTAAAAGATTGAACCCAGGGCCTCCAAAAGTGTTAAGCATGGGCTACATCTCTCAGCCATATTCCCAGCTCTCAATAATTTTTTAATGATGTGATTTACATTATTTTGGGAGAGAGTGGCCCTGCAAATGATGTTGCTGATTCTGATTGGCTTCCACACCCAGAAGTTCCCATGGAGCATTTGAGGCTCAAATTCCTTTTGTTGTTTGTTTCTCAAGACAAGGTTTCTCTGTGTAGCCCTGGCTGTCCTAGAACTTAACTGTGTAGACCAGGCTGGCCTCACAGAGATCCACCTGCCTCTGCCTCTCAAGTGCTGGGATTAAATGTGTGTGCTACTACCCACAACTGAGGGAGGCTCAAATTCCTAATGACCTCTTCACCCCAGCTTGGCAGCATTTGCTAAATTACACACCCAGTGCCTCCATTTCCCCATCAGTGGGACAGATATCATTTAAAGATGAACAAAACCAAAACACAAATCAAAGTAAGTCTCTCTGTGGTTCCACTACCACCACCAAGCCTTTGGGAAGCATCATAACAAAGCAATCACCTGGGTGGAGTCCACAGTGATGGTGTATGTCCTGGCCTGGGACAGTCCTCTCCCCCAGGGCCTGAACTGTTATCTAGAAACTGTATCCCACAGGGTCCCCGAGCACCCTGAACTGTATCTGGAAAACACCGTCCCAATGTTCAGGGAGGAGCTCCGCAAGTCAGGCCCAGAACAGCTCGTATTTATTAATGCACACGGTAAACTCTCCCTCCAAACAGGTCATAATTCACCAGCCACAGGAAACATCTCATCCTTAAAGAGAGGCAAAAGAATGCTGAACCAAATACCAGACTTATCAACTTAAAAAAAAACAAAACAAAACAGTCTTTTAAAGTGGTCTTGCTAGGTAAATCGGGAGCTGAGGAAGGGATGGCCTCTTGTTTATAAGTCAACTACCTAAGATGTCCCTGAGCCAACACCTACTTCCTCTCTGCTGAGACCAGGCACGACTCACAGGGTTCAAATCCTGGAAACCCTAAACCACTAGTGCAAGGACACAGGAACCTCAGACCAGACCTTGAAGGTACAAAGAGGATGAAGTCACCACAGTGGGTACTGCTGAGGAAGCACCTACAGCGGACCAGGCTCTTGGCTCTTAGTTTACCAACCTAACCTCTGAGCCAATGCGTCATCCCCAGTGCTGGCTCTCCCATGCCACCCACTTTTTCCCAGCAACAGGAAATCTCCAAAGGAAGGCTTGACAGGAAGAGGAGGAAGCTTTGCCAATTTGGCTCAGAGGTGCCAACCCTAGGCAAGGGCGGCCCTAACACTCCCTAGTCAGCCAATACTGGAAGTCTCTCTTCCTCAGACAGCAGCCCTTGTGTCTTACTTTACACACCTGCCACCTGCCGGGGCCACACCTGGGGAAGCAGGGCTTCCTCCTGTGGCCTGTGCTAACAGGCTCCTGGCTTCTAGCTCTCACCTCTCTCCATCCTTACACTAGGCTCATCCTGCCTAGGAACCCCATTGCTCTACCCAAAGTCCTACACTGATAGTCCTCATCCTTAGAGGAAATGAATGCTACCACTGTTATCTGTGAAAGAGGCCGCCACTGGACCTCCTCTGAACAGAGAAGGGAATGAAAATCAGAAGGAAACCAGGAACTTGCCTCCCTCCCTGTGTGAGGATCGGAGGAAGCCCTGAGTGAGCTGAGTACAGAGGATATAATCCTGAGTGGATATGTATGCTTGAGACACACAGCGACACCCAACGCCTCAGACCCGTGAAGCAAAGCTCTCTGGTTCAAGCACTAACATTGGCAGTGTGGAGTTAAGCCCTCCCCAAGTGCTGTACAAAATTAAAGCACTGAGGTTCCTGATGGTTGTGGGGTTGGCGATACTCACCCAGAGCCAATATGGCCCAGCTGATCGCAGCTTTTCTACACATGTGTCTACTCTTCCTTCATTCCCTGGCTGCCAAGTCAGGTCAAGTTTCAGGCAGGAGACATGGTGAGCTGTTCTGCAATAGATGGCATTCCCTCCTTACACATTCACTTAGGGCCCTGGCTTGCTGAGAAGGTATTCTCATGGCAGGTACCTAGTAAACACACTAGATTTTGGTATTCTGTGTTTTTGATAAGGAGGAAGATGCTACATTTTCTAGTTAGAGCTACCAAGAAAAGGGAACAACAGTAAGGTAGATTCAACTCACTTTTTCTTGGAGCTAAGAGTTGAACCCAGCTGGGCTAAAAAGTCAAGTAACCATATTTTGTAGTGGAGACTGTTAGATTCAAAAGGTGCCAGCCCCATGGGAGTTAAGAGGGAGAAGTGGGCCTGTGAAGGCCAAACAATGACTCAGAGCAGCACTCTCCAAAGAGCTGAATGAGCCCCAACATCCTGATGGGTAGTCTGCTTGCCCATTTGCTGGAAATGATGCAGGTGACCTGGAATACCCACAGGTCTTCTTATAGACACATCAGCCATTTTAGAGGGGCTTGGCCAATAGAATGGCTCAGTGACAAATCTCTCTGCACCACTTCTGTCAGCCACCCTCCAAGCAGTGAGACCAAGAGAAGGCTCCAAATGCCTAATCACAGCTGAGCCTCCAAGCTAATGGACTGGCTTGGGTGGGCTTGGTTGCTGAGTGAAGCAGGAAGGCCCTTTCCCCCTCAGAAGTCACCATAAAGTCCAGACAACCCCTCCTGCAATGAGGGAGCAGGGTTCCGATTTGAAGAGAAAACTGGATTCCCATTCACCATCTCCATTCAGGACACCAAGACGCTAACAGGCAGAACTTGTTCTGCTGCTGCTGAATATGCCCCAGTAATAACAGGGCTCACCCTTCACCATTTAATATTAACCTTGTTACCAATGATGTCATAAAACCAAGGGCCAGGAAGCTCTCTCATGGCCACACTCCCCATCTGCTATGGGAGGGAGTCAAGCACTCACCCCTTCCCTGGTAGCAAGTCAGGAGGACCTAGGGCCCTTCGGTGGACAAGAGCCTCTACATGTGTGCCACACCCAGTGTTTTGGCTACCTGAGACCACACACGTGTGGTTCAACAGACATGCTCCAAAACCTACCTAATCTCAGGCTGTGCTCACTTGGGGACTTCTACCCACAAGGAATTGGGGGAGGGGGTGTCCCTGGAAGATGCACTCTCCACTCTGGACCCTGCTCGTTTGAGTCACAATAACATGGCGTCTGGATTCTGTCTCATGGACACCGGTGGAGGAGGAACTAAGGAATGTATTCTGAGAAGACTTGATCCGTGGGGGTTGCCGGATGAGTAGCTAATCCCGACAACAGGACGGGAAAATGTTCTGTGGGGTCAGAAAGAGTAGTATGAGCACCAATAAACAGAAGTTATGAGAAATATTTTGACTCAATTTCAGGATGACCTGACAGCTGTTCCACACAGAACAGGATACTCTGGGAGGCAGTGGGCTCTCTGCCACAGAGGACTCCAAGCTGAGAGCGGCCAGGACTGGCCCACAGGAACACCTAAACTGCTATCCTCTTTCAATGGAAGCTCTATGTTCCTCCTGAGGTCTCCACAGCACTGCAGATCATGGTACTGGGGACAAGATGGCTGTTCCAGGTTAAGAAGAGATGAAGGTCATAGGACTGGGTCCAGTGTCTCTAGGGTAGCTTCAGGGAGGGTCCCAGCTGCATCAGAAAGGTTGGGTAATGTAGGAGAGGCGTGATTACACTCAAATCTGGAATTTTGCTATGTCCATGGTACACAGAGAAACCAGCCTTGGACTTCCTGTGGGGTATTAAAAAGGTGAGGTTCCCATACATTCTGCTAACCTACTCAAGTTCTTAGTCAAATGAAAGTAACTACACACAGCAGAACCCCACAAAATATGGACAGAAACAACCCCAGATCTGACCTACTCCTGGTCCAGTCTAATGTTGGTCTAGCGCTATCCCTGAAGTTTGCCACCAGATACTCTGACTTAACTGCTACCAGGAAGGACCTGGGGGCCGTATTTTCTAAAAACTCTCTGGGAGCTTTGGCATGAACACCCAAGACTGAGAATCCCCAGTAGTAGTAGATGTGTGCCAACACCTAACTATTAATCCCATGATTTCACAAACCCAGGGGAAGTGATTTGCTCAAGGTCCCATGGTGAGTCAACAGGCAGGGAATCTGAGCTTGAAGAATGGCAGCCCAAACCTTCACCTTGTACAGGGCAGATGAAGCTATGCAAAGCTTGAAAACAAGAGCCTTCCTGGCTCTGGGGTCCCTCCACCCCAGGAAGCTGAGGACCCCATGGAGAAAAAACAATAGCCATGTTTGCTCCACCCCACCCAATACAGGTGACACTCCCCTGTCCCAGACTAAACTTTGATGACCTAGAAATACCATGGGAACAGAATTCTCCCAAACATCCCTCTTTCTTCCCAGAAGCAGCATGTAACCAAAGTTTGTAACTGTTTATTAGCATCTGGGAGGAACAAAAGGAGGCTGTAAAAAAGCTGGGTGTCTTCAGTCCTAATGAGCACACAGCCATAGGAAGCTTTTCTCCAATGACACCACCAGAGACCTGCCAAAACGTGCTGCCTGCCCAGAGTTCTGCCCGCACAGGACTCAGCACAAGGAACCCCCAGGGCCTTGGAAATGTTGTAAGAACTTGGCCGGGCAGTCTCTTAGAGTGATGACCTCAATGTCTGCAGAGCAAGGGGTTCCAACAGACAGGAAAACCCTGGTGTCCTACTCTTGAGGGGACTCTATTGTGGCCAAAGAGCCTGATTCCACCGATCCCAGGATGACAGAAGAGACCTAGAGAGAGTAAAGAGTAGTGTGAACCCACAGCTCAGGGACAGGAAAACCAGCAATGCCCACTGTCCCAGCCAGGCCAAACTCTATCCTGCAAACAAATCCCGAATCCTCATGGCATCTGCCAGTGGGCTTAAACAAGAGGCCCAGAGCCTGCTGAACAGGAGAAAGCCAGCTCCCAGGACTCTGTTATGTTGTAGTTGTACCAACTGCTAAGGGACCAGTGCCATTTGGAAGTGTCCTCTTTCTGGGGTCCCAGAACAGTATACCCCTATTGCTCCCCCATCCCACTCACACCCAGCCGCCAGCTTCTTCCAATGGCTTCCTGTCCATATCAGACTCACTTGGGCTTATCACTACATGTTCAGCATCTACCTGGTCCCCACAGCAGAGCACTGATCTCTTAAGTTCAAATCCTGCTGCACCACTGTGAGAAGATCACGTAACCTCTCAGGGCCTCAGTTTCTTCACCCACCAAGCCAGGGTAAGAAGAGTGCCCAGCTTCAGTGCTGGGTGACAGCAAGGGCTTGACTGGGGCTGCCATCATTCCAGACTCCATGACCCACTTAATAATGTTTTCTGAGGCACCCCTCCAGCTCACAAAGAAGTGAGCCCACAGTTCCATCGCCTACTCCACATGGCCTCCCTAGGGCAGGGCCCATGCTGGGCTCTAGACACAAAGCAGAATGAGACACAACTGTGGGCCTGCAGGTCACAAGCTAGCCAGGGGACAGACAAGGGCTCACAAACGGCAGTGACACAAGGAGCCTCGAAAGTGATCTTCCATACTCTGTCACGTGCTAACGGGATGTTTTTGTTGTTAAGTCTGGCTCTACTGTAACTAACTCCCAACAAGCTGTATGTGTTTTTAAAGAACCGAATAAACTACATTTAGAAAACTCTGTATAGCTCCCAGAACCCTCTTCTTTACAGCCTGAGCCAGGCTGTTTGCCTGGTGTTGCCCAACTCCAATGTCAGAGATGCAGGCCTTGACCTTGGTGTTCTACTTGCCAGAGGCTAATGGCCACATGACATGGCGTGAACACAGGCACAGTACTTGAGGGGACCCCTAGGCTTGAGTGCCAAGAAGGCAGACCTTATACCCCCAAAAAAAACCAATGGTCCAGCAAGACGGAGGAACAAATGCTTATGTGTACACCACTGATCACTGAAGTAATTTCTAAGTGTTACATGTTCTTTCCCAAACCCCCACTGAGTCATCTCACCATACTTGTTAAAGAGTCCTTACAGCGAATATTCCAGGGCAGAGTCCGTTCATCTTTATGCTCTCTGTCTGTATCTCCTGCAGGGCCTGACACAGAGAATATGGAAAATTGAGTTCTGTAAGAAAGGGAATGGGCTCAGAGAGGCTAAGAATCGCACCCAGGGTCACAAAGAAAAGCAGCAGGCCCACCTGACCCTTAAGCTTCCATCTTGCCTCAGTCTACTGCCTGTCTTTTGACACAGGAGCCACTGTCCCCACTGTTTCCCACTCAGTAATTTATTAGCCAGCCCCTGCCAACCTGTGACCGGCCAGGGCGTGCGTGGGAGGTCCCGAGACTAAGGCCACCCATCAGGAAGGTGGCTGCAAAGTGACAAGGAAGGGTGGGAAAGGACAGATAGGACTTGGAGGGAGATGTCTGCTGAAGACAGAACAAAGGCAGGGGTGGGACGGGCAGGATGGGAGGTGAGGAAGTGAGGGGCTGAAAGCCTCTGAGCTGAACGGGCAGCTATGGAGAGCACAGAGCTTATCAGGCGTGGGTGTTGGGACGGCTGGCGCCCGGGACATCACAGCTAAGGAAAGGGTCCATCCCAGACTTCTCTTTCCTTGAAAACAGTGGACAGGCAGCATGCTGCTGGGATGACAAGAAGCATTCTTAAGTCCTCGGTCTGGCCTTCCAGTCTCCAACACTGCCCCTGCAATAATCGCAGCCCTTTCCTGATCATCACTGCTCCATCGGAAGAAAGCAGATAAAACTGGTTTTTATAAGGGGGGGGGGGCGACGACATGGGACTGCTGTCCTCAGCTGTCTTGTCCTGCTTCAGATGGCAAGGAATGAAAACTGGAAAGAAGGGGGAGTGTGGTCATGGCTCCTAGCGACACACCTTTACCTCCCGTGGGAATGGATCCCATGATTCCTGGGTTTTACTACCCTCTCCTTCTACCTGCTGACCCTGCCCACCAACTACAGAACAGAGGCCACAGAGCTCCTGCAAGTTCCCCCTGCTATCCTATTTCCTGGTGACACTAGGCTAGCTTTCTGAAGGACCCTCCTAACCATACAACCAGTTTAAAAATGGAGAAAATCGGCGACCCAGATGCAGTCCAGATTTAAGCCTCCTGGAGGCTCTGCTCCTTCCCATGTCCACCAAATGTCATTCCTGGCCCTGCTGTCCTTGGCTTCTTGGGGGAGTGGCTGCACACACCCCCAAGGGCAACAAAGCCTCTCCAGGAAAACTCAGCACTGAAGGGTGAGAGGAAGTTTCCTCTAAGCAGTCTTGATGGGAGTCTGGCAGCCCAGGCTCTGTGCTCCACAAATCCCTAGGCCACAGCTTTATCTGAGCTAGGATCACTGCTTGGGACTCAGGCCACATTTCAGAGCCGGGGAGTTCACAGAGGTTTAATTCTCACAGCATGGCTATTCTCAAAGGACAAGCCTTGTTTCACCTCTCAAAAATGCACAGGCCACACCACCGTGGGGTGCACAGACCCTGGCTGCAGGGAAAGGCCACTTCCTCAGCGCCCCCACCCCAACTCGGCTCTGGGGGAGGGGCAATCAGCCTGAAAGAGGTGCAAAGACACAAGCCTAGATGAGGTAAGGCCACTTATGGTCCTGCCTGAGCCACCAGCTGGAATGTGTCTAATCTAGGCAAGTCTCAGCTGCTCGTGGTAAAACAGGTGACGTCCACTGAGGACACTGAGAGGAAGAATTGAGACCATGTGTGCAAAGTGATCTCACAAGGACCAGCTGGCACCAATAAAGACGGGCTCCTCGCCTGCACATCCAGGCACAGGATGGGATGCAGAGGGGATTTGGGACTAACCTACAGGCTGTGCCATGCTATGCTAATGGAGGTCAAGAGCCACTGGTAAACCCGATGCCGAACACCAATGCTGAGCTGTGCTACAGTGGTCTAAAGCTTCCCTGGAGATGGCTCAGGCTGCTCCCTCTAGCAGCACTAAGTGTCTTCTGGATGGAAGTAAAGAGACCAGTTTGTGATGCCTGAGAGTCCATTATAGGTTCTAGGTCCCTGCATACCAGCGCTTTTAGGGCTTTATTTTTAGCTCACAGATTAGGCAAGCCCGTGAGCGCTAGGCATCCTCTGGGTCTCCACCTCCTAGCTCTGGGATCACAAATGTGCATGCCACCATGTCTGGCTTTTCTTTCTAGGGTTTTAGACAGATACAGTGGCAAGAGCTGAAACAGGCAGATAGAAAATACTGTTCTGGGGTTCTCAGCTAGGAGGGAGCTTGGTACCTAGGGGAGGGAGGGCATCTGTTTTTGCCTAAAGCCACTTTTCTTCAAGTGAAGAAGTACAGTCTCCAACCAGCCAGCCTTTATTTGTTCTTTGCAGAAACTGAAACAAGTCCTCTGGCTTAAGACTCACACAGCCCTCTTTCCTAGCAGAGAACCTTTCTTTGACTTCTTGTCAGTCGGTTCACTCTAGGTACTATGCCCAGAACCAGACCACACTGAGTCCAGCAGCTAGGAAACAGCTGCACAGGCATTGTCAAACTGTTAAGGCACAGACACAGCACAGGTCTGGAATCACCAGCAAAGCTCTCAGGCACAGTCCACAAATGTGAGAGGGTGAGGGGAACCAGCGTTCTTTACTAAGGGCCTGGCGTGAGGAGCAGGGTTCACCAGACGCTGGGAGGACAGGCCTGCCTCGGTCCAGAACGAGCACAGGTGGAGAGGCCAAAACCCATTAATTCAGCAGAGAGTTGTTCTTTGGTGAGCAGCAAAGAGAAGGAGATCATACTGTTGGGAGGCATGGATGGGCCTTGAAAGCCAGATTAAAGGAACTCCCTGATAGTCCAAGGCAAGAGACGCTCCTGGAAAGCCATGCGGCTGCTGCAGTACTATGCTTTATGGAGGGATGTGATCTGTGCTGTCCTCGAAAAAGACTTCATGGCATGGGCTGGACCAAACTCACAAAACACAAGCAGAAGCAGAGATAGCAACAGTGGGAGCCTTTAAATGACCAAAGTCAGTCAAAGTCAGCTTTCATGCACTCCTTTTAATTAGGCCTTAAGCTCTGGTACACACCACCTCAGTCTCTGCCTTTTCTTCTTCAATTTCCTCCTGAGTTTCTGAATATTAATCTCACAGTGATGTCATGAGCAGAGCTGCAGTCTGTTCTAATTATAAAGCATACTAGGCGCAGCAAGGCTGAGGAGAGGCTGTGCAGACACCAGGCTCTCAGACAGTGGAGCATCAGGGGAAAGAGCTCAGGCCCTGGGGAAGAACCAGACAGGGGTCTGTCCCTGAGCAAGATTTCTGAGCAAGTTCCTTAAACCTCCTTGCTTGGGTCTCATGAGGAAAACACAATTACCTGCCTACAAAAGTGGTCACAAGAATGAAGGAACATTCTTAGCACTGTGCCAGGCAGGCTTAGGATGTTAGAGAAAATCCAGTTGTGGGGCTGGGGACGTGGCTCAGTGGTGGTGGAGTGTACACCTAGCATGTTTATGCCTAGCCCTAGGTTCTGCATAAACCCGGCCTAGAGATGCGTTAACTGTGATCCAGTGGAGGCAGGTGGATCAGGTGTTCAAGGTCATCCTTAGCTACACATGGAGCAGGCCTGCGTTACATGAGACCTTCTATTAAGAGGGGAGGGAGTAGAATCCGGGCATCATCCACGGCCTTCAGTTGTCCTTTAATTACTGCAAACCTTACCTCCAAGTGTGCACACGCCCTCTTAACTACCGAGGGCAGTGCTGTATGAGTTACCTACGGGGGAGTCACAGCCTTGCTCGGAGTTTTCCTGACTTTGGAGTGACTTCAACCATCACTTCTCTGTCCATAAAACAATTGGGAGGGGGAGGGATGAGATCCCTCCACCCCCACCCGCCTTCTGAGGCAGCTGAGGTGATGTGGAACTGCTGGCTCAGGGCAAGTGTAAAGTGCCCACCTGGGCCCAGTGAGCCCTGCCTCCACAGGAGAGCCATCTCCATTCTGCCCACATGTCAGCGTCCCTCAAGAGTTCACTCGTGAGGGCTCCTGGAAAATCAAGCCAGAAAAACAGCAAGGCAGCAGCAGAAACAACAGGGGCCCAATTCTAGTCTGGCCAAGCACACTAGTTCTGCTGGACCTCCCTCAGTAGCTCAATTCCTGCTAGCTCTTGCCAAATGCCCCCAACTCCGGGTTTACCTTGAGTCCCTGCAGGGACCACTCATACCCATTACTTACAATGCTGACCAGCTCTAGAAGCCACCCATATGCTCCTCTCAGCCAGACCCCAGACTCAACCTGGTTTTGCCAACTTTCGTGATTGTGGCAGGCTGTGCCCTATGCCTTCAGACTTTTATTCCACCCCTGTCACTTTCCAGGATCAGACTGAAAACTACCCCACTTCT
The DNA here is from genome assembly GCA_019843965.1 of Rhynchomys soricoides. Classification (NCBI taxonomy): domain Eukaryota; kingdom Metazoa; phylum Chordata; class Mammalia; order Rodentia; family Muridae; genus Rhynchomys; species Rhynchomys soricoides. The sequence continues at coordinate 5,514,333 of JADRCH010000058.1, read as the reverse complement.
TCCAAGGGGTTGCCCACCCCACCTCAATTCCCAGCCTGGACTTCCATCTAACATTCTACTTCCCTTGGCCCTGAGTCACCCCACCGCCTGTCTCCATCTCCTCTCTGCCTGGTCTACACAGGTCTGTTCCTGTCCTCTACATCAGCACCAAAGCAGGTGAGCTGCTTACCTCCTCCCCCAGTGACTTCCCCTTATACTTAGATCCCGGGACTGAAAAGAGCAAACCAGTATCTTTAGTTGGGAAAAGCCTGAGGTCACAAGCCTGGGCCCAGGGTTCTGGAGGAAAAGAAACCAAAGGTCAGTGGTACCTGCCCCCCCACATGTCACAGGAATTACCAACTGTGTAGGTCAGTCCTGGGAAGAGCCAGCACTGCCTTCAACCCTCCAGGAAAACTCGGAAGTACAGGCCTCCAGTCAGGGCCACATCCCCAGGGCTGGAGTCAGCAAGCTGAGTGGTATTCAACAGAGGTGTGGCCTGGCTCTGCCAGGTGGCCCACTCCAACATGCCACTGCACATAAATTACAGGGAGGAGGCTGGTGGCCAATTGGCTTCAAGACTGGCCCAGCCTCTCTCAGCACAAGGAAGCACTTTATGTAGTCCAACGCCTCATTATCTGGCATCTCATTCACACCGGAAAGGGCAAATAATGGGCTAAGAGCAACACATGTTGCATTATGAAGTCCCTCCCTGCACAAACCTGTCCTTGAGTTCCCGCTGCCTGCTGCCTGCATGGCTAAGGCTCAATTAACTCCTTACTGTGATATTTGCAGCCCTTCAATCTCACCACAACAAAGCTTCCTCACTTCCAGAGAGAGAGAGAGAGAGAGAGAGAAGAAAATCTCTATTTATTTAGCTTAGTTCATTCACAAAATATTTGTTGAATACCTCTTATGTGCTGGGCACTATGCTAGAACAACTGAAGGGTCTGTCCGTCCCACCTGACTGGAACTCTGAGCAGATCACGGCTAAGTCCCTAGACAATGCTTTTTCCTCCATTCAGGGCTACTCAGTAATTGGCAGCTGTTATCTTCTCTCCCACTTGCCACTGAAGAAGAAAGCTGCTTTCTCCAGATGCCTACCCGACACACTCACCCAAAAGTCTCTGCGCCATACCAGAAAAGCAGGCAGCTCAAGCCGGCTACTCAGCCTGTTGAGCCACAGATGCTTACAATGGGGCGTGTCTTGGCTCCTTCACAGGACCCTGGGTTTTTAGGTGTTTTCCCATGTTGGAGTTACAGGAAGCCTGAGCACTGTCAAAATTACAGAGTACACTGAGTCTGAAGACATTTAACTGACAAGCAACCCTATGTCCACTCTAGTGGTGGGGATGGGGTCAACTTGTATGAGGTGTGGAGCTCTCACTGTCTCTTTCCAGAAAACCAGCAGCGCCAATAGACACGGGCTCAGTGACATGCTATGACCTCTCCTACCAGGGCTACAGACACGCACACAGAGAAAAGAAAGGAGATGGAGGGTGGGTGGCATGGCAGCTGAGTGGGCATGGCAGGCACAGGGGGAATGGGATTCAGAGGCATGCAGGTGAGTGCTGCAACTCTAGGCAAGGCAAGAGGTTTCTAGCCTGCTGGCTCGGAAGCAATGAGGCAACAGGAAGCCTTTCCAGGAGGCAAAGGGCATTAGATGTCAAACTAGGAGGCTGGACATAATAGAAGTCATGGAGAACTTTAAGCAATGACATTATCTACAGCCACATTCAGAAAACAGAAAGTCTGACCAGAAAAAAATCAACAAGATGGCTCAATGGGTAAGGCGCTTTTGCTGGGCAAGCCTGATCACCCTAATTTAATTCCTGGATCTCACAATGGAAGGAAAACCAAGTCCTGAAAATCATCCTTTGACTCCCATGTGTGTGCCATGGCATGCAGCATGCATCTGCATGCATGAACACACATGTGTACATTTGTGCATACTAAGAGGATTTGACTGGTTTTTGTTTTGTTTTTCGGGACAGGGTTTCTTCTCTGCATAGACCAGGCTGTCCTCAGACTCAAAAGATCCGCCTGCCTCTGCCTCCCGAGGGCTGGGATTAAAGTCATGCACCACCAACTGCCCAGCTAATAGTGAAATTTTTACGAAGGCAACAAGGGCTATCAGGTATAGGGCCTTTCTTCTGACACCATTTAACAAAACCATGACAATGAGCCATCTGTTAATCCATCCCTTACCCTTTACAATGCATCAGATTATATGATGAGAGATCTAACCCAGGACAACCGAGTTGCTAGAAGACCAAAAGATGGTAGTTGCTTTTTTTTGGTTTTTTGTTTTTGTTTTTTAATGTATTTTTGACATGAGAATGTGGGTAACTTAGGGGCAGCTCAGGAGAGATCAGACCTTCTGCATGCCTGGGCCAGAGGTAGCTTGCAAAGAACTAAGGAGGTGGAGTGGGTGGGCTTCTCCATGAACTCAGAAGGTCAAAATGGGCTTGGATAAAGCCCAGCAAGAACAAGTCAATATGGGCCTTGATTACAAAGAGGACCATCTCTTTTGTGTGTGTCAGCAGTGGGTTATTGGAGGCCAACCCCCCTTATTCATTTACTTACTGTCCACAGCCCCTTCTGCATGGTTAGGGCAGTGCTAAGTAGCTACAATAGGAACTGGGTTGCCAAAAGCCTAAAATTCTTCATCATTAGCTTTGTACAGAAAGCCTGCTGACCCCGTGTTATGCACATGAAAAACTAACACAGGCCAACCATGTGTTGTCACCCTTGGGGCAACAGACTCATGCCTAAACATCTAGTTGGTCCCTCTTATCTGAGCAGTTCCCCAAGGAGGCCCCACATTTCTTTGAAGCTCCTGGTAAATTTTCCACCCTCTGCAGTTTTAGATATTAAGTGCCTAAGGCTTTTCCAAAGCCATTCAGGTGAAAAAGTGGGGATCAACCAAGGGATGAACACATGGGCCTTCCAGGAGCAGGCCGAGTGCTGTCCATACAGGAGGACTGGAAACCACAATGAGAAACATGGTTTCCTTATGAAGGTGTGTGGACAACAGTCATCTGATGGCTGGGCCTTGGCCTAAGAGTAAGAAACCCTCACCCACTGAGGTTTCCGAGTCCCTCTGACTGCATTCCATGGGAACCAGTGGTCTAGAGATGGCTGAAGCCTTTGGGGAAAGACTTCTGAACAAGAGTAACACCTGGCCATTATACAAATGCAAGTCCAGTGGCTCAGACAGGATGGGACCTGCCAAGGCACCTAGCCCTGGACGTTGAAAGTTCCACTCACCCAAAGTGGCTTCAGTGTTCCCGGTTCTGTGCCAGCTGTAAGGGGTCAATAAAAAAATAAGTATGTGTTCTCACGACCCGACCCCTGGTGTCCAGATAACATAGGAATGTCAATAACAATGGAAGCCTGGCAGGCCTCAGGTATGGCCCTTGACCTCCAGGACACCTCCCTTAGAAGAAAAATGGTTGGTACATTCCTTTCACATCCATATGGATCACAATGGGGCAATGCAGGGACCTAACTCATGGGGCAGAGTACAGCATGCCCTGGAGACCATCAGCCTAAAACAAAAAAACCCAAAAAAACAAAAAACAAAACCCCAAGACATAAGCTGAACTGTCTCCTCCCAGTGAGACTCAGGGCTCCTCATTTACCAGTGGAGACACACCTGCAGCACAAGAAAACACAGAGGCTCTGAAACTTCATCAGGCACCTGTCATGTGCTTCTGCCTGCCTCCTGCCGAGGAGTTAGGGAGGAAACCTGTCCCCTGTCTCTAGAGCAGTAACATTCCACAGCATGTTCACAGATGTCAAAGCAAGACAGACAGACAGGACTAGAGAAACAGAAGAGATCAAAAAGCAGGCTCTTGCTTTGGCAGGTGGCCAAGAAAATCCCCGCCCCTTCCTGGGTCAGGAATACAGCCAGTCAGGCCCTCTGCCGAGGCTTCCCTCCTCTAGAGGCCCACTGCGCCTGAGGGAGTTAAAGAAGAGAGGGTGTGAACTTCACCTTCCTGTGCCTGACAGTGCTTCCCCTACAGTGCTAAGCATAGGCTGTGGCCACTGATACAGACAGATGTTGGTCGCATCCAGCACCGCATCCAGCACGGAGGGCTGACATGGATGAGCAAGCCTGGTAGGCTTATATAACAAAGGGCTTGTCACCACTTCCTGTGATCACCAGCATTCCAACACAATGAGACACCCTCAGCCCTGGCTTTGAAGTTCAGCAGCTCATTCAGATGGCCCCGGCACTGACTTCAGCTGGCCGCTCGCTCGCTGCCTAACTTCCTTACCTTCCCACTCCCCTCACAGGAAGCTAGAAACAGCACTGTTGTGAATATTGTCTTAAGTTCATTTCTTAAATTTGCTTTTGTGATTAAATAGTCTGCCTTTGTTTTTGAAACTGTAAAATAATCCAACCTTCCTGTGACAACCACTGCTAACAGTCCGGGTCTATTTCCTTCCAGCCCCTTTTTCTATAAGTGTGTGAGAGTGGGGGCGGGGCGGGGAATACACACACAGACTTTTCCTATCTTAGGCATTTCATCCACAGCTTCTCCTTCTCCAGCCCCACAGTAGTCACTAAACTCCGAGTCTGTCGGCTGCTCCTTTTCACTGCAGGCATGCGTCTCACATTAACCATACCCATGGTGGGATGCTTGGGGAACTAGCAGTGTTTTGTGTTTTTTTCCAATGCTTTAAAGTGACCTGTAACTAAATCCCTGTAAGCTCTTCATTCTACTCTTTAAATTCCTCAGACTCTTACAGTGCCTCTCAACTGTGTCACCATGTTCCCTCACTGTTTTTGGTCATTCTTTTTGACCCGAAGCAAGCTCACGACTAACTTTCTTTCTGACAAGGTCTTACCTAGAACTCACCACCACACCCTGCTGTGCCTGCTGAAGAGTGGGCTTTATACTATGTGTATACGTTGTTCATATGTGTGCAGGCAGGAACAGGGGTGAAGGACAAAGGTCAATTTTTGGTGTCTTCCTCCATTGCTGCCTACCTTGTTTTTGAGACAGAAGCTTGTCAAGTAAACTAGGCTGGCTGCCCAGGGAGCCCCAGGGATTTATCTGTCTTTCTCTGCCCTCCTAGTGCTGGGATTGCAAGCACATACCACTATACCACTCAGGTTCTGGGGATCAAATTCGGTACAGTCCTGCAGAGGCATTTTAAAATCAAGTACATGACACTGGACAATCTACAAACACAGACTGCTACAATATAATCTAAGTCATACTTATGACTGAGTTTACCCACATATGCCAGTCAGTGTTTGAACATCTCTGGACTGAGGTTAGTAAATGCCAGAAGTCCTTACAGAATGGTGGTCTTTCATTAAAGAACAGATAATGTCACATAACAGTTACAGAAGCAGACAAAGGGTGACAATCTTCCTGGGGTGGGTGGGTGGATGTCCAACTTCTAGACTGAATTCCAGGTTACTTGCCATGCCCCATTCACACAAGCCTTTGAAATTCAAATACATAGCTCTTCATAGGAAGGCAGGGCTCTCTACCAGGGAAGCTCTGATTCCTATTTGAATTTTTTAAAACAAAAGTCTGGGGAAGACACAAGAATGTATGAACCTGGTATTCTCTTTCGGTGTCTTTTTACCACAAAATATAAAATAACTCTAAAAAGGAAAGACATCATACCACCGAAATTTACTTTTATGGTACCAAAAGCTGGAGTACCAAGGGAACCTCAAGCTGCTGAACTTTAAAGCAATCCAGAGGAGACAGGGGAAGAGATGCAAAGGACAGTACTCAAAAAATGAAAGGGTACTGTCCATGGACAACAAACTGACCACCAAACTACTTCATCAGCAGCCCATAGAGAGCTGACAATGTCAGCAGTTTCTGCTGCCACCAGAGGCGTCATGGAGAAAACCTTTTAGTGATGCCTCCAAACAAAAAGCCTGCCTGAATTGAAGTTTCCTGTTTCAGAATCAGGCCCACAGTCACCTTACCCCCACAGGGACCCTGCCATTGAAGAAAGGACAAGTTAACAAGACTCAGCCACACCCTCGAGTTCAGTGTCTGCACTTGAACAACCCCCAGACCCAAGTTCTGGCAATGTGATCCAAGCCATCACAGCATTCTCAGCTGTCCTGCAGGTGACTGGCAAGTGATGACACTCACTGCCACCATCCTGTCACTTCACAATCACACCACAGATGGGTTTCAAATGGATCCAGGCCCTGTGGAAGCCTACTGAGAAGCAGTGTGATTCCTCAATCTGTGAAGTCTTCCTTCTGGCTCCCTGGCTGGACAGAGTGGCCAGTCACAGAACTACATAGGCAAAAAGAATTGGCTGGGGATTCCTCGGGGTCCCCCAGACCTGCAAGCATCTCCACAGGCTGCTGCTTTGCTCTGGTGACCCAAAGTGCTCTGAAAACTTACTGTTTTTCAAAGATCATGTCCCCTGGGAGGACACTGTTCACAGGCCTCAGGTCAGTATGAACTCATAACCCCATGCTCCCTGTTCAGAGGACATCAAGGACCACAAGGTCCACCTGCTTCACTGTGGCTGCTTCCTAGTAGTCACCACTGGTTCTGACACCTGGGAATGCCTCCAACTCCACGTGATGTCAGATGAGACAGCAGAGCCTCAATCCAAGTCTCAGTGGCCAGCTCTGTCCATCTTTTGAATACACACGGCCATCTCCACCAGCTCCTGAGCCCCATGTAGATGAGCCAATCAGTTGCTGCTCTGCCCCTTCTTGCTTCCGAGAAGCGAGGCCTTTACTTGCCCTGTGTTCCTTCAGAGGTGAACAGTTAAATCTGCTGGGCTTCCTCTGCCTGCTCACCACCAGCAGTATCAAGGTGTGATACACTCCCACTCTACCCTAGACCTTGGGACCCTGAGAGAATGTGGACAGCTGTTTCAGAAGCTGAAGTAACTTACAGACATCCACAGAGGGCATCTGGGCTATTGACAACAGCTATCTTGAAAAACCTATACCTTGACAAATGCTTGGTCCATTTCCCTCCATTGACTGGTGGTGTTCTGAGAGTTGACTAAATGGCCAGTCAATGTGCTTCATGGTTGAAGAATGCAGATTTGGGTCAGATCCTTGCTGCCCCTGCCTACATACATGACATTTGCTTAACTGAGGTCCCCACCTCTGGGTGGAATCAACTGAGGCCTCCTCACTTTAGCCGTCCCTTTAGGCTGCACAGATTTTCCGAGAGCACTCAGATCTGACCCAGTCGCTTCCTTGTTCTGGTGTCTTACTTTTGTCTCCCATCACATAAGGACTACACTGCCCTGGTGGCCTCACAGCTGAGACCACCAGATGGTACAGAGCTTTCCTCTCAACACCCCTGTATCTGTGCTGACAGGAGGTTAAGGGCAGACACAGGGACCAGACTGGACTCAAGGCCAAGGTCCAGCTCTGCCTATCATTAGCTGCATCAACTGTATGCTTCAGTTTCCTCCTCAAAGGCGGTGGGGGGTGTCTTAAAATGGTCCTCCTAAGGAATGTGTGTGGCCCTGTGAGGAGCACACACATAGTTCCAGAACTTGGGCTGGTCCCAGGGAAAGTGTTTCCTTCTGCTCTTCCCTGGCAGAGTAGGAAAAGGACAGCCAGAAGTCTGAAAGCCAAGCCTTGTGTCTAAAGCTGGGCTAAGGACCAGGATGGCATTGTCAAAGTAATACAAAAGTCCTAAGGCTCTCCCCACAGGCTCTGTGCTCTGCCAGAAGGCAATGGCTTTCTTTAAGCCTTATAGTGATTGACACACTTCCCCTGAACAGCATCTCATTTGTCATCTGTAAAGTGAGGACCCTCATGGTACCCCCTTCAAAGAACTATCACGAAGCTCAAACACAGCAAAAGTAACCTACAGAGAGTGGTCAGGAAATACCATTCTCATTAACCCCATGTGACAGACAGGACATTCCAAGCCCAGGAAAGCTAATTACTTATTCCAAGTTACATAGCTTCTAAGCCCAGGAACAGCATGTAAGATTAGGCCTTCTGTTCTCAATATCAATGCTGGTTTCAAGCCACAATCAGTAGACTGCCACTAGAGTCCAACAGTGTTTGGATCAACAGTGTTGAACCCCAAGGTATGGCCTTGCTGACTAGCCCCAAGGACAAGGAGAGAGAATGTCCAGCCCCTAACAACACCCTGTTACTCAGCCAGGCAACCTCTGCCTCACAACGTTGTCAGCTAAGTGCTGAAGGCTCCTGGTTCCTCTGGAATCTAGCCCTACTTGCTCCCCTCTATCTTTGAATCCTATCCAGTTCACTCCCAAATAAGACCCTGCTCAACACCCAATCTTTGTCTTTTCTGAGAAATTCTTAACACTTACTTATTTTGGCCCGCCTACTCAGAACTTGCTCTGGCCAGTCTCTTCTTTATAGCAAGCTCCTCAGTTTGAGTTTCATCAAAGCCCTCTGCTGTGATCCCAAAGGGTCCCTATTCTTAGCTCTTGGTGCCTGGCTGGGAACCTGGCCCTGTAAGAAAGTGTTATAGCTTGCTTTGAGGAGACAGCATCACACATCCACAGGTGTGGAAGAGCAAGATCAAACTGTTTGACCTCAGAGTTTTACCAAGATGTACAACCAACAAGATCACTGACTTTGCAGTAGAAGTGAACAGGCAGAAGACGGAGGTAAACATTTTTAGAAAGGCAACAAACAGCTAAAGCCCATATATACCAGTAAATCCAAGAAACTGCAAACTAAACCAAAATCCCAGTTCTCAAGAGGAGTAAACAGGCCTAAAAACAAAAGTGCCTTTTTAGGACACACTGTGAAGGCAGGTATCAAACACTTTACCATACACCCAACAGTTCCCCTCCTACTAAAAACTTAGTCACAAAGGTGCTCCTCAGAATCCTGCTAAGGTGGTGAAAACCAGTAAACGAGAGATGCAAACATACAATACAAACATTAACCCCTGCAGACGCATGTTTGAGACAACATAGGCACCATTCTATCTCTGACTTTGGGCGGAAAGAAACAATTTTTATGTGGGAAAAGCAGATATATATACTGAAGATGCTGAGACCTAAGAACACTAATAGGTTGATAATAGTTGTTTTCTCTGAATTGTGTAGTTGGGGTTGGGGTCTGTGTTAGTTTTCTTTGTATTTTCTGTATCAAATTTTAATCCTGTTGTAACAGGTAAAGTTACCACTAACACTGATACATAATACACTTCCCAATTCCTGCCTCTTTCTGAGAACTGGCTCTGGGCACAGCTAGCTCACAATAGAAGGCAGGTAGGGGCTGCACCATCCCTTGAATGCCATGCATTCCCTAAGTCACATGCTGTGGCTTAGCATGTACCAGAAGGATTGGGGGGCTGTCTGGCTTTCTGAGGGCCTATGGCCACTGAGATGGTGAAGTTTCACCCCTGGGAACTTTCTGATCATTTTTATGTTTGGCTTGACCCTCAGTACTTCAAAAAGATTGCTGTGACTGACTCAGAGAACAGAGTGGAGGGAATGGACCCGAAGCCATTGGAACTTGGGTGCCCATAGGCAGCTGATGAGAAGATATCCAGCCTGGCATGTTCTGAAATAGGGACCCACAGCAAGAACAAAAAGGCTAACATGTCTGGTAGGTTTTGGCCTGAGTAGCTGGGAAGATGAGTGGTCACTGGCTTCTATAGGGAAGCTCTGTTAGGGTTCCTAAAAACACAGGAGACAGAGATGACCTCTGTCTGGGACTGCAGGAGAAACGAGAATACTGGGACAAAAGCCTGCCAGATGAGGGATGGGTATAAGAACAGGGTAAGATGACTCAGACAGAAGGGACCCATGCCCAGCCACTCAGTAGACCAAGTGCTCTACCACTAAGCTACATGCCAACCCTGAAGCAATCTTCTCTAAAACCTGCATCTGTCCACGCAACAGCTCTGTTCTGAACTGTCTGCTAGCTTCCAACTTCTCTTCCAGTTCTAGTGAAAGATCTCTCCTATACCCACAAGGCTCAACTTCTCTGCCTGTTCCATACCCCTCAGTCTCCACCTGCCCTGCCCAAACATGTGGCCCTCTGCACTGTCTCTTGAGCAACTCTGCCAGCTCCTGCCTACCCCCTCTTGCTTGGCCCTTCTCAGTTCTCTTTTAGAGAGATACAGCTCACACCATCTGGCCCTAGAGTTAAGTCCCTTCGACAAATCTCTTTAAAAGAGCATCCAACCCAAACACAGCCACCGTAGGGTCCCTATCCTACATACCCCAAGGGGGAGTAAGGTATTCATGTTTGGTGCACAGCTCTGTTCCTACACTGAGCAGTGCCCAGCATGTAACACTGCTAAGCAAGAGATGCTGAGTGAACAACAGAGAATAAATAAATGAGGCCATCCTCATTCCAGTTGGAGACTTCAGGTTCAGCCAGCAAATGCTGCTCAGAGGACCGCTCCAGCCACTCCCTCCCTCTCTCTCCCTCCCCCCCACCCCCCACATCTGTCAAGCTACTTTTTCCTTCTGGGCCTGGGGAAGCCACTATCTGACCATCAGTTACTGTAAGCACCTCCCCGGGGTCATGAATAACCAACTCATCATCCTCAAGACCCCCTCCCTAAGCTTTTCCTTTCCAGCATGATGGGAAATCCAGAGCTCTCCTTGGAGAGAGGAGAAAGGAACTGAATGACCAAGAGGAAAAGTCAGTCCTTCCTGGCTCACCACTGAGAAAGTTCGCGCTTCTCAGGAAGTCAGCACCTCTGACTCTGAAAGTGAAACATTAATAGAAATATTACTGGAAAATACCAAACAGGAAGCAAAGGAAAATTCCACTGTGGAGGTAAGGCCCTCCGTCCATGTGCCTCAACAGTCTCAGCAAAGTGTTTCAGAATCAAAACATAGGAAGAAACGGAACTCAATCAGGCTGTCACCCTTCCTGCAGACTCAGGCTCAGGCCAAGCTGCCTCCCCACCCTGGCTCAGAGGGCACTGGACTCAGAGAGGCAGGGCAGGCTCAGCTCCTTCCAGTGCTGACAGGGACTCCAGCACCTTCCCCAAAGCAAAACTGAGAGGCCAGTGAGTTACAGGTATAAAAGCCGACTGTGGAATAATTACAAGAATGTAGAACCAGTCACTCTTGTGGGGTCTGGGGAGATGGCAAGGCAAAAAGAGCAAAACAAACCGCAATGCAGAAAAAACTTGGTGTGATGTAACGTGAGGCAATACATCACAGTGCCAGTTTCAAATCTCAGCTGTGCCTTGTACTAGCAAAATAAGTAAGAAGGTAAGGTGGGGATGAAAGTGGCGTATACATCACAGGAGGGCGGTGAGGAGTAAGAACTCCAGCACACAGCATGAAGCAGACAGCACACAGCACGCAGCACCCAGTACCCAGCACAGCACACAGCACGCGGCGCACAGCACGCAGCACACAGCACACAGCACAGCGTCCAGCTCAGAATCCATGCAATACTACAACTAGCAAGCATGGGCGTGCAAATTCCCTTAACTACACTACAGTAAGTACTCTTTGTGCCCGAGCATCTCCTTCTCAGAGGAGCCTTCCTGGCTTCCCTCAGCTGAAGGGTATTTCCCCTCCTCTCTCTATTTCAGGAACCAAGATGCTGCCCAGACCAGTCTCTTTTCAAGATCTCAGCTCATCCAAAACCTGTTTACATACCTATTCTGTCATGTAGATAAGAGCTGCATTCCAATCTTGGTTCCTGTGACCCCAACCAGAAGTTCCTTGTGTGCAGGCACTGGCCAGTTCCTGCACCATCCTTGTATCCCCCAGCTTTGGACAATGGTCTGCATATAAAAATTCCTCAGACGATACAGGAGTTGAGAAGTTACAGACCACTGCAACCTGTTTCTATCAAAGCACCCCCAACCAATGGGTGCCATCAACCAGCCCAAGTCTCAGGTTAGGGGTGTGTGTGTGTGTGTGTATGTGTACCCATGTGGAGGTCATAGAACCTGAAAAAGTTGGTTTTTTTCCAGGGATCAAAATCAGGTTGCTGAGCCATCTCCTGGTCCCAAAGTCCAGGGTTATGTTGTTTTGGTTTGGTTGGTTTGGTTTGGTTGGGTGGGTTTTTAATGACCAAAGCTGACCTTTGCTTCAATGGTTCTGCCACACAAGTTAAACTCAGCAGGGGAGGGTTTGGCTGCAAGACCAGAGGAAACCACACCTGCTTCAGATTTGCCTTTTAAAGCCAAGGTACAGCCCAGCAATGCTTTAGGAGCAGGGTGAGGAAAGGGGTCATGTCCTAAGGCCAAGGCCAGGGTTAAGTCTTGTTCCCATGAGTGTCTAGTTAGAGGAGGCAGTCCCCTGATCTCCTTCCCTAGATATGGGCAGAGGTGCCACCAGCTTTCATTACAGCAGAGCACACAGCCTAGCTGATCCTTTGGGGAGGGAAGGTGTGGTGTTCGAAGGAGAAGACACGACAGTTACGAGGCACACATTTTTGTGCAGCTGTCCTCTGGGATGCGCCTACACTGGGCAGGATTTCTCTATAAAACAACTCAAGTGCAGCATTAACATCTTCTTTATGGAACTCGGCAGCAGACGGGCGAGTCTAGCTGTGGGTCAAAACAAGGAAGGGGCTAAGGGGAATATTTGGTGGGAGGGAGGGGAAACATGACAGCCATCGGTCAACAGCAGGGTCTGCTCATGGCCGGACAAGCTGGGAAACAGTGAGGCAGTCAGTGGAAAGCACTTGGGCAGTGGACTCAGAATGCACAGTGTGCACCTAGTCATCCTTAAAAGCTACGACATTAGGTTCATCACTAACGTCTCTAAACCTCAGTGTCTTTATCTGTAAGATGGGCTGACAGTACCCACAGCAGACGAACAGCCCGGAAAGCCTAGAATGTCTTGCCTACATACATTCCTGCCCCTTGCCCCACAATTCCACCTCTCTTCCTGAATCTTGGCCTTGTGCTATGACTTGCTTTGGTCAACAGCATTCAAAGGAACAGTGTCCCAGATTCAAACCTCAAAAACCTTCAGGGCTTCTGTGCTTTCTTGGAACCCTGCCCTGCCATAGGAGCATGTGCTGAAGAATGAGGGGCCAAGCCATACTGAAACAGAGCTAAATGGCACAGCTCAACACCACCCTAACCAGTGTGAGCCCCAGCAAGACAGGAAATGACACTCAGTGTCTGGTGACTGGGTAGAAAACTATAACCCACAGGCCAGCTGCCTGGCTTTAAAAATAAAGTTTTATCAGAACATAAGTATTCCTACTAATATATTCTCTAAGGCTGCCTAAATCCACTGTGGAGACCATCTCAAACTTGAAAACATTTACTGCCTGGCTCTGGCCCTTTTTTAAAAAAAAAATAAAAAATAAAAAAAAGTTGGCTGACCTCTAAGGCTGGAGTGACATGGGATGGAGCAATAGCTGATAAAGTATCTGGACCTAGAACCTAGACAGCCTGTGAGGACTTTGTGACCCAGGAAGTGTTACAATGAAACCTTCTGGGGAATTAACCCTGAGAACAGCTTTGACAAAATTTCTCTCACTCTCCTATCAAGGGTTGGGAGAACCTCTCCTCGGCCATCAATTTTGGTCCTAACCTTTTCCAAAACAAAACAAAACAAACAAACACTTTAAGGGCTGGAGAAGATGGCTATTCATCAAATAGAAATAAATGGCTGACATTTCGACCCTGGCTTCCATTGATCCGGACTAGTGATTTTATGTGAAAAAGATCAAATGACAGGTCAGCTGCCCTGCATCAAGGCCCCCAAAGCCATTCTGCCAACCCTTCAGCCCCTGCACCTGCCTGTTGGGCCCACCACTCAGCATGGGAGCCTTGCTCAGACCGTCCCACTGTCCCTCAACAGTCAGCTCAAGTGGCTCCTTCTGGCAGCCCTTCTTCACCTGCCAGCATTCAGACTGGTCCAGCTGGACGCACCTCAGCTTTCCTTGGGTTCTGATACTGTCTCAGGCTTCAGAATCTAGTGGGCTTGTTCACTGATTGATACCCAAGGGACGTTGTTTCCAGAACTTTCCTTGAATACCGAAAACCAAGGATGCTTATGTCTCCTATATACAATATCATAATAGACCAGGTGTGGTGGCAAACATCTTTAACCCAGACCTTAGAAGACAAAGACAGAGGATCTCTGTGAGTTCAAGGCCAGCCTGGTCTACACAATGAGTCCCTCAAACTAGAATAAAAAGGGGAAAGGCACAAGGCTGTTGGCCTTTCATATACCTTAAGTCCTGTCTAGCTGACTAGTTCCGTAATTGTTTCTGGCTTAGGAAGTAACAAGAAAACACGAGTCTATGTATGGGTCAGTAATTTTGTTTCAATTTGGGGGCAAAATACTGGGGATTGAATCCAAGGCCTGGCTGTTGTGTATGTAAAACTTCCTCCAAGATTGAAGCATTCCATCCTTCTGGAATGCTTCTTCAGCAGAAAGATAAACAATTAGAAATAGCTTCAGGAAGTCCCTGAAACTGACCAAATCCATTAAGGCCCTCCCTGCCAGAGTAAGCTAAGAGCCTCGCCTCAGAAGGAAGCTAGCTGCAAAGACTTGAGTGTTGCATATACCCAGGAAAAGTTTTGTCACACAATATTGGTGTATACTAGACAAACAAATACTCTACCACTAAGCAACACCTCAGCAGCGCCTCCCCTTTTTATTTTCTCTTTTTGTTTTCTGTGTTTTGTCTGCATGCTAACTGTGCACTATGTATGTGCCTGGTCCCCATAGAGACTAAAAGAAGGCATTAAACCCCTTGAAACTGGAGTTGCAGATGGTTGTGAGCTCCATGTGGGTGTAGAGAATTGAACCCAGGTCCTCTGGAGAGCAGAGAGTACTCTAAACCACTGAACCATCTCTCCAGACCCAGTCTTTTTACATTTGACTTTGAGACAAGGTGTAAGTTGCCCAGACTGGCCTTGAACACTCTGTAGCCCAGGTAGGCTTTGCATTTATAATCCTTCTGACTCAACTTCCAGAGTAGCTTTCTCTGCCCCCATTTGAGTGGCAGGTGGTTATGGTTAAGGCCACAGACAGCTGCAGAAACAGGACATATAGCCTGCTGACCCTGACGCAAACCTCCGTGGCTACACTTACTTCCCTCTCTTTCTCTTTTTAAAAGATATTTAATGTTTATGAGTACACTTCAGCTGTCTTCAGACACACCAGAAGAGGGCATCAGATCCCACTACAGATGGTTGTGAGCCACCATGTGGTTGCTGGGAATTGAACTCAGGACCTCTGGAAGAGCAGTCAATGCTCTTAACCGCTGAGCCATTTCTCCAGCCCCCCTTACTTCCCCCTTAATTCTCCATGCCTAGCAAAGAGCTTAGAAACTCCTAGGTGCTTTGTTGTAGTGGTGGTTTGGGGTTTTTTGTTTGTTTGTTAAAAATTATTATTATTTATTCATTTGGTATGGAAAACATGTTATTTAACTAACACAACTCTGTAGATGCTGATAATACACCAAGTGTTGGTACACATAAGCATGTATTTAAAACCCGGGAAAACTGACGTCATGATGCATTCTTGACTTTCTCAGGTGTACTGGAAACACCACTTAATTATGACAAAAGAAACAAGACCAGTAAAACATAACTGGATAAAACCGGTTTGGGCGGCGGGGAGTGGGGTGGGGGGTGGTGTGGTCATCTTTTTTTTCCCCAACAGCATGACTGAATGAATACTAGCTCTACCTACTAGACCTACCAAAACGATATTTTCTTTTCTCTCCCAGGAGCTCAGGGGCTCCCCACCTCTCACCTGAAGTGTATTACAATGGCCCCCTAATTCTGAGCCAACTCCCCCTCTCCTGATTAAGGCTCTCTATATCTCCTTCCCTGGGTCAACAGTTTACATGGACACTCCCCTGTGCAAAATCTCACCTGGGTGACCCAAACTGAAGCTCCCACCCCACCTCTCCTATATTGTCACCTCTCACTTCCCAAGCAAGACCCACCACATATGAGCTCTGGCTTCCAAGAACACATCCTACAATGAGGTTTGATAGTCTTGAGGACATGTACACACACAAATCCCCTTACAGCCTGCAGGCATCTCATCCCACTTAAATCTTACTTCAGCCTCTAGGTTCACCTTAAATGCCTACTTCCTAGAAAAAGACCCCTCCAAGCCCTCAGGACAAGAAAAAAAAAAATCACTGGGGGTGGGGAAGGCATGTAAAATTCACATCCACTTCCTGCAGAAGCTCAGACCAAAGATTACTGCTCCCTTAACACCGACCCTTCCCCACTCCACTCACTCCCTGCTCATCTCTGAGCACAGAGATGGTCTCTAAGTTATGTTAGGGGGAATCTGGGACAGTGAAAAGACTCTTCCAAGAAGGACTGTAAGGGAAAACACCCCGCTGGAGATGCTGGGTTCAAGAAATGGGATGTGGCCAGGTGATGTGCCCCAGGACTCACCTGGGACAACAGGTGGACGACTTAAGTGTGCAAAAGAGGAAAGGGTTCAAGTGTGCAGGGGCAGGGATGGGACCCCAAACTGAATCACGGTATGAACAGCACTGGAAGATGGCTGCACTAGCCAGCAGCAGCACTGCAGGCCACAGAAACTCTCATCTCAGGTCTGGCGTTAAAGACGGACACTGGCACTGGCCAATTCTCTAAGGGCATCAACAGGAGGCTGGGATGCCCTCAGCTAAGTGGGCTTTTCCTGAAGTTATTGATGGGGACTGAAGACAGGTTCAGGATGTTCAGGGCTGGATCATAGTAGGTCTGTCCTCCCAAATGCTGTCTGTTAGAAATAATGTGAAAACCAGACTTCCATGTGACTGCCAGATGGGGAGGCACTGGCCACAAACTGAGCTGGCGATGGGTGCCTGCAGTCTGTAGCCAAAGTGTTCCTGGCCAGAAGACCCAGGAATTAGGTGGAGAAGAGCCATCGTGGCAACAGCGTTGCCAAAGTGGGACCCAAGACCAGAAGGAGCAATCACCCACTCACTTGTCAAAAAAAGGCGAATTCTCAAGGCTCCCACCAGAACTGCTGGGAGTCACACGTTTCAGGGAATGAATGCATTAGAGTTGGAACAGTAAAGATGTGAGAGACAGAATGGGAGGGTGCTGTGAAGTACTGTCTTCCAACCATGGACAGCCAAGGTACTCTGTGAAGTACTGTCTTCCAACCATGAACAGCCAAGGTACTCTGTGAAGTATTGTCTTCCAACCATGGACAGCCAAGGTACTCACGAACTCACAGCAACTATGGTCACCCACACAAGACCCATACATGATCAAGCCAGTCAATAATCATTCCAGCATGGGTCTGAGGGGAACCATGAGGCTCCACCCCTGGCTGGGGAGCTACTGGCAACTGACAGGAGATTAAGGAAGGAGCAGCAAGTGTTTTGGAGTGGGGTAGAGAGAGGGTGGGGAGCTAAGAGTGAATATGATCAAGATACATTTGTATCTATGTATGAAGCTGTCAAAAAGTCAATAAAAACAAATGTGCAGGTTTTCTGTTTTTAAAAAGAAGTTGCAAAAGAGGGCTAAGGACAGGGTCCCTTGGTAGAATTGCTTGCTTAGCAAGTACAAAGCACTAGGTTCAATCTCCAGAACTGCACAAAACTAGATGTGGTCTGTGCCTATAAATCCCCACAGTTGAGAGGTGGTGACACGTGCCTTTAATCCTAGCTCTCAGAAGGCAGAGGCCAGCCTGGTGTACGAAATGAGTTCTAGAACAGCCAGGGCTACACAGCTCTGTAAAAACCTGTCTCTAAAAACCAGAAGGAAGGAAGGAAGGAAGGAAGGAGGGAGGGAAAGGGGGGCAGACAGGATTCAAGCCCATCCTTGGCTACCTAGTGACTTTAAGATCAGCATTGTTTTCAGTCTTACCTCAGAAAATAAATAAAGCAGTGTCTCGGCCAGCCCTCCAGGACACTGTGTCCCTCTACTAGCTAGTCTGCCATCTTGGGACCACTTCCTTGCTACCTCCCTTTCTCATGACAGGAGGAACATCTGGTAACTTCTTCCCGTGTCTCCCTGGAGAGACAACTTTTAAAAGATCAAAGCTCCAACATGAGAAAGGAAAACCAGCCCAGATAGAGTGTTTTTTTTTTTAAAAAAACCGCATCCCCTAACACCTTTCGACTCGGTTTACACGTCCTTGGCCCAGGCCCTGCAACCCCTCTAGGGCTCTGTCCAACTCTAACCACACCAGACTTTATACCAGCACCAGACATTTCTCCAGCCACCCCACCCCCCAATCACTACTGGCTACAGCTCGACAATGGAGACACCATTTAACACCACGCCTCAACAGAGGATGGCCTGTCACAGCACTCAACACACATATGTGCCCTATACAAGATTCCCCTTCCAGCACCTGGTAGAGGAGAGCAAAGACCCATGGGAAATATATCAACAATGAAGCCAAGTCTTAGGGACACTTGACATTCCAGCTACAAAGTATGATTACTAAGCATCTGTAAGTCTTAACTTTAATTGGGAAAAAAAATGTTTACAACAATTTTGAAAGCCACACAAAGACTTCAGAAAGCAGGCTGAACCACAAGCAGTAAACAAAGAAAGTCTGCCCCCTGGGGGGCAGTGGTCTTGGGAAACCACAGGACGCTGAGTCAAGTGATGCTGCAAATCTCTCTGGAAAGCTCTTTCCTCACTTTTATATGTAAAAGCTCCAAGTTCTTCCAGTGAGCACACCAAACTGAACCTGAGCCACATATGAAGCCGTAGGAGGCTGCTCTTCCAGGAAAACATCAACCACAGGCCCAATAGCTCAGCTCTCATTAGGGACACCTCTCCTCTTGCCCCTGTGGTAACTGTATGAGTCGCCAGGGCTTCCAACTCACTGTAATCAGTGTGGCATCTTGGGTACTAGGGAATCGCAGTGTACGAGCTTCCAAGGTGTTTGCTCACACCGTTCCAAGGGACATTAGACTCCTTCAGGCTGCACACATCATCCATCCTGGGCAGACAATGCAGGATGACCCCAGGAAGAAGACCTGACAGGAAACTTTTTCAGAAGGGCATCCCCATCCTCACCTCTCCCATAAACAAAAAGAAGCCTGGCCAAGCACCCACTGACAGGTAGAAATGTCTCCCTGTTAGGATATCCCATCTCTATTGGTCCAGTCAAAAGTTTGAGCTTGCAAAGAGAGTGTGAGGGAGAACACAGGCAGTGCAGGAACCTGACAGCCAGGCAACCCTGCCCTAAAGATCGCTCAGTGGGCCTCAGATTTAATCAAAACACTGCCTCCAAGAGAAGTAGACAGAACAAGTGTTGTATGGGGGGAGGGCAGTTAACTCCGGAGTGTGAAGGGAAGGAAGAGTAGACGGGCCTGGCTGTAATTAACTCCCTTGTTATGAAGCAGGGAACAAGATGGCCTGATAGATTGAGCAGGGGATTGCCACAAAGGCTTCTCATTGCCGAGACAGTACTATAGGGATGGAATCAGGAAAGAGGCTGGAGTGGGCAGATGAGGGTCTCTTTTTAGCAGACCGCCTGAGGAGCTGGGAAGATAGGGTAGGAATGGCCAGATGGGTAAGTTCTTTGGGAAGATGAACACCGGAAAAGTCTGCGTGGGGGTTCCCAATATCGCTCCAGTACAAAAGGCCGCTTGGCTTCGGAAACCTGGCAGGCAGAGTGGGACGTTTAGAAGCATTTGCACACACACATTCAGGGACAGCCAGTAAGAAAAACTATTACCCGGAAATTCCCTTTTCCACTCTAGACCTCAATTCCTACCTGCATCTAGGAGGGGATCATCACAGGGACCCAGGGGGTAGACAAGAGTAAATGTTCTTTTCGGACAGTCTCTGCTGACTTTACTGGGGGAGCCGGAAGGGCTGGCTGGGTCTGTCTTCTGGGTAAAGTTAGGCTCTTGCTCTGGCTCTGGGATCGGTAAGGGTGCGTTTGAGGAGCAGAAACCAAAGAGACGGAATTTGATCAACCATCTGCCACAACGCGCGCTGTAGCCTAGACCCCAGAATGCCAGAGCAAAGTTGATGGAAGGGATGGGAAACGTGGCAATCGGTGCCTCAGTTTCCCATAAGCACCAGTAGCTTTGGATCTTACCTTGTCTTTCTGACCAGCTCCGGTCTCCTCGGCGGCGCACTTGTTGAGCAGTTTTTTGCCTCCGCAGGTCGTCGGGCTCCAGGTGCGGCCACCAGAGCACACACCTCCCGGAGGGTCCCCCGCAGCGCCCGCGCTCTCCACTTTGATGAGTCGGTGCTTAGGGGAGATGTAGCGCACCTCCGCCGGCGTGGCCGGACGCCGCTCGCTGCTGCTGCGGTAGAGGTGCGGGGAGCCGGAGGATGAGGATGAGGACGCGGCGGCGCCCGCTCCCGCCGCCGCACAGCAGCAGCCCGCAGCTCCCGCCGCCGCCGTGAAGGCGCGTTGCCCCCCACCGGGGTCCCCGCCGCCGCCGCCGCAGTAGTCCAGGCGGCACATGGCGCGCAGTTTGCGCAGCGACGAGCCTGGCCCGTTGTACGGGTCCTCGAAGTCGCGCTCCTTCTGCGCGCGGTAGGCACGGATGAGGTCACTCGTGCTGCCGCTGTCGTCGGGCAGAGAGCCCGACGAGGCCGAGAAGCAGGCGGCGGCCGACCCACAGGATGCCGAGGACGCCGAGCAGGCCTGCGGCACGGCCTGCGGGGGCTGCTCGCGCCGCTCGCCCCGGCGCCGCTGTTCGCGGTAGTCGGGCCTCGGCGGCTGCGGCGGACTCTTAGTCTTGCTGTTGCCCAAGCTGAAGTACTTGTTCAGCCACTTGGCCATGGCGAAGGGCCGCCTAGGGCCGCGGCGCGCGAGCCCGGTCCGCCGCCGCGGCCATTCGGGGGACAACGCTGCCGCCCAGTCCCGCAACGCCCCTGCCCCGGTGGGGGGCGTGCGGGGCACCCGTCTCCAAGTTCAAGTTCTCGCAGCCGCCGCCTCCTGCCGGCCGCCGCCCGGCTCCAGCCGCTGCTGCACAGCCCTCCGCCCCTGCTGCGCGCCGACCGAGCTTCGGATCTCGCACCCCTCACAGACGTGTCTCATAGGGCCCGGGGCCGCCGAGAGCGGAAGGCCGGGCGCCCCCCGCCGCGCACGCCCTCACCCAGCGCCCCCACCCTGGCGGAGTGCGCCCCTGCCCCGTGCGAGCCGCGGCCAGCTGCCGGCTTCACGAGTGCAGCCGGGCGAGCCCGGCCCCACCGCCGGTCGGAAAGCTAGCGAGCGAATGAGGGAGGCGGCCGGCGCCTGGCGGAGCCCGCGCGCCCCTGCCCGTCCCGGCGGCGCCTAGCGCTGCCGCTGCCTCTGCTGCCGCCTCCCGAGCCGCCGCGTGTGCGACACTCCACCACCAGAACCCGCCCTGCGCTGCGGCCCTGCCCCTTCCCGTAGGCCCCACCCCTCCACCAATGCCCCGCCTCCCCTAGGCCCCGCCCCCTCGTGCAGCCAGGAACCTCCCCCCTACTGCAAGAGCCACCTCCTGCGGCCGCCTGGGTGCCAGCCCCCGGGTCGTGCCCGAGGGCGTTCGCGTTCTGCTGCTTGGTAGGCCCTGCCTCCCTCCAGCGGAGACAGCGGCTCTTAGAGGCTAAAGCAGTCAGCACAGTCCCTCAGGGCCCGCGCGCCCTGCACTCTAGGAATGGATGCCCACCGTTGAGGTGGTAGGCGAGCTGGACTAACGCACGACCTCTAGTTGACCGAGAGGACCATGCAGAAGAGATGCCCTTAATGAGAGAGTGCCTGTCCCTTTTCTCTTTAAAGGGACAGAGACTCCGGTTCAGCTTTCCGGCGCCGGGTCTTCGAAAACCTCTTTATGCTAATGAGTGTATTAACAATCTAGATGACGGATGCGGACGCGATAGGCGGCTGGGACCAGGCGGGGCACCAATCCGGGAGCAAGGCTAAGGGGAGGTCGAAATGTTTGCTTACCTTTTCACCTTGTAGGAAGTGGGGTTTTAACCCTGTTCACTGCCAGCCTAGTGGAACCAGCTATGTAAACATTTTAACGCTTAAGGTTGCTGGAGCTGGCGAGGCTCTATTTAATTCAGAGACAGTTTTACAGATGGAGAAACTGAGACCCCGAGGTTGGTTACATGGATAGACTTGGATACCAGTCCTGGGATCTGGTGTCACTATAACGATGTAACTTAAGACAGTGTAGTTATTATCCAAACGTGAGTAAACCCAGGCCAACGTGGAAGCTTTCCTCTCACAGCAGGTAGCACGAGCCTTGTCAAGACCAAAATACTACCTGAAAATGAGGCACCTGTCTTCTAGACCTTAGTTCTGTTTGGAAGTTCTATTCCACAAGCCCCTACCCCTTGAGTACCTGGGAGCTGAAACATTCCTTTAGAATGCTGATTTGCCAAAATAGCACCCTGTGACTGTAATTTCACCTGTCATCTGTACGTTATACACATTGGGCACACTGTTTTTCCTATGTCCTGTAGAAGCAGTCACCTATTGAAGTAGACAGCAAGTCTCGGAATCTGCTAGAGCTGGAGGTGAGACTGTGGGACCTGCTGAGCCAGTGTTACCTCTTCCAGGCTCTCCCTGTGACCTACCGGACTCAGGCCCCAGCGACACCACACTAGGGAAATGCAGACCCAGGAGTCAGAAGGCTCTGCTCTATCTGCTCAGCCACGAGTAGTCAGACTACTTGCCTCTCTCCTTCCCTAAGGCCACTTGAATTTTCCAAACCCCACTGTTGCCCATTCCCCAACAATCTCAGATAACATTACCACTTATTTCCTACCTGAGACCTGTTCATTTAGCATCCTTAGGAAATAGTCTTAAACTGTGTATACATGACAAAGCTGAACCTTCAGTGTCTGGGTCATAGGGAGAGGCCCCAGAAGTTGATGCTAAGATGTTTATTTTGGGTATCCCTAGACTTAAATGTCTCAAATTACCCTTTAAATCCTTGCTCTGCTGCATAAGCACTTAATCATCCTGCATGGAGGGAGGCCCCAATTAAGGGAAAGAAACCTGAAAGGCCAAGACATCCTCATTTTAAGCCCCACCTCCACCCACACCCCACATCCCACCCCCACCCTGCTCCCTCCCTACAGCTCTGAGGCTCAGGAAGGAAAGGAGGCCAGATTCTGGCAGTAAGTCAGGCCACCTGGGCCAAGAAAGTCCTCCCCAGGTTCTGGAGGCCTGTTCCCTGTTCCCTGCACGTGTGCTGCACATGGAAACATGGTCTTGCTTTTCTGAAGGTTTAGGAAGAGAAGTTGTACTTCACAACTTATTCTTCACATTCTGCTTTCAGCTGGCCACAGAGTCAGAGTCGTCTGTCCTGCAATGCTTCTTCTGGGCTATAATTTGCAAGCCAGAATTATTGTAATGCTATAGTATTATGCCAGGAACTTCCAGAGTCCCTGTGTAACTGCCTGTCCCCTAAACACTGTATATAATTAACCCCAGTCAGTATCCCTGCAATCTGATCTTATTCCTGGTTTACAGATGGGGTGGCTGGCCTAAAGTGGTATTTACTTGATACAAGCAAGATGTCTATGGGTGTTTTCCTTTGGGAACGTATAGAGACACACCTTCAGAGATGAAGTCAGAAATAGAAATTCTGTAAAGAAACAGAAAATCTTCAGGAAGATAGTGGAGAAGCATCATGCCCAGTGTTTCAGGGAGCCAGATGCTTACCAGATGCTTGTAGGAAAATCATCAGAGCAGCAAGGAGATGGACACTCTCTCTCTCTTCAGTCACAGCTTCCTGGGTTTACAGAGGAGAAACTGGGCCAGTGACAGAGAGAAACCGAGTCAAGAGGAACAGCTGCGATTGATAACCATTTTCTTGGTGTCACAAACCCCACCCTATGTAATGCTGTAAATAAAGCCTCCCCTGACCCCTCTCTCTAGTGTCAGAGATCCATAACAGGACTTTACACTTGCTCTACTTCTGAGCTCTATTCCTAACCCCTGGTTTGACATTTATGCTGTTTATGTACCTCCTCCCTGCCCTGCCACAGTTTTCTTGAGGGCGGGGTGTGTAGATAGCAATGTTTCGGTTTCTGCCCTGTCTCAGCTTTCTCCCATTAGACCAAGGGCAAAGAGCCAAATGTGGCAGCTGCTTTTTCAGTCCCTCCTTCTAGTACCAGGACAAAGAAAATGACATTTGTAGAGAGGCTCCCAATGATGTCACCAACTCAAGGGGTTCATCTACTCCTTATATAAAACACCATTCAGTCCACTGGAAGTCACTCCTCCAATCTTTGTTGTTTGTTTGTGGCTGAGTCTCAGATACCTCAGGCTGGCCTCATACTTATAAACTTAGTATGTTGGTGAGGCCAGCCTTAAATTCCTGTTCCTCCTGCCTCCATCTCCCTAGTACTGGGGTAACAGGTATGGACTATCACACCTGCCTTCTCTCTCTCTCTCTCTCTCTCTCTCTCTCTCTCTTAGAGGAACAGGGTCTTACTATATAGCCCTGGCTAACCTGGACTCCCTATGTAGATCAAGCTGGCTTTGAACTTGAAGCCTCCCTGCTTTGGCCTCCCAAGTACTGGGTGTGCACCACCATGCTTAGATAGTTTATCAGCTATTTCTGTCCATCTTCTGTCTGTATACCAGGCCTCAGAGGCACTGGGACAATTCAAATATCAGTTGTGTCTCTTCCCAGTAATTGATACAAGGCAAGATAAGGGCAAGGCAGGAGCATGGCTAAAGAAGACTGTGATAGAAAGAACTTCTTTGAAAAGATACCTAGGATTACCTTGAAGAATGAGTGGCATTTCAATTTTTTTTTTCTTTTAAACAGGACATCATGTAGTTCAGGCTGGCCTCAAACTCGCTATCTTGAGGATGACTCTGAACTGTTCTCCCTGCCATTTCTCAAGTACTAATATTACTAGGGTGCCGCTATGGGTGAGCACCGTCTCTATGAATGGCCCTAGAGAACCTCACACTTCACTTAGTCAGTGTGGAGCCTATGGTCTTTCCCTCTGTTTAGCTCACTTCACCTTCTACAACAACGGCTCTTGGATGATGAAGGCAGGAGGATTGAAAATTCAAGGGCATCCTTGGCTTCCAATCTACTTTAAGGCCTATTTGAACTACTTGAGACGTCATCTCAAAACAAAACAAAACAGCACCCAAAACAAAACCAGAAAGAGGCAGGGGGATTTAGGCAGAGGTCTCAGCATTAGCAAAAGCAGACTCAGGATGTGGAAGAAGCCCCTAGAGCAAATAGTGTGTGGTGTAGTGTGAGCATCTGAGGATTTGTGAGGGCTGAGAAATGATAGGTAAGAGGAAAAGGTGGCCTGCCCATTAGAAAGAACTCTGCTTCCAGACTAAGAAAAATGGAATTTCTTCTTTAGGTAGTGGGGGGGGGGGGGGGAGGTCACTTCTGATCTTTGCTAAAATAAGGAAATTCCCTAATTTTTTCCTGCATTTTACAAAGATCGTTTAGGGAGCCCCATGCAGGATACACTTCCTGGGGTAAGCCACAAGGTAGGCAGAGCCAGCAGTCTCTCAGCTTCTCTTACTCTGTTGTTGCGTTTGCCTTTGCATTCTCTTAAATTTTTTTTTTTTTTAAAAAAATGGCACCAGGATGACATCTAGTACCCAGAAAGTGCTCCATCACTCTGGTTAAATGAATAGCACCTCAGTAATGGAAGACTGTTAGGTAATGGACTCTGCATGACTCCCAGATCGCTGGCTTGGGCCACTTGTTAAACTCTGACCAGCCCTCGCCTGGTGACAGGAACACTGTAGGAAAAACAGAGCAAATATTTAAAAGGATATTTCTATTGCTGGGCTAAAACACCATGACCAAGGCAACTTATAAGAGGAATGGATTATATCCTCTTATGATCCCAGAGGGGTGAGTCCCTGAGGAGCTGAGGAGACGCAGCAGCAAGCAGCAGGCATGACAGCCGCAACGGGAAGCTGAAAGCTCACATCTTGAACCACAAGCACAAAGCAGAGAGCAAAGTGCCAGGAGGCCTTTTACTCTCAAGCCTACCACCAGTGACACACTTCCGTCAGCAAGGCCCCATCACCTCCATCTTCCTGACAAGCCCTACCAACTGGAGGCTAAGTGTTCAAATGCCTAAGACTATGGAGGGTCGTATACTCACAAACTGCACCATACACACAAATTTAGGGCTGCAGTCTGGCTGGGTGCATGGATCTGAAGAGACCGTCCAGACTCCTTGACCCTTTCCTTCCTAGACATCCCATCAGTTAGGAGCCTCTGGCCTGGATTACTGCATAGTTTTCCTACTTCTGTCTGAACACAGAAGCTGCTGTCCTGTAACATTAACCTAAGTTTGCTTATGTCTCTCCTCTGCTCAGATCCTGGAGACTGAATCCCATCCCCCTAGTAGTAAATGCTAAAAATCTTTACAGTGGCCCATGAGCTCTCACATGCCTGAGTTACCATAGCCTCTCCTCTCTGCACTACCAGGATGCTGCTCTGCTGCCTGGACCCTTCCTCTGCTTAGACTGTGTTCCCAGCACCACCCCCACCCCTACCCCATGCTCTTCCGGGTCTTTATTTAAATGCCATGTGCTCAATGAGGCTTCCTCTGAGAGCATTATCTACAAGTGCAGTCCCAGCACTGGGGTCTCCCCTTCCTCGATTTATGTGAGTGTGGCTCACCCCATCTCACCCCTGCATATTTAGTTCCCTTGTTTACTTTTTCTCTCACTCCGCTATAGTTAGAGGATCTTTGCTCTTCTGTTCACTGCCATTTCCAGTGTCCAGAATAGTGTCTGACATGGTAGGTAGGCAAACAGTTCCTATCTGTTGGATGAATGTGTGCAGAGGGCTATAGTTTGGTATTTTTGTCTGTGTCTGTCTTCTAGTAGCTGTTCTTGGCCTGAAAGTGGAAACATGTCAAACTCAGGGTGATACGGAAGATATATTTCAGATACATGACATGATGTCTCTATTTATTTTCCCTCTACCACTGAGCTATATGCCAATTCCTATTTTTACTTTATATTTTAAAACAAGGTCTAAGTTGCCTAGGTAGGGCTTGGAATTGTAATCCTCCTGCCTCTTGTGAAACATTTCCTCTTTCAAGGAAGCTACTTATGCAGGAATGTAAGCAGCTCAAAATAGCTTCAGGAAGTCCCTGAAACTGACCAGATTCACTAGGCCCATCCCTGCCAGATTAAGCAATAAAAGATGGGAGTCTCCTGCAGAGGAAGTGAAGCTGAGCTGCAAAGAAGACTCTTAGCAAGAAAAGTTGAGAAGACCCAAAGACCAGGCCTACTGCCTGGAAGGAACAGAAACCAGCCAAGCTGCCTGGAGGAGGCTTAGACCAACTGAAGCACCAAAGGAAGCAAGCTAAGCTGCAAAGAAGACCCTGAGACCAGATCAGTGTCTGAGAGAAGTAGAAAACAACTAAGCCGCCTGGAAGAGAATTAGACCAGAACCACTTGGAAAGGACACTGTTCAGCCTGTTGAGCTGTCTGCAGGCTGTGCAGTGTGCTCCACATTCCAGTTGTTGTCATCTGTCACCCATGCTGGGATGGGCTTTGGTGATGAACTGTCTTTGAGTTTTTTCTGCTCCTATAAGTAACCCTTCAGCCATGGTCCTGTAAATAATGCCAATAAAACTCATTGGTTCACCAAACTGGGCTTTGGAGTTATCCAAACTTTGGTCTGTCATGAATTCCCTTATCTGGAGTGAGTAGATATGTGCATTGCACTTACCCGGGGAAAGTTTTTTCACACAACAGCCTTCCAAGTAACTGGGGTTATGGGTCTGCACCAGCGTCTATAGCCTAGTCTATTAGCAACCTTCTAATATTAGCTGTGATGCTCTTACTGGACATTAGATCTCCTGGGCTTACTCTCCAAGGGCAGTTATACATACTCTCTAATGCTATTCTCCCACAACTGCCCCCACCCTGCTTCCTGTTTCCATGGATTTTACTAAAAAAATTTTTTTTCACATAAATGTGAGATCTTGTAATATTCATATTTCTCTGTTTTCCAGATTCATCTGTGTTGAAACAGCTGGCACAATCTCTGTGTGTATTTCTCTGTATGCGTGTTCCTGTGTGTGCACATGTGTGTGGGATATGTGTGTGGTGCTTTTGGAGGCAGGAGATCCATATGGAGTGTCATTTTCAGTCATTCTATGTTTTATTTTTTGAGACAGGGAATCTCATTGAGCCTGGAGCCAATCCAGCTTCAATATCCGGCCAGTGAGTTCCAGGGATCATCTGCCTCCTCACACTGAGGTTTCAGGGATGTACTGCCAATGCCTGGCTTATTATGTGGATTGTGAGACTCTACAACTCAAGTCCTCAATGTCTCCATAGCAAGCATTTTACTGACTGATTCCCTGTCCCCATACCTCTCTGAGACGGGGTCTCATATGTTCCCTCATATGCACCATATGCACCAGTGGCTGGGCTAGCTCTTACTATTTAGACCAGGCAGGTTTCCGACTCCTAGACAGTCCTCCTGCCTCTGTCTCCTGGGTGCTCAGGTTATAGGTACATATTATCACATATAACTTTGTTTTGTTGTTTTTGAGACAGCATCTCATGTAGCCCAACCCAGCCTCAAACCTTGCTATGGAGCCAAAGTTGGCCTTGAACTCCTGATCGTTCCTAAGGCAGAGTATCTCACCCAGTGTCACAGTTTGCTCATTACGATCTTACTAGGGCTACGTCCATACCACAGCTTGTTGTGAGCGATACTGCGAATGGGCACTGGAGTGCAGATGTCTTTACAGAGAGAGGATTTCATTTCATTTGTGTATATACCAGCAGAGGAATCGATTGGCCGTAGATCACCCTAAGTTTAACACATTTGGAAGAACCCCCGTGTGTTTTTCCATGATGGCTGCACCAGTTTCAACTCTACCTGCAGAGTTCCTTTTCTTCACAACCTCTTCTATACTTACGATTTCTCATCTTTCTGATTATAGCCGTCCAAACCAGCCTGAAATGACAGCTCACTTTGATTTTAATTTGAATTTTCTTATTGATTACTGATTTTAAACACCTTTTCTACTTACAATGCCCCCCCCAGCCCCCGTCTCTGAAGACAAAGCAATTTGAACCTTGTGCTCCTTTTTAATTGGGTTATTTGTTTTTGCTACTGAGTTGTATCTATTTTGGATACTAATCCATTTTCAGGCATATGGCTTGCAAACATTTTCACCATGTGTGTGTGTGTGTGTGTGTGTGTACGTGCGTATATTTGGTGTGTGTACAAGTGCACATGTATGTGGAAGTAGAAGTTGACAGTGGATATCTTTCTCAAATGGCCTCTACTTACTTATTTATTTATTTATTTATTTATTTGGTTTTTGGAGACAGGGCTCTACTTATTTATTTATCTATTTATTTACTGATACTTTTTATTTATTTATAAAGTGAATTTTAAACTGTTTGTTTGTTTGTTTGTTTTTTGAGATAGGATTTTTCTGTATAGCCTTGGCTGTCCTGGAACTCACTCTGTAGACCAGGCTGGCTTTGAACTCAGAAATCTGCCTGCCTCTGCCTCCCAAGTGCTGGGTTTAAAGGCATGCGCCACCACTGCCTGGCGTGATTTTTTTCTTTCTTTCTATTTTTTTATTTTTATTTTTTATTTATATTTTATGTGTATGAGTATTGCTCTGCATGTAACTCTGAACACCGCATGCATGCCTGGTACACCTGGAAACCAAAAGAGGGCATCAGATCCTCTGAAAGTGGAGTTGAAATTGTTATGGGCTGCCAGGTAGGTGCCTGGAACCAAACCCAGGTTCTCTACAAGGGCAACTGGACTCTTAACAGCTGAGCCATTTCCTCAGATCCCTCCCCCCCCCTTTTTAAAAACAGAGTCTCACTGGGTAGATAAAGCTGACCTTGACCTCCGAGACCTACCAGGTTAAGGGTCTTTGCCTCCATGCCCAGCCTCAAGGGCTCTCATTAAACCTGGAGCTCACTGATTGGTTAGGTGGCTGGCCAATTCTTTTCCCTCCCCCATCTCTCTAGCCCAGGAATTACAGATGCACTCTAAACAGGCACCTGTCTTCTACTCTGGGGATTTGATCTCAGGTCCTCCTGATCTCGAAGTGGGTACTGCTGGCCAAGCCATCTCTCTAGTGCTGCCTTTTCATGGTGTTTCCTTCACTGCTCAGTGGCTAAATTGTCAGTTTGATGTCATCTCTTTGGTTTATGTTTGCTTTGATGGGCTGAGCTTTTAGAGCAGCAGTTCTCAGCCTTTCTAATGCTTTGACACTTTAATCCAGTTCCTCATGTTGTGGTGACCCCCAACCATAAAATTATTTTGGTTGCTACTTCATAGCTGTAGTTTTGCTACTGTTAAGAGTCATAACGTAAATGTTTTGGGAGATTGAGTGTTGCCAGAGAGGTCGCGACCCACAGGTTGAGAAATTGCTGTTTTAGAGAGGCATCCAAAAACTTCATTACCAAGATCAACATACATGACCTTAATCTTAAGCTTTTACAGTTTCTGGTCTTACATTTAGGCTTTTAATCTATTTTGAGTTGGTGTGTGTGTGTGTGTGTGTGTGCGCGCGCACACACACACACACGGTATAAGACAAGAGTCTAATTTCATTCTTCTGCACATAGATATTCAGTTTTCCTAACACCATTTATAGAAGAAGCTGTCCTTTCTCCGTTCTGTATTCTTGATGCCCTTGTTGAAAGCTACTGTAAGATGCTTGGGTTTATTTCTGGGCTCTCCATCCTGTTCCCTGGTCGCATGTGTCTGTTTTTCTGCCAGTACCACACTGTTTTCACTTGCTGTGTTTTTGAAGCAGATGCGTCTTGGGTTCTGTTCCCAGACCCTGTCTCTTAAATGGAGAAAGCAGACTGTGACTCATCCCTATCTCCCCAGCATTGGGAGGGGGCTCTAGGAAGGTTATGGCTTCCACATAGCCCCTTCCCCAGGAGTCCAGGTCCTGCTGATTTTCATACCTGTCCCTTGCGATATCACTGAGCCAGCCACTTCTTCCACATCAGGTACAGCTAATCTTAGGAATCTCATTACGAGTCCGAAGATAATCCTCTATATCTAGATTAAAGGCTGTGTTTTGACCATTACTGTGCATTGAGCATTGAGCCGACAGCTTAATTGAGCTGTTTATGCCGCTGCCTTGATCTCTTCCCAGAGAATTTACAACTAATTCCAAGTGTCTCTGTGAATTAAGTGGGCCTCTCCCAACATGCTTTGCCCGTTGCTTGCTTGTGCCAAATCCCACTTGTCCTTGTGTTACCTAATTATGGGCTCTGGCTCGCAGCTGTCTCTGGCCAGTGCCACTTCCAGCCGATTCCCTCCCTGAGATGACCATTAATGATACAGCCTCGAATATGATCATGCCTCAAGACAGCATAAAAAGGGGCAGTGAAAATGAAGACTGGGGTGCAGCAGAAAAGACATAAATCACACTGATCCCTTTGAAGTCACCTCCTGGCAACTGAATGACAGCAACCCTCTACTGAAGAAGACTATGTAGCCCAGCACTGCTAAGAGTAATGAAGGAAAGCATTCCAGGCTGGGCTCAACACTCCTGAGCCCTTACCTTAATCCACATTCTGATTTCCTATGGGACTACTGGACCTTAGTTTTCCTATCTGTAAAATGCATGCTGTCAGGCTATTGCCTGTCTGTCTGTCTTTCTTTCTTCCTTTCAACTTATTTTTATTCATATGTGTGCACGTGTGTTTGTACAGGTATTCACAGCCCAAAAGAGCGCATCAGATCCCTGGACCTGGAGTTACAGGCAATTGTGAGCCACCCAACGTGGGTGCTAGGAACCAAACATCGGTCCCCTACAAGAGCATATGCACCCTTAAAAGCTGAGCCATCTCTCCAGTCCAGGTTTTTCATTCAGTAGTTCAGAGATGTCACAAAGTGAGGGGAGGTAATCTAGAAAAGCAAACAGCAAAGGACTGCCATCAACTAGTTGGGGCATGCTTAGATTCACCAAGCATTTGCTATTTGTCTGAACATCAGATTTTACTGGGTGTTTTTTATTTTTTCTTTTGACCCAACTCCAAGTCCACTTTGAGGGATCCCCCTTGCCAGACTCTACTGAGGATGCAGGCAAAAGCAGAGATTTTCAGTGCTGCCTTAGGATCACCCATAGAGCCTGTGAAGCATCAAGAACCAGTTTTAATCCAGACCACTGGATCAGAATTTGTACGGGCTACTTCAGATGTGGTTTGTTAGTCAGATAAGTTCTCATGTAGACAAGGCTACCCTCAAAATTACTATATAACCAAGGACGGTCTTATACTTTTTCATGTTTCATTTCCTGAGTGTTGAAATTGCAAGCCTACATCACCATGCCTGCCTGGCTTTGAGTCTCTCTCTCTCTCTCTCTCTCTCTCTCTCTCTCTCATACTTCCTACATGCATACAGTATGCAGTATATAAGTTTGAAATGAATGGAACAGAATGTATGATGGCTTCCAACTGAGGACCTGGACCAGCACATTGCTCAACCTGAGACAGATTAGAAAAGCAAATTCTTGAAGAGATTTCCAGACCCTCTGGAATCTTATGGTCCTGGAGGCCATTCTGATGTATCCCAAAACCTAAGAGTTGGTGGCCAAAGTATCTTGGAGGTTCCCTTGTGCAAAAATGGGGTTCTTTTTTAAAGACTAGATCCCAGAAGAGCTGGGGAAGCAAATGACTGGCAAGGACTGGTGGGGGCAGGGAAGCATTTTCGTGAGCAAACTGTTTGCCAACTGATGACTATAGCAGGATCTATGAGATTGCCAGTTGGCCTGGCAAGGCATATGCCTTTAATCCCAGCACTTGGGAGACAGAGGTAGGTGAGATCTCTGTGAGTTTAAAACCAGCCTGGTCTGTGTAGTGAGTTCCAGACCGGTCAGGGCTGTAGAGAGACCCTTTCTCAAAGAAAAGGGGGAAGGGACATCTCTGAAATTGTAAGTCCACTGAGAACGAGTTTGGGCTTTCAGTCCCAAACATCAATCTGATGCCAATCTTGAAGGGCATCTGAGACTTACTGAGAATAAGGAGCCGGGCAGTGGTGGCACACGCCTTTAATCCCAGCACTCGGGAGGCAGAGGCAGGCGGATTTCTGAGTTCGAGGCCAGCCTGGTCTACAGAGTGAGTTCTAGGACAACCAGGACTACACAGAGAAATCCTGTCTTGAAAAACCAAAACCAAAACCAAAACCAAAACACACAGAGAGAGAGAGAGAGAGAGAGAGAGAGAGAGAGAGAGAGAGAGAGAAGTAAGAAGGAACAAGAGTAGGCCAGAGAGCATGGGTTCATGGGTGTGGGTCAGACAACCTAGAGGCCTGGCACAAGGAGCTGTGGAGCCCATGGACCAAGAAGTGAGCATGTCCAGAAAAGAACCAGGCCTGATAGAGGTGGAGAGATTAGAATCCCAGGACATCCCAGGGCTGAGGAGGCAGGGGCAGACATTGCTTCTGTCCTGTTTCAGAGTAAGCCCAGTGAAGGCTGGCAGCAATCAGCCGTCAGAGCGGGGAATGAAGGCTATGCTTGCTAAATTTGTTTTTAGAAGGAAGTGGCAATCGGGAACAGAACAGCTTTGTTCTTTAGCTGAGACAGACACCCACAACTATAGAGAGCGGTGCCATCAGGTTTTCTTGTATGGGGTCTCAGCCACAGATGGATCAGTCGGGGATACCAGGTGCCCAGACTGCGAGCCTCCTGTCTTCTAGGGCTGTCTGGAGGATAGACAGTGGGGGCTTCACATGATTCATCTCTATCCACTCCAGGGACTCTCTCAGTGCTTGCCAAATGCTAGGCCTTGAGCAATGGTGTGTGGGACTGAATCTCATTGAGAACCGTCAAATTGTGGTTTCTAAATAGGAGCTCTCACTTTGGACCTCAGTAAAGCACACCACCGAGAATCCAGATGTTCTACATGTAGAAGAGTATTTTAATCCTCGTAGAGCCCTGCAGACTTTCTCCCCTCTTCCCTCCTGCCCACACCCTCCTGCTGAACATCAGAGTAGCCCAGATATTAGACCCTCACCACTTCCCACCCAAGGTTCCTCATGCATACTATCAGACACAAATGAAAAAGGACGCCAGGCATGATAGCACCTATAATCTCAGCACTTGAGAGACAGAGTTAGGAGGATCAAAAAATTCAAGGATACCTGAGCTACATAGCAAGTTGGGGACAGCCTGGGCAGCATGAGCTCCTATTGGAAAAAAAAGAAAAAGAGAGAAGGGGGGAGGGGGATTCAAAATATAAACATAAACAAACGAGACATAAACATATTGCACATCAAAAACAACAAGATGGGGCTGGAGAGATGGCTCAGCAGTTAAGAGCATCGAATGCTCTTCCAGAAGTCATGAGTTCAAATCCCAGCAACCACAGGGTGGCTCACAACCATCTGTAATGAGATCTGATGTCTTCTTCTGATGTGTCTGAAGACAGCTACAGTGTACATACATAAAAAAATAAATAACTAAATCCTTGGGGCGGAGTGAGCGGGGCTGGAGCTTGTGGGGCCAGAGCAAGAAGGAAAAAAAGAAAAGAAACGGCAAGATAGCAAGATGAAATCTTACTAGGTTTACTTGTGAATGGCATCCTGTACTGGGGTACAAGGAAAGAACCCTAGGTTAAAGAGTTCAATTTGATTCTTCTTATTTCTAAACTAAACATGTATGTTCCTGGAAAGGAGAACTATTACTTTAAGACCTGCCTGGGGATGGGGCTAGAGAGTTAACCGGTAGTTAAGAGTACCCGTTTCTCTTGCAGAGAACCAGGGTTGGATTCTCAGCACCCATATGGTGGCTCACAACTGTCCTGTAACTTTAGTCCCAGGGGAGCCAACAGCCTGTTCTGACCTCCATAGGCACCAGGCATACACACAGTACCCACACACATGCTGGCAAAGCACCACGCACGTACAATGTATATAAATAATGAAATAAATAAATAAATCTAAAAACATTAAAAAAAAAAAAAAAAAGACTTGCCTTTGGGGACTAGAAAGATGGCTCAGCTGGTTAAAATGCCTGTAAAAACCTAGAGAGGAGTCGGTGTGTTTCTATAACCCAAGGCTGGAGGAGAGACAGGTCTGTGGAGCTCACTGACTATGTACTATATCTGTATCAATGAACTTCAGTGAAAGACTCAGCCTCGAAAACTAAATGTGAAAGGCTGGAGAGATGGCATGCAGGTTAGCTTTGTTTCAACTTGACACAAACTAGAATCGTTTGGTAAAAGGGATTCTTGGTTTGAGAAGATACCTCCAGCAGATTGGCTTTAGACAGACCTGTATTTTCTTGATTAGTGGTTGATGTGCAAAGGCCCAGCCCAGGGCAGTTGGTCCTGGTTTGTATAAGAAAGCAGGAAAAAAAAAAAAAAAAAAAAGCCAGACAGTGGTGGTGCACGCCTTTAATCCCAGCACTTGGGAGGCAGAGACAGGCGGATTTCTGAGTTCGAGGCCAGCCTGGTCTACAGAGTGAGTTCCAGGACAGCCAGGGCTACACAGAGAAACCCTGTCTCGAAAAACCAAAAAAAAAGAAAGCAGGCAGAGCAAACCACAAGAGCAAGCCAGTGAGCAGCACTCACTCCTCCATGGCCTCTGCTTCAGATCCCATCTCTCTGTTTCTGCTGTGAGTTCCTGTCTTGACTTCCCTCAATAGATGGACTGTGACCCGAGACTTGTAAAATGAAATGAACCCTCTTCCTCCCCAAGCTGTTTTTGGTTAGTGTTTTATCACCCCAAAAAACCTGACTAGAACAAATGACTCAAAAGTGAAGGTGTTTGCTACCAGTGTCGATGATCTGTGTTCGATCCCTGATCGAACATGGACCAGACCAACTTTCACAAACTGACCTCTTGACTCCCATACTTATGCTGTTGCACACCTATGCACACACACACATGTACGCTCACATGTACAAAATAAAAATAAAATATTTAAAAATAAAATAAAGATTGAGCGCTATAGAGGAAAGACCCCGGCTGTCAACTTCCACACAAACACGCATGCATACCTGCACACACGTGTGCGCGCATGCACCTTTGGGAAAGTGATTTCTTCAATGTTTAACCATCTAAGTACGTTCTTCTGATGAACTTTCCATATTCTTTCTTAGGCTATAATGATATAAAGACAATGTTTAAAAGTCACTTTTTATGCAGGATTTTATCCCACTACTCTTTGCTATTTATTTACTAAATTAAACTTTTTTCCCTATCGTGCTACCGTCCAAGAGATGGGAACACACACACACACACACACACACACACACACACACACACACCACTCAGAGCAAGTGAAAATTTCACAAGGCTGTCTGTTGGCCTTCTCAATTGGAGGTAGGTTGGGTTGGGATGGGCGGAGATAGCCCATTTTTTTCCTCCCTTCTTCTTTCTAGGGCTTGGTACTGGATACTGAGCCAGCCAGAATAACTCATGCCCTGGGGATAGATGCCTCCTGTGAGTGAGAAGAAGCTAGTGTGAAACCCACATTTTAGGATTCCAAGGGAACTCTGAGTCACGTGGTCTGATGCCCAGGGCTGGGACAGAGTGGAGCCTATCCACCTTCTAAACTGAACATGCACTAAGAAGCTGCATGATTTCCTTCAGCATCCCTCATCCAAGTGGCATCTGACATAGTGTTTATCGAGAGATCACGGTGAGGCTGCTAGACGCTGTGGCGAGGGTAGGAACCAGGAGCTGTCTTGGATGATCAGAGTTTCTGGTGCTTGTTCCTCTCCAGAGAAGGCAATTGCTATTTGTGTTAGTTTAGTTGCTTTGATTTTGCTTTCCAGCCATGGTGGGCTGAGGGATTCCTTAAATTTTTCAAAATTTTACGTGTGTGTGTGTGTGTGTGTGTGTGTGTGTGTGTGTGTGAGAGAGAGAGAGAGAGAGACAGAGAGACAGAGAGAGAGACAGAGAGACAAACAGAGACAAAGAGAGACAGACAGATAGACAGGCAGACAGACAGAGGCAGAGAGAATGCAGGTGTGCTGAGTTCCTGCCATGTTGTACATGTGGAGGTTAAAGTACAACTATGTGGGGTCAGCTATGTCCTTTTACCTTCACATGGGCTCCAAGAGTCACACTGAGATCATCAGCCTTACAGGATTTAGTATGTGTGTATGTATGTATGTATGTATGTATTGTGTTTTTAAAGATTCATTTTTATTTTATGTATTTTGTTTGCATGTATTGTTGGACCTGAAAGTCACAACTGCCAGACATTCCCCCTCACAAAGACACGGAGACTGAGACCACTGCAACTAGCAAGAGGTTTATTAATTCCAACT
The DNA here is from genome assembly GCA_019843965.1 of Rhynchomys soricoides. Classification (NCBI taxonomy): domain Eukaryota; kingdom Metazoa; phylum Chordata; class Mammalia; order Rodentia; family Muridae; genus Rhynchomys; species Rhynchomys soricoides. Next base: position 5,477,268 of record JADRCH010000058.1, on the reverse strand, counting down.
CGTTGGGGTCGTCCTGCAAATGGGACAGAGGCGACCCCCTATAGCTAAAGCACACACTTTTTATACATTTGGAGGGCAGACTTTTGTAACAGCACGAGTTGGTCAATTCCGATTGGCGGTGTAAGTTGACCTTTTCATGCATTGGTGGCCCCTGGTGAGGTGACACCTCTGGCACGTACAGAGAAGGGCGGTAGACTGGGAGGGACCCAACCCCCTTTTGGACACCCCTTTCTTTGAGTAGGATGTTATCTCAAGGCCCTTGGAAAACTCCCTGGTATCCGGTAATGGAAGGTCCCAGGCATCTGGTGTCCTTCTGAGGTGGCCTTGTAGCTATTTCAGGGTTAGTTTCTACAGAATGTCTGCGCAAAGTGTGTGCAGTGCCCAAGGAGTCCGGAAGAAGATGTCAGATCCCCTGGAACGTGGGTGCTGGGAACTGGACTCTGGTCCCCTGGAAGAGCAGCCAGTGCTCTTAACCACTGAGCCATCTCTCCAGCCCCAGTCCTCAGGCTTTAGAGACACTTCCATTCTCTGGTGTCCTAAGGTGCAGAAAGTAGCCAATCTGAGGTGTCTAGATATTGTGTGACAAAACTTTTCCTAGAGAGACACTACACACAGATCTACTCACTCCAGGCAGGGAACCCATCATAGACCAAAGTATGGATACAATCAAAGTCCAGCTTGGTGAACCTATGAATTTTACTGGGGTTACTTACCGGAATATGGATGAGGAGTTACTTAACAGGAGCAGAAATGACTCAAAGACAACTGCATTATCAAAGCCCACTCCAGCATGGTGACAGCTCACAAAACTAGGAACCTGGGGCGCACTACACAGCCTATGGGCAGCTCAACAGGTTGCAGAGTGCCCTTTCTAGGTGCCTCAATTGATCTAAGCCTCATCCAGCTTGGCTGGTTTCTGTTTCTTTCCAGGCAGCTGGCCTGGTCTCCAGGGCTTTGCAACTTTTCTCCCTGAGAGTCTTCTTTGCAGCTCAGCTTCACTTCCTTTGAGGTGGAGTCTCAGCTTTTATTGCTTACTCTAGCAGAGAGGGGGCCTAGTGAATCTGGTCATTTTCAGGGACTTCCTGAAGCTATTTTGAGCCATTTACCTTCCTGCTTAAGAGGCTTCCCTGCAGGATAGAGTTTCAATCTCACAGGAAACTGTTACCCAACACTGGAGCAAATGCCCTCTCAGGAAGCCTGGGCAGAATTTTTCTTGTATGCTTTGAGTCTGAGTTCCCAAAGCCCAGCTTGAAGCTCCGCTTTCTCGTTAAGCCCTAGTCTTTTATTAACATATAAACTCCATGCTATTTCCACTTGCTCCCATTTGCAGACATTTTTGTGGTGGGTATAGCCGTTTTATGTTATTATTAGGCACTGACCTCAGGAATTTGCTTTCCCCAACAGACCAATTTTGCTATTACATAAGTGGCACATCTACCTCAGCCCACAGTGTAGGGTCAGAGGTACCTAAACCACTCCAAGGAAGCTGGCTCAAGGGAAACCTATATTCTCACATGATCCTGCCCCAGGGACTCTAGAGACAGGAGCCTGCTTCCCTCGGGCAGCAAAGACAGATTCCATGATGCATCATTTGAAACTAGACCCATAGCTCATGTGGCCCCTGCCATTAATGGACAGGTAGCTCTCTGGTTGGGCAGGAGAGCATGCACGGGAGGTGTGGACTCCTTAGTAAATCCCTCAAGATGTTCATAAAATGACAAATCCCAATAAAGAGTGACTCGGGCTCCACCCACTCCCACCATAAGATATATAAAAACCCATTGGGCGGGGCCCCAAAGTTATTTCTCCCTTACAGCCGCTCTCACTCTCTGGGAGTTCCTTCTCACCTTTTAATAAATCTGCGTTCATTCTGCTTACTCCTTGTCCATGTTGAATTATCTTACTCTTCTTGGGCATGATGTAGCAAAGTGGCCTGGGATGCTTCTTTAGTCATTTCTGTGAAGAGGCACTTCAGTTAGGCCATTTAGTTAGTTAGTTGTGTTTTTTCAAGACCGGGTTTCTCTGTGTAGCCCTAGCTGTCCTAGAATTCAGTCTGTAGACAAGGCTGGCCACAGAGATCTGCCTGCCACTCTCTCCTGAGAGATGGAATTAAAGGCATGCACCACTACAGCCAACAGCCAAGGCAACTGTTAATAAAAGAAAGTATTTGACTGAGGGCTTACGATTTTAGTGAGTTGGTCCGTTATCATCATGGTGAGGAGTGTGGCGGCAGGTAGGGAGGCATGGTGCTGAAGAAGAAGCTGAGAGCTTATATCTGATCCATGAGTTGTAGCCAGAAAGGGGGGTGGGGAGGGGGGACTGGGCCTGGGCCTGGCCTGTGCTTTTGAAACCTCTAAGCCTATATCCAGTGACACACCTCCTCCAACAATGGCACACCATTGGGGCCATCCTTGTTCAAATTACCACTAGTGGCTTTGGTATATTTTGATTATCAGTCAACAGAACTTTAGCACCCTGAGGTAAGCTCATGAAGAGCCAGGAAGAACTTCCTCACACTCAAAGGACCCACATCAAGTGGAGATAGGGTATTGGTTCCTGCCGTCTACTTTCCTGTTTGAGGCAGGCTCTTTCATTGGGCATGGAACTTCAAGCTAGATAGCTGGTGAGCTTTTGACTATTCTCCACCTCTCCTATTCCCATAGGAGTTCTGGGGTTATAGATGTCAGTTCTGTCCCCCACCCCACCCCTCAGCTTTTCATGGGTCCTCGAGCTTCATGGAAGAGGGATAATGGCTTGCTTTTCTGATGTCACAACTCTGCCTCTCAGGTTTGGATTGGGTTTAGCCCTTCGTATATTAAAAGGACCTGTTGTAGAAGAAGAGGAGCATTGGGCTGCAATGAACATAGGCTAGGAAGGTCAAGCCTTGGCTCCCATCTCTGGGCCATTGAGCACATCAATTACTGCTCCTAGGGCCTGGTTTTCTCCTTTGTTATTATAGATGCTGTCAGCCTTGTTGGATCATGTGTAATGTAAGCCAAGAACCTCCCAGATCACCTGATCAATAACCAACATAAATTGGCAGCAGTTCTTGAGTTCTTCCTTTTGCTCTCAGGTTCACCTTTCTTCTTGTTCCCTGTTCCGGGATGCTCTGCTGTCCCTGCCTCCCTGTGTTGCTTACTTTTGCTGCTGTTATTCATGTCCTCTGTGGTTATTCCAACCTATCAATTTTTTTTTGTACCTAAGCTCATTGATGTTGGATTTCTGTTACTTGTAACAAAAAAGACCTGAAGAATGGCAGGAAGAAGAGGAGGAGGAGGAGGAGGAGGAGGAGGAGGAGGAGGAGGAAGAGGAGGAAGAGGAGGAGACAGCAATGGCCGCTGCAGAGCATTGCAGAGAGGACTGACAAATAGGCAGAGGGAAAAATAACAAGGAAGCCATCTTCTTTGTATCCTCCATCTTGGGGATGTGTAGCTTTAGCCATAGTTGGTTTTGGTTTTGTCATTCTGGGCAACAAACTCAGGGCCTGTGATGGTTTATATATGCTCTGTCTAGGGAGGGGCACTATTAGAAGGGGTGGCCCTGTTGGAGTAGGTGTGTTGGGGTGGGCTTTAAGACCCTCACCTCAGCTGCCTGGAAGCCAGTCTTCTGCTAGCAGTCTTCAGATGAAGATGTAGAACTCTCAGCTCCTCCAGCCCCATGTCTGCCTGGATGCTGCCATGCTCCTGTCTTGATGATAATGGACTGAACCTCTGAACCTGTAAGCCAGTCCAATTAAATGTTGTCCTTGTACGAGTTGCCTTGGGTGTTTGCTTCGGCAGCACATATACTAAAATTGGAACAATGCAGAGATTAGCATGGCTCCTGCACAAGGATGACACACAAATTCTTGAAGCATTCCAAATTAAAAAAAAAAAAAAAGAGTTGCCTTGGTCATGGTGTCTGTTCATAGCAGTCGAACCCTAACTAAGACAGGACCTTACACACACTAGGTCAGTGCTCCATTGCTGTGCTATGTCCCTTAACCATCTTTTTCATCTTACTTCTAACTGCCTGTGGGTTTCCTTTCCTTTTCAAATGTGCTTTTTGCCATTTGTTTTCACAATACTTCTTGCCTTCCAAAGACTGCAAAATATGTTCTCTCTAGGGGCCTACCACCTTCACCCCCCCACCCCAGCTCTGAATTCTTAAAGTTCTTGGAGCATCACAGTCAAAGCTCAGTCATCCTCATTAATTTATTAACTTACTTATTTTTGAGACAAGGTCTTGAGTAGCCCAGACTGGCTTCAAATTTACTGTGTAGCTGAGGGTGACCTTGAACTTCTGATCCTCAGCCTCTACCTCTTCAGTGTTGCAATCATAGGTGAGGTTTTTTATGGTATGCTTATGTGGTACTGGGGGTCCCTACTCAGGGATTCATATCGTGGGAGCGTTTTGATTTCTTATTGTGAACTACAACTTATGTCCCTCTGTGTCTCCCTTTCCAGCCTAGTAATTGATGGATTGACTGCCCCACGGGGAGGCTGAAGTTGTTAGCAGCAATTAATTGGAGGAGTAGGAGCGGAGAGAGGGATGCGACCCCCCAAATCAGCAACCAGGAATAAGGGAGCCTTTCCAGCAAAAATAGTCAAGATAACTCTAAATGTGTGTGGCACTCGTGGGCCTGCCCAAATTGCAGGCCATGCTGCTCTCTTGTGGACACCAGGGGGAGGCAGAGGGCATGTCACAGTGCCAAGCCTCCTGTGGCAGCTGTGGGGGTCATCCAGTAGGTTATCCGTGTCCTGAAAGGCGGAGACCTTGGTTTGGGTGATTTACCCAGGAAATAAGTAAACCTCTAGTCAGAAGGCTTGGCAACAGGGGCCTGGTCAGTAGTTATCTAAGAATGACCTGGACTGTAATAACAAAGCAGTATAAAGCCGTGGAGCCAGCTCAGTAGGTAAGAGTGTCACCTATGGAAGCCAAAAAGACATGAGTTCAAATCCCCAGCACCCATGTAAAATGGGTGCATGAACATACTTGCCTGTAACCCTAGCACTACAGGATGGAAACAGGACGGTCCCAGGAGCTAGCTTTGCAAAAACAGTGAGCTTCAGGTTCGATGAGACACACACACACACACACACACAAGATGAGAGAAATAGAGAAAGGATGCCCAATGTCCTCTGACGCCTGAGTATGCTTGCCAGCAACACAAGTGTGAATACATCATATACCCGAAGCTAGGTCTTAAAAAGCAGTAAGTGACCGTCAAAGGATTCAGCTAACTTTTAAAGACAAAGAGATGATGCCTCCATGCCTTAGCAAAGGAAGCAGAAGGGAAGAAGTCTGTGTCTATAATGGGAAGAACAAAGTCTGGGGTGTAGGAATCTTGGTTCTCATTCCTCAGCTTGCAGGTCCTGCACCCAGAGTTTGTGCCCCTGGTTAGTGCTTTGAATGAGACCTAAGTGGCGACCTCATCTTCTCTGAGCCTCAGGTGTCTTATCTCACTTACACAAAAAGGATTGGTGTCTGGAGACCCAGAGGCCCGCTCTACCTTTGCATGGGACTCAGTGATAATCAGGGTCCTTCCAGCTTAAGTGGTCTCTGGGGTGGCTTGAATAAATCAATTCCGTTGCTCACAAAGCCTTTCTTCTTTACCCCATCCTGGGTGTAGCTGCTCTCATTAAAACTTCTGATGGGCCCTGACCTGTTGGTCCAGTGTTGTTCAAAAACCTTTGTGGCAGCCAAGGCAGTCCAACTTTTAGACACATTGAAGCTCAGCAATGCCCCGCAGCCTTCTGCAAATGTGATTAATTTTTCTCTCACATAGGTTTGGGGGTATTTTTGTAGTTCACTTCTAGACAATTTTGCTAATTTAATTTCCAGTGGTTATGGTTTTTGAGAAATCATTGTGCATGCTTAGGAATCTCTTGATGCGGATGAGCCCACTAATTGTTTTCAAATATAACAGCTACAAAAAAAAAAAAAATGATTCTTGCTAAATCGAACAGTTCCTAGAGCTGACACAGGTAGGATTTCCTGGATTCTAGTTCCATTTCATTTGGGAACTTTTGTTCTGTTTTACAGAGTCAACAAGAATGCCTTTTTGCTTCGAAGGATGGTTCTTTTGAGAGACTCGTATAGCCTCAGTCCTTAAAGGCAGCTGAAATGGGTTTTGGTGTGTGGGGTTATCATTTCCTTTGGCTATTGTGACTGTCTGGTGTTGTCTGGCCTGAGCCTGGAAGCTCTGAGTTCATCAACAAGAAGAGAGTCCCCCTCCTCCTCTCTAATCCCAGAAAATCCATTTTAGGAGTGGTCACACATGAAGGCATTTAGGTCTCTCCACCTCTGGGATTTTTTCCAAAGCCACCTTTGCCTGGTGCTTTCAGGCATTCTACATGCAAGCCAAACACCAGTCCCATTGTCAAGGTTTCTACAGAAGTAAATATCTCACAAAGGGCAGCATCTCACCCGAGAGTTAGTTTTCTCCTGGTGATGATGTCTCTCCACAAACATTTTTCCCCCATAAACATTTTTGAGAGAGATGAATGGGTGTACCTTTCTGGAACAGCGCACAGACACCGAGGCACGAAATGACTTTGCCTGACATGTTTTATAGATGAAGGGAGGGTCTTGAGCACCACCTTCTATTCCCTTGCTTCTGACTTGGTTGTAGGTTGCCAGGTCCTGCTATAAGTGAGGCTTAAAGCAACTTTGCTTGCTGTGGTTGTCCTGAAGCTTTAACGGTTCAGTCCAGCCTTAGAGGAAGCTAGAGAAGTCCAAAGAGTTGTCTGGGGGTGGGGGAGGGAGGGGCAGGTATTAGGGAAGTGTAGCTCAGTGGTAGAGCACTTACCTAGTATATATGAAGCCCTGGCTTTGATCTAAGCACCTCACAAACACAACAACCAAAAATAAACATGTAACACTCTAGCCCATGGCATCTCTGGGTCCACCCTGAAGATCAGGTCCCCTCAGGGCATGCTACCACAAACATTCTTGTTCTCAAATATTTGATAAGCTGGTGTTTCTCACACACACACCAACCCTGTCTCCATTGAGGCCATCAAGAGAATGGAGTCTTCCCGTCCTGATGCTAATCAACACCAAGGTTTGTGTGTATGGGGAGATTTGACCTCAAAAAGATAAAGAAGCCAATATAAAAATGGAAGACATTGTCACCTTCCAGAAAATGAACAAAGGAGAGTTTTCCCTTTCATCTCTGTCTGGGGGATGGGGAGAGGGATTGTTAGCAGCGGAGTGGCACTTGACAACCTGCTGGCATTCCTAAGGTCCTTCTAAACCCGAAGTCAAGGATGCCAAATGACTCTTGAAGGTGACAACCCAGAAACTAGGTCAGAGGGGAACAGAGTTGGGCCTACTGTCAGGCTAGGAATCATTGTCCTCACCTCAGGGGAGGGTGGCCGGATGCGGCAAGTGAACCTGTAGGAGCCCATATATGTTCAGTTCCTTGTATGCAGTTGTTGTTTAGTGCATCTGGGAAATAATGCTAAAAATGCACTTGGTTGCTTACTTGAAATTCAAATCAAATGGTCGACGTCATATATTTTCTCCACTGTAACTTAGGAGCTGGGTACCTCCTAAGCTCCAAGGGCTCCGCAGATTCAGCACCACCTGGGGAAGGCGTGTCCCAGCCTCAGCTTCTGGGGTCTTACCTGCTGAGGTCTGGAGGCAGCCCACATTTCTGTGATGATTTTCTTCCTCCCACAAATCCCTTCTTTTTACTTTCTGCCTCTTGCCTCACAGTGTTTTATTTTCCTGTGTTGGTTTATGTTTCGTTGCTCTTAGCTTGTTCCTCCTACTTGACTGGGAACGACTCAAATGCACTAGCTATTCCGAATATCTATCTATCTTTGTCTGCCTGTCTGTCTGCCTGTCTGTCTGTCTGTCTATCTATCTATCTCTGTCTCTGTCTCTATCTCTATCTTTCTATACCTATACATGGATGGATAGATAGATAGATAGATAGATAGATATTGAGGCCTTGGTTTTGATCCCCAGCACCTCAAAAACCCACAACAACCAAAAACACCTCCAGCCTGTGGCAGCTCTGGGTCCACCCTGAAGATAAGGTCCCCTCAAGGACCTTGTGTGTGTGTGTGTGTGTGTGTGTGTGTGTGTGTGTGTGTGTAGTCAAGAAGGGTCTTATTAGCCCAGGCTGGCCTTGCACTTGCTATGTTTCAAGAATGACCTTGAACTTCTGATCCTCTTGACTCTACTGTCCATGTGAGGGGATTATAAGCTGTGTAAGTACACCCAGTCTCAACTCCTGCACCCTTGGCCTTCCTTTCTTCATCATGGACTGACTCTCTCTTCCTCTATACAAAACTTAAACCTGTGAAGCTCAGAGGTTACTATTGTCTACTAGGGGCTCCCAGCCAAGAGTTAGAGAGTCTCCATGGCAGGCCACCTTGACTGTGGGGCCTCCTTGTCAGACGACTGACCTGGTCTTGCCATAGGTGTTACATGAAGTAACTGATGTGATCCATGTAGGGTAGAGTGTGCCATTACACCATTAGAGAACTGTAGTTCAAGTTCATGGAACAAGTATACAATGGCTGATCATTTATTCAACCTGGACTTTTTATGGGTGGAGATTAGTGAGGCCAAGGCCTCTTGCATGTCAGGCAAAAGCTGTATCCTGAGCCACACCTTCAGCCTTCCTCTTAAAATTGTGAGAGAAGCTGCATAATACAATTTTAAACCATTCTTGGTTTGTTTTGGTTTTGTTTGTTTGTTTTGGGTGTTTTATTTTGTTTTGTTTTGAGACAGGGTCTCACCACGTAGCTTTGGGGTGGAACTCTTTTTGTGGGCCAGGCTGGCCTGGAACTCAGAGATCCTCCTGCCCCAGTCTTAAGAATGCTGGAAATAAAGGTGTGCCCTACCACACCCCACCATCCAACTCTTCTTAAATGTACAGTTCAGTATTGCTAAATGTCCCTTCTTCAACCTTGAGAGTGTTTCTTCTCACTAACCTGCAACAGTGTATCCATAAAATGGTAACTCCTTCTTCCTTCCCTCAGGCCTCCCTGTAACTATCAGATCCCTCTGGAAACTACCACTCTGACTCTGTGCCTATGGATTTGTCTACATAAGTGGAGCCATGCGGTAGTTCTTATTTCTCTCAGGGTAATGTGCTCAAGACTCACCTATATTATTGCTCCGGGTGTGAATCAGAATCTCATTCTTCCTCTTCTCCCCTTTCTTTCTTTTTTTTTAAGAACGGGCTATAGCCTGGAACTCACTGTTTAGTACAGGCTGGCCTTGAACCAAGGGCAATTGTCTTACCTAAGCCTTGCACGTGCTGAGGTTACAGGTGTGACCACCATGCCTGGCTTTGCTATGGCTGAGTGATACTCTGAGTGGGTGCATGGCGTAGTGTTTACCTCTCAATGGACCTGTGGCTTGTTCCCATCTTTTGGTGATTGTGAACACTGCGTCTGTGAACATGGGTCCCATCTCTTAAGACCTTACCCTCAGTTCTTTGGGAAACATACTTAGAAAAGGCATTGCTAGATTTTATGCTATTTCTAGTTTTTAATTCTGGAGGGGAATTATGACATTGTTATTCACAAGGGCCAAAACATTTTACATTCTCTCCAACAAAGCACAAAGCTTTTCACATCAATACCTACCTCTCTCTCTCTCCCCCTCCCCGTGTGTGTGTGTGTGTGTGTGTGTGTGTGTGTGTTCTAATAGCCATCTCAATGGAATATGAGGTTGCTACCTTGTAACAATCTTTAAATTAGGAGGAGTGTTTGTAGACTGGCTTATAGAAGTCTCTAATTTATCATAATTGAGCAGTGGGAAAGTAGAGAACATTCTAAGGACACGTAACCAGATATCCTAGAACCACACACAACAGCTGTGATTTTGTCACAACTGTGACCATGGACCAGCATCTGCCAGGTTTGATGACACATGTCTTTAATCCCAGCATTTGGGAGGCAGAGGCAGGTGAATCTAAGTTTGAGACCAGCCTGCTCTACATCGCAAGTTCCAGGACAACCAGGACTTTGAAAATATTAATCTCAAAAAAATTGTTTGCCCATAAATCCATCACCCAGAGGCGCTCCTGAGAACAGAGTCGCCCGTTTATTGAATAGTTTTCTTTTTCAGTGAAGCAAACATCGTTCATCATGGAGACCTTTGTTTTCCTTGAAATGAACCACTTGGTCCATAGCTATCGGGAACAAAGTTGACTGAGCTCAGTTCTTAAATACAATTTTCTTTGTATGAGTTTATATCTTCATCAGGTCACTTTGAGCAAAAAGCAATTAATTACAATGAAAATGCTGCTTGGGGAATGTTGTATAAAATTATGTTAATATTTGGAGAGACGGAGAAAGGAAGAGGACTGTCCTGCTAGGTACACAACTGAGGCACACTCTGCCGACAAGCTTCCGAACTGTGGGTCTGAATAGGGGAGAGCGGGCTGGAAGACTATGGTTCTGACCCAGTTTGTCCAAATCAGTAAAACACAACTCGAAAAGTGGAGCAGACAGAAGCAGGGAGCAAAAGAACGGCTCTGGTAAATGTCACTTCATTCTTATTTATTTATTGAGACATGCTCTCATGAGGTAGAAATTTCAGGTTTCTTTCCAACTCAGTTGTGTCATGCGATGTTTTTCTGGAAGCTGTCTTGTGAGAGGGCATGGGATGTTTTGCTGAAGCAGACACTTGAGAGGGCCTGCAATGTTTAGAAAGAATATGAATGGAACCCCACAAACAGTTAGGGAATGCTCTTTCATTGCTACACCGGGAAACATTTTGCTGGTCTTTGCTGGTCTTTGCTGGTCTTCACTGGTCTTTGTTGGTCTTCACTTTGTAGAGTAACTCACCAAAGAACTTCTCATGGTATTCTGGCTGATTCTGGCCAATTCTGCTGATTCGTGTTGATTTGGCAGAGCCTTGTTGTTGCTCCTGGATCTTGCTACCCCTACTGATTCATGTTTGGTGTTTGCTTACCAGCTAACTGATTCATGTTTGGTGTTAAGATACCAGCAGTCCAGTTTGAAATTGGCCCACAACACCCTTTTCCTGTTAACCTTCTTTTCCCCCACCTCTCTGGTCAGTGGGCTAGAAGGGAGGTTGCGTTTAAGAACCTTAAATAAAGTAGGTTTTGAAAAGAATCTGAGCCTACAATCTCATGTAGCACAGGATGGCCACATGGCTGCTGTGTAGTCCAGGATGATCTTGATCTCCTGATCCTTCTGCTTCCACCTCCCAAGCGCTGGGTTTATAGGTGTGTGCTACCATGTTTCAGTAAACGTTCTACCAAATGACCTATAACCCCCAGCTGCTATTTTCTTTTATGAACACTGCTACATTACTGTGAGGGAATTAAAATTATAATCCAAAGACTGGGAAAGATGCTTTGTGGACAAGCACTGGACATGAAAACATTCTTAGAGGAAACAATTCTTGAGACTCTTTGGGACTAGGATTCTATCAAGGGTGGACTTTAGGGGCATAAGGGCTCCATCTTCTTGGCTCAGGCTGGTTGGGACCCCTGAGTATGGCCCGACGACCTTCCAGGCTGGGGACTGGCCTGTGAGAGGCATTTAGCACGGGGCTCCAAGGAAGTACTTGATGGTTGCTTGGTGTACTTGTGATGTTCTGGGGTGAGGGTGAGAAGGGCTTCTAGGTGACTCTGGGGAGGGGGGCTACATAAGGAAGAATCACATGTAGAAAGAGACTGGGGGATTTGTCTTTGAATCTGCTCTGTAATTCCTATTTGGTCTAAGCTTCCTGGGTCTTGGCTAGAAAAACTGTGTGTGTGTGTGTGTGTGTGTGTGTGTGTGTGTGTGTATGAGAGAGTTGTGTGTTTGTGTTATGTGTATTGTGTGTGGTATGTGTGGTATGTGTGGTATGGGGGTGTGTATGTATGTGTGTAGTGTGTGTGTGTGTGTGTGTGTGTGTGGTGTGGGGGATGTAAATTCAGAGATGTGTGTATGTGTGTGTGAGTTAGGTGTGTGTATTGTGCGTGGGGTGTGTGTATTTGTGTGTGGCATGTGTGGTGTGTTTGTGTGTAGTACATGTATATGTGTTCATAGAACATGGGAAGGTAACAGCATCAAGAAGAGCCAACTAAGATGTATTAAGCATCTACTGTAAACATTTAAGAAAGAAACTTGAAAGAGAAGGTAGCTGCCCTCACTAAGTATATGGACCAGGCTTCTTGCCTGAGTGCAAGGTGTGAGTGCAGCACCTGTCCATCTCAGCAGCCCTGCAGGAAGATTTCCTCACACTGTCCATTAAGGCCAAAGGTCCAGCTTTGCCTTAGTTTCAAGAGGCAGTGTTTCCCAATCCATAAAACGCAGAGATTCCCCCTTGGGATTCCTGAGGGGCTTCCTGCTGTGGCAAGAAGCCCTCCCCCTTCCCATGATTCATTTTTGACTTAGAGGGACATCCTTCAGGTGCTTAGCTGGCCTTATCAGGCACTCTCCAGGCCACCTGCACATCCAGGAAGCCCCAGGATTTCTGCCTACTCTGACTTAAGTCCTAGGTAGGAGGGAAGCTAGCTCCAACATGCAGGTCAACCATGGCACACAGTGGGGCTGCGGGCAAACTGACATCCTTGGCACCAATAGGATTAAAGTTGCCAAGTGGGCTTGAGTTTGAGCAAGTTGGAGAGCAGAGACGCCTGTGAATGCAATGCTGCCATCAGCTGGGCCGAAGAGGATCCCGGTGGTCAGTGGCAACAGATGGGGAGATGAACATGAGTGTTGAGTCCAGGAAGTGGCCCTTTGTGGGAAATATGGCACACTGTCTAACACTGGGGGCCTACGCTGCAACCAGGCACTGCACAAGCTGCCCAGGGTGCGAGGATGAGCTTTCATCAGAGGCCTTCCCTTCGAGATCTCAGGACTTGGCTAAAGGGTTGCAGTTAGGGTCGCCTACAGTAACCAACTCCTTTGTTCAGATGGGGGAAGGAGCCACAGTAATAGGGGACTTTCAGGGGATCCGTGTTGGAGTCAGTGGTGGAAACACACTAGGACACAGTGCATTACTCTTTCCATTGCCTGTATCACTCCACCTTCTTGGACGACCATGAAATTATGAAAGGTCTGTGGCACTAAGGGAACTGTTTTGTTGTCAACGAATTCGAGCCTTTTGGGTTTTCTATTAACCGGGGCACTAATCAACCTTATAATCCTCAGAATAAAAATTAGACAAAGTCTGCTTTCCTTCCTGATTAAACCCTTTCTTACTTCTAGGAAGTTCCTTGGAACTGCCAGGAAGAATGACTAGAAGCCACCGGATGTGCCGAACCACTGACTGTGCTCCAGAATACCCCACTGGTGTTATGGTGTTTATATGCCAGGACCACCTTCCCCACAATGCTTCACATCTATTTCATCGTTCTGCCTCATACACAAACCCATTCCTAAGCCATTGCATCCTCTCTGAGGATGTGTGCTACAGACTTTTCCATCGGAGATATTCTGACATTAAATTAGTAATCTTCAGCAGGATTCCTTGAATATTTCCATTCATGACCTCTTTCTGCCTAAGACAATGTGTGCCTTTAATTTAGCTTTTGGTCTTCTGAGACAGAGCTCCATATGACCCGTGCTAGTCTCAAACTTACTTGTCTTGCTCTGACTAGCCTTGAACCACTGATCCTCCTGAGTGCCAGGATTGTGTGTGTGCCACCACGCTCAGGTTCACTTGAGAAAATATTTAGATGGTCTCAATATATAGTTACCTTTCTATTTTTGTGATAAGACACTATGACCAAGGCAACTTATAGAAGAAAGTATTTAAGCCAGGCATGGTTCCCAGTACTCAGGAGGCAGAGGCAGCCAGATCCTGTGAGTTTGAGGCTGGCCTGCCTGATCTATAAAGTGAATTTCAAGCCAGCCAAAGCTACACAGTGAGACCCTCATGTGGGGGTGGGGGTGGGGGCTCACGTTAGCAGCTTAAACTACAATTTAAAAATCATTCTAGCACAATGTAATTTGAAGTTGCAGTCATTTGACACATGTTAAAGAATGATGGCAGGAAATCCTGTCTTTGTTGTTTTTAATTAAACCATCACAACTTCATGACGTGTGGAGGACTTGGTCTGTACCGAACAGACACTGCAACTGACAGCATAGGATGGTCTGAAAGCTGAACCAAGCGCCTCCAATAGCCTTCACTGATGCCTCACGGTGGGAAAGAATTCAGAGAGCATTGTGCAGAACCAAGGCTGTAGTGAACTTGCAGCATGCAACATGGTAAGTCCAGCCTTCAATCTATTGCATACTGGACTTTTAATTAATTTTTGGTTGCTACAGGATCAGAAACGTTTTATTGTTGTCAAGGTTTCCACAATCCCAAAATTCAGTTACAAGATCCAGTATGGGGTAGTAACGAGTCTAAGACACTGAAATCTGGAGTCAGTTTCTTAGACTGTTTTGTGATTGTTGACTGCACTCAGTAGGTCCTCCAACACAGTATGGCATGCAGCAGAACGGCTCAGCACCCTCTTTGCTCTAGTTTGTAAATCTCACCCCGGAGTTTGATGGCTAAGTGGAAGACATGACACACCCCTTACCTTGTTAGCAGTCACCTGCAGAGCCATTGTCTGAGGGGTCAGCAGTGCCTGGGGACTGCTCTATAGCAAGAGGAGATCTGTGTTCTACCCATCACCCAACATCCGGCTGGGCTTCCCTGGGTTAGCTCTTGAGCCCAAGGATTCAAAGCAGGTGGACCCAGCATAGAAGTGACTGTCGGGGTTTCTGAATGTATCTTCCACATGCTCAAAATTGCTCAAAGAAGTAGGAGAACTAGATTAAAAAGAAAAAATCCTTAGTGTGGTAGTTTTAATAGGAATGGCCTCCATAAACTCATGTGTTTAAACGCTTAGCCCAAAGGCACTATCAGGAGGTGTGGCCTTGTTGGCCGAAGTGTGTCACTGCGGAGGTGGGCTTTGAGGTCTATGCTGAAGGTACACCAGTGTGGTACACAGTCTTCTCCTGCCTGTGGTTCAAAATGTAGAACTCTTAGCTTCTCCTCCAGCACCATGTCTTCCTGGACGCTGCCATGCTTCCTGCCATGATGATAATGGACAGAACTGAACCTGTAACCCAGCCCCAATGAAATGCTGTCCTTTATGAGAGTTGCCTTGGTCACGGTGTCTCTTCAGAGCCATAAAACCCTAAGAAACTTAGGTTGAGGAATTTTTCTGAGTGCAGCGTTAGCTAAACTCCAAAGCTATTTGAAGATGTCATTTGCTGATGGATAGCAACATGGCTAGATATAGACTTTTGGTTTATCAAATTTTCCTTTCAGACATTTAAGTTTTGCCACTGCTGCAGCAGCAGCCATTGCCTCCTCCTCTTCCTCCTCCTCCTCTTCCTCTTTTTCCTCCTTCTGCTGCTGCTGCTTTAATGTGAGTCCATCCTGTCTTTTAATTTACAATCCTCCTGCCTCAGCCTTCAGAGTACTGGGATTACAGAAGTGCACCCTCTACACTCAGCTCATCACCTTTTTCCTTGACTTTATTATTTAGCACAGTGAGGTAAAGTGAGGTTTTTCCCAACGCTTTTACCCTGCTTTCATTCGCCTGTAGTAATTTTCTTCTTCTTTTTTTTTTATTTTAAGCACATGCCTGGGGCTTAATACAGCTTCTGTCAACTAACTAGTTGAGAAACTTCACTGGATTATATCAAAGTGTGTATCTCATTTATTTAATGTTGCCTGGTATCCTGTAAGCCCGTTTGATCTGAAAACTGCACTGTTTGTTCGGGTCAGGACATTTTATTCTACTCTTTCTTTGATTACTGCTTCTCCATCTGCTGCTTTCTCTCTTTGATACTGATATCTGGCTTATCATGCCTGTCATTCTTATTTTCTCCGTTCTTTTCCTGGGAGCTTTGAAGAACGCTTTCCATTTGTCTCCAGCTTCATTGAGATAGACTCTCTAGAGATTTCAAACCTCACAAATGTGTTTCCCATCCCACAGCAATGGCTGACTGGCTCCCCTGCTTGTGGACACAGCCTCTTCTCTGTTCCTGTATCAGCACTGTGCAGACTGCGACCACAGTCTTCCAGAGCTTGAGTGTTCTCTGGATGCTCTGACATCATGTCTTCTTGGCTCACGTCTCAGCTGATGGCCAGACCCTCAGGCTCCTTCCCAGCTCCTCCTAGGCTCATCTTTGGACCAATGAAATGCTTTTGTCCTGGGTCTTTTTTTTTCTTTCCCCTATCTGAACCTTTGCTCCAGGTGATAAGTCCTCAGCCAAGTGAGAATCACCATCTTTCTGCTGAGCCTCTTGAATTTATACCTCTCACTTGGGGGTAATGCCCAGTGGTTACAGCACTTCCCCAGCATGGCTGAGGCCCTGAATTAGATCCCCAGTGCTAGGGGAAAAAGTCTAAATGTATGCCTCATTTCCTCTTGTTCCTAGACTTGTAGACTTCTATATTTCTACTTGGCCAGTTCCTCCTGTGTACCATGAGTAAAAACGATGTCAGATTCTCTCCCTCAAATGGATTCCTTTCCGTGTTATTTCTGTTCTCACTAAAGGCCTTAAGTATTTCATCATTCAAGACAAAACACAAGCATTTCCTCTCATTTCTGTCTTTCCTTTATTACCACAGTTAATGCATCCCAAGACCTGTTGATTCTTCGTTCGATGTGGAACTGAATTTATTCCCTCCTTCCATGTCCCATCTTTGCAATAGCTACCCTGCAGTACCCTCCATCAATGTATTTGTCCGGCTATAATCTGAGGAAGGTAAGGCTGAGAAAGAGAGGAGGCAGAGAGAACACTTTTTTTTTTTTTTTTTTTTTTTTTAGAACACACTTTAAAAGGTTGGAACTGATGTACAAAGCTAGATCCTGAAAAAATTCCAGCCAGTCAGTGATAGCTCACACTTTAAATCCCAGCACTCGGGAAGCCGAAGCAAGCAGATCCCTCTAAGTTGGAGGCCAGCCTAGTCTATAGATCAAGTTCCAAGACAGCCAGGGCTACCGAGGGAAACAGTGTCTCGAAAAATAAAAAAGCAAAGTGTCCCGCGCTACCGTCTCGCCAGCAAGAACGACGCGGCACACATAGGATCCTTCTGCAGTAAAGCTTTAATGCATCTTGAGAGGGAGAGCATAAGCTTGCCACGAGTGGAGACCCTGAACAATAGAACACCCGTCCCTTATATAGGCCACAGCGCTCGCCTGGGACATGGAGCTTCCCCATTGGCTCCCCGCACATCAGGCCAGATGCCGCCACGAGAGAGGCTGAGACTCTGAGGTGGAAAATTACCAGGTGCATGCGCACTAGCCTGTTTACAACTTGTCCTCGGCCGAATGTAGGCGCCATCTTGTAATGGCGAATGTGGGTGCGACTCAGGCGGCTCCCAACAGCAAAGGACAAACAAGAGAAAAAAAGAAAGATATAGCCGGGCAGTGGTGGCGCATGCCTTAAGCCCAGCACTCGGGAGGCAAGTCAGGTGGATTTCTGAGTTTGAGGCCAGCCTGGTCTACAGAGTGAGTTCCAGGACAGACAGGGCTACACAGAGAAACCCTGTCTCGAAAAAAAAAAAAAAGATATAAATAAATAAATAAATAAATATTGATTCTTGGAAAAAAATCACAAATGCCTGGAATTGACTCAAGGAGTAGAAGATTTGAACTGACCATGACAAAAAGTATCCTGAGTTAAAAACAAAAGACCCAAAATAAAACCTTCCCATTAAAAAGCCGGATGGCTTCACTGTTGAATTTCACCAGATATTTAATGACAAATTAACACTAGTACTTTATTGTCCCCCAAAAAGGATATTCATTCCCAACTCATTTTCCAGGACCAGAGTTACCTTAACCCCTAAATAAGACAGCTGTCATAAGAAAGCTGCACACAATGTCCCTGACGAATATAGATGCAGAAACCCTCGAGAAAACACTGGAAGAGCAAATCTAGCCACATACAAAAAGAATTCTATACCATGACCCAGTGATTTTATTCTGGGAATGCAAGGTTTCTTCAACACATAAAAACCCATCTATTTTTCAAATATGAAACCCTTCGATCATCTCAGATGAAAAAAGGAGCAGACAAAAGACCCTTTCACAATAATAATAATGATGATGATAATAATAATGAAAAAAGCCGCCTGGCAGTGGTGGCGCACGCCTTTAATCCCAGCACTCGGGAGGCAGAGGCAGGCGGATTTCTGAGTTCGAGGCCAGCCTGGTCTACAAAGTGAGTTCCAGGATAGCCAGGGCTACACAGAGAAACCCTGTCTCAAAAAACCAAAAAAAAAAAAAAGATAATAATAATAATAATAATAATAATAATAATAATAATAATGAAAAAAGCCACTCAAGAAGCTAGGGATTGGAGGGATTTTATCAACTTGACCATAGGCAGCCATGAAAACTCGCAACTAATATACCATGCAATGGTGAAAGATGCCAAGCTTTCTTCCAATATCAGGAACAGGATAAGAATGCATGCTCTCAGCATAGCAACACTGGGTGTTCTAGTCAGGGAAATTTGACAAGAAAAAGAAATAAAAGACATCCAAACTTGGAAGGAAGAAAGTAATATTCACATGATTTATATACAAACCGACATGAACTAATGTGTAGGAAACCTTAAGGAAGCCATTAAAAAAAAAAATCTATCCATGATAACTGTTAGCGTTCTGTCTAAACTCCGCCCCACAGTTGCCTGGCAACAGCCAGGTATGCTCCGCCCCACAGTTGCCTGGCAACAGCGAGGTATGCGCCGCCCCTCAGTTGCCAGGAGGGCCTGGCCCACTATAAAAGGGGCTGCTTGCCCCTCCTCTCTCTTACTCCTCTTCTCTTCCTTGCATCTCTTATCCCTTACCTCTCCCCATTCCCTTCCCCCTCTCTCCACGTGGTCATGGCCGGCCTCTCCTCTTCTCTACTCTCTCTCTCTCTCTCTCTCTCTCTGCCTTTCTCTGCTTCTACTACCCTCTTAACTCCCCCCCCCCATGAGCTAAATAAACTCTATTTCTATACTATACCTTTGTGTTGGCTGGTCCCTCAGAGGGAAGGGATGCCTGGGCTTGGACCTGCTGAGGCACACCCTTCCCCCACACCTCCCTATACCTCCATTAAATATATCTCTACATATATTTTTATAAACACATCAATAATAAATAATTTCTCAAGGGTGCTCACCAGATACAAGACCAAGGCACAGAAATTCACTTACGTTTTACATGCTGCCAAGGAAGAATACAAAATTAAAAAAACAAACAAGAACCCAAAAAACAAAGAGCAGTTTGCTTTATAGTAGTACCAAAAAGGATAAAAATCAATAAATTTAGAAATAATGTCAACAAAAGAAGTATTAGCACAATGATAACTATAAAATATCACTGAAAGAATTTAAAGACTACATCAACGGGAACAACCTGTGTTCGCTGATAGGAAGGCTACATATTGTTAAAATGTCAACTTCCTCTATGAGATCTATAGAGTCAATATCGTCTACTTTCAAAATTTCAACCAGCTGTTTTTCGGGATTGGCAACCTGATTCTAAAGTTGATGTGGAAAGGTAAAGAGATCAAAATAGCTAAAAGAATCTTTAAAAGAAGTAAAAAGTCAAAGAAACAATATTTCCTAGTTCTAAAGCTTACCAGGAAACCATAGCAATCAAGACCATTAGAGCAGGAAATGTTGGCACATGCCTGTAACCCTAGCATTTCAGAGGTAGAGGCAGGAGAATTGGGAGGTCTCAGGTCATTCTCCATAACTTAACGAGTTAAAGGCCAGACGCTGACTATAATTGGTGATGCAGAAATAATTCTCAATAGTCATAGTGATTGATTCTTTTAATTATATTTTAAAAACTTATATTTGTGTGTGTTTGTGTACATGTATGTGCCACAACATGCGTATGGAGGTCAGAAGACAACTTATAGACGTTATTTCCCTCCTTCCAGCATGTGGGTCTGGGGCTTGAACTTGGGTCTTCAGGCTTGATGGCTGTCTTAGGGTTCCATTGCTGTGAAGAGACACCATGACCACAACAACTCTTGTAAAAGACATTTTACTAGGGCTGGCTTACAGGTTCAGAGGTTCAGTCCATTGTCATCATGGAAGGAAGCATGGCAGCGTCTGTCAGGCATGGTGCTGGAGGAGCTGAGAGTTCTACCTCTTCTTCCAAAGGCAGCTAGGAGAAGACTGACTTCCAGGGAGCTAGGATGAGGGTCTTAAAGCCCATGCCCACAGTGACAGACTTCCTCCAACAAGGCCACGCCTCCTAATGGTGCCACTCCCTGGGCCAAGCACATTTAAACCATCACAGTGGCAAGCTACTGCCGAGCCCTTGGCTCAAATTAGCTAAGTTTAATTGACAAACTAAAAGTGGGTATGTTGATGTTATAGCACTTGCCACTTCGAGGTTGATGACTGTGAAAAGCTAACAGGTAATTAATGTATCTAAGGCACCCAGAAGCATTTCTACAAGAGAAGCCTTGGCAGTTGCAAGCACATGATGGACCACTGAACGGCCATCACCATGTTGTAAGAGGCAGGTAAGGATGACCTTCCTTAACTGAAGGTTTGCATCCTTTGACTCTGAGCAGCTCCTCCCTGCTCCTCCGTCTCTGGCTGCTAAGGTCCCTTCTAGTCTCTGCTTCCCCGAGGAAGCTTTGTCAGAGCCCACTCTAAATGAGACCATGTGGTATTTGACTTTCAATGCCTGCCTTATTTAGCATAATGTCCTCCAGGTTCACACATGTTGTCACAAGTGACAGGATTTGTTCCTCTTTGAAGACTTAATAGAATTGTGTCCCTTGTGTGTATCACTTTCTCTTTACCCACTCATCTGCTGATTGGCACTTAGGGTGACCATGTCTTGACTGTTATGGGTAACACTGCTGTAGGAATGAGAATGTCTTTTGGACATACTGAGTTAATTTAGACAAATACTTAGAAGTTACATTGGTGCATCATTGGGTAATAGTATCCTAATTTAAAAAAAAAAAAAAAAGATGAAAACATTAACTGTCTCTTGTAGCCCAGGCTAGCCCTGAACTCAGTCAGTGCCAACTTCTCATTATGAAGTTCTGGGATGACAGGTGTGGGCCACCATCCCTAGCACTATTCTAAAAAGGTATCAGGAGCCTTCAAACTGTCTTTCATAACAGCTGTACTGATGTATATTCAATGACTTTCAATGGTCAATTGACAAGTTTCCAATAAATTTAAGCTCAGTATGGAAAAAAGATGTTATTTCAGTAAATGTTGTGGTGACAACTTGTAGAATAATTAATTTGAACCCTCATCAAATTAAAAACAAATAGCTCAAATTAAATGGAAGAAATAAAACTGTAAGACATCTATTTATTTGTTAATTTATTTATCATGTTAAAAGTGTGTGTGTGTGTGTGTTCATGTGCACGTGCATGTAGATGATAAGCATGCATGTATGTGTACATGTGTATGGAGGCCTGAGGTCTCGATCAAGAGTCTTCCTCTGTTGCTCTCCACCTTATTTTTTGAAGCACATTCTCTCAGTTGGCCCAGAACTCAGTGATTAGCTAGACTGGCTGGCTGGCCAGCAGGGTCTGCAGAATACACCTACCTCCACCCACAGTAAGCATTACAGATGTGCATTGCCACCCCTGGCACCTATCTATGTGCTGAGGATTTGATCTCAGGTCCTTGTGTTTATGTGGCAGGCCCTTTACCAACCGAACCATTTCCCCAGCCCCCATAAGACTTTTAGAAGAAAATATATGTCTAATTCTTGCAACCTTTTTATAGGAAGATGTAGTGTGTAGCCCTTTACAGGGTAATTTTTAATATAAGTGTATGTAGTAAATTACTACAGTGACTGTTTTTCTTTATCCTATATAATACAGAGAGAACAAGATTTATCTAGTTTTATCACAACACCTGGACAATCATTGATCTAGTTTAATCCTCTGAGATAATCTGGCTACCTCCAAAATCCCCAAGATACCTTCATTTTAGTTTTGGTTTGGCTCTCTGGGTTTTCGATATATTTTCCCATGATGTCTCCTCTTGTGATCTTATCTTCTCTTCTCTTCTCTCTCTCTCTCTCTCTCTCTCTCTCTCTCTCTCTCTCTCTCTCT
>JADRCH010000058.1:5415335-5450247 GCA_019843965.1 Rhynchomys soricoides | reverse complement strand
TTTTTTTTTTTTCAAGACAGGGTTTCTCTATGTAGCCCTGACTTTCCTGGAACTTGCTCTGTAGACTGGGCAGGCTTTGAACTCACAGAGATCCATCTGCCTCTGCCTCCTGAGTGCTGGGATTAAAGGTGTGGACCACCACTGCCCAGCTCAGGTTTTGAATTTTTAATTTACATTCGTGTGTGTGTGTGTGTGTGTGTGTGTGTGTGTGAACATGGCACACATGTGAAGGTTAAAGGCTAATTTGCTGGAATGAGTTCTGCCTTTCCTTCATGTGGGTTCTGGGAATCAGGTTCAGATTGTCAGGATTGGAGGCAGGCACCTTTTATCTGGAGAGCTATCTCCCTTACCCATAACCAAGTTCTGAGCAAGCCCTAATCTTAATATTCAGACTTTCCTGTCGCTGTCACTGGTCACTGTTAGTACCCACAGCAGTCAGCCCTCACACTCTGCTCAGCTTTGGTTTGCTTTTTACTGTGGGGATAGGGGATTCCAGTCTCACATGGTATGTATGCCTCAGAAGTGACTGTGTGTAACTGTGTGTATCATCAGCTCTGTTTACATCACCACAGCAGCCAGGTTCCAAGGTCCCCAGGGGATCTGCTCTCAGATCTCAACATCCAAGGGTTCAAAGATAAATCTTGTAGTGACAGTGGCATCTGGAGAGTAAGGGTGGAGAAAGGATACTCTGAAACTCCTGCACTGTCTGGGTCCATTCATGACAGGCAAAGGCTCAACCTCCCTTTCTGATCCCTAGAGCACTCCACTGCACAGCCTTTGGTACTTCACACTTCCTGGGTGCTGGCTTTGTGCCAGTCCCTCTCCTGCCTGCTGAGAAGTAGCCCTGAGTCAGAGAAGGAGGATCTGCCCTCACCGGCCCCCAAGCTCACGGAGCCTAAGCCAAGAGAGAAGACTGCCTGTAATTAATAG
This sequence comes from Rhynchomys soricoides, assembly GCA_019843965.1. Classification (NCBI taxonomy): domain Eukaryota; kingdom Metazoa; phylum Chordata; class Mammalia; order Rodentia; family Muridae; genus Rhynchomys; species Rhynchomys soricoides. Next base: position 5,449,317 of record JADRCH010000058.1, on the reverse strand, counting down.
ATGCCACCTTAAAAAAAAAAAAATCAAGACACTTCACAGTGTTCTAGAAAGATGTATACTCAAAGTGATTATAGCGTTTAATTTCCTTCAGAATAATTATAGTCTTAAAACACATTGGCCAAGGAAAAGCACTGGTTTCCTTTCTGTTTCATTTGTGTGGCATGAACTGTTGGTTTCTATAAGTTGACAGAAAGGCACAACTGACATCTGGACCAACAGGCCCCAGTCCAAATGATTCCATCAGAACACAAGAGAGTTTAGTGCCTTGCCTGAGGTCACACAGCTTCGAGTGGCAAACTTGGATTTTACACAGAGTAAGGACAGCTCCCAGGGCCTCATGTAGTCCAGGCTAGCCTCCAACCCCACATGTGCAGGGCTCTGTGTTCTAGCTGACCCAGTAGGAATAAGTGCTTTCTTTGACACATCACTCTCACTCTCTTCCTCCATTCTCTCTTGATTCTTTTCCTTTTCATTCTTCCTCTCTCTCTCTCTCTCTATCTCGTTTCTTCTTCTTTTTTTAAATACAGAACTCTTTCAGCTCACACTGTTCTCTTGAAGGATGAGTACCCATCATGCCAAAGTTTCCCCTAAGACAGGAGTCTACATCCATCTCCATGAAAAGTGAGTTGTGTTGACATGGCTTTAGCCATAACAAGTTCTTCAAGAATTGACTTTAGGGTTGGAGAGATGGCTCAGCGGTTAAGAGCACCGACTGCTCTTCCAGAGGTCCTGAGTTCAATTCCCAGCAACCACATGGTGGCTCACAACTGTCTGTAATGGGATCTGATGCCCTCTTCTAGTGTGCCTGAAGGGAGGAACAGTGTGCTCACATAAAATAAATACATCTTTAAAAAAAATTAGACTTTAGAAGCCAAGCATGATGATGCTAACACTCTGAAATCCCAGTTCCCGGGGGCTGAGGCAGGAGGACTGCCATGAATTTGATCCTAGCTTATGTTATATAATGAGGAACATAGCAAAACCATGCTTTAAAAAAAAGGCAAAGAAGCAAAAAACAAAAACAAAAAAACAGAACAAACAAACAAATAAACAAATAAAAACCTAACAATCAAGCAAGTGAAACAAAACAAAATCCCACAGCAAAGTTCAGAACTTTGCATGTCGCTTTGGGCATAAAACTGGTCCAGCCTTTTTGGAGGGCGACTGGACAAGCATGTCTCAAGCTGTAAAGTATGACTCCTCCATAGTTTTACTTTAAAAATATATTTGTGGGCCACGCATGGTGGCACAATCCTTTAATTCCAGCACTGGAGAGCCAGAGTAAGATAGATATCTCTGAGTTGGAGCTAACCTGGCCTACATAATGAGTTCTAGGCCAGCTTGGTCTACAGAGCAAGTTCCAGGACAACCAGGGCTACAAAGAAACACCCTGCCTCAATAACAAAACAAAACAAACAACTGGAAAACATCCCAAAAGACTGTCTTGTCAACTAAGGAACCTCTTTCTCTGGCTTATGTTTCACATATAGAGAGCAAAACATGGCTGCCACCAACCAGGGCCGCATATAGTCTAACAGAACACAGGACGCCTTCATTTGGGTTCTGAGTAAGGTTTGGGAGCCGTGTCATCGTGTTCGGGAGACTGTGGGGGTTTGTCGGGAAGGCTGTTGGAACAGAGGGTTGCTGTGAGGTATCACAAGTCCTCTGTGAAAAAAGGCTGCTGTACGGTTCTGGATGGCAATGGTACCTTCTTCCAGGTCTTGACCTGCCCTTGATCATTTTAAAAAAGATTTACCTATTTTTGTTACTTTATTCATGAGGGTGTTTTACCTGCATGTATGTCTGTGCACCGTGTGCTTGCAGCAACCCCTTATAGTATTTATTCAGCTTATTTTATTTAATGTGCGTACTGCCTGCATGTGTGTATATTTTATTTAATGTGCGTGCTGCCTGCATGTGTGTATATTTTATTTAATGTGTGTGCTGCCTGCATGTGTGTATATTTTATTTAATGTGCGTGCTGCCTGCATGTGTGTATATTTTATTTAATGTGCATGCTGCCTGCATGTGTGTGTGGAAAAGAGAGTCTTTTGGAATATTTTCCAGTTTGTTGTTTGTTTTGTTTTCGAGTCAGGGTTTCTCTGTGTAGCCCTGGTTGTCCTGGAGCTCGCTCTGTTGACTAGTCTAACACGGAACTCACTGTGTAGACCAAGCTAGCCTCCAACTCAGAGAGATCAAACTTCCCCTGCTGTGTGCTGAGTGCCTATGGAAGTAAAGTGCTTAGGGTCCCTTGTCTCGTTCAAGTGAAAGACAGGTGTTTTCGAACTCTGGGAATTGAACCCCAGTTCTTTGTAAGAGCAGTCACATGTTCTTAACTGCTGGTTCATCTCCCCCTGCCCTTCCCTCATCTTAATAATAAAGCACTAAGGCCCTCAGAACTCCTCAGCCACCATGAATGTCCAGTGAGGGCAGATACAGGCACATGATCCTCAGCTTAGTACTGAAATAACCCTCGTGCTAGCCCTAAGCACGTATGCTTAGGCTCAAGTCTGTAGATGGTGACCAACATCTACACACACACACACACCCTCCTGAAGGGCCAGGTCAGAAAGATTTCAGAACTCATTTCACAGGGCACATGCTATGATGTTCCTCTCAAAAGCATGTTGCAGCTGGCCAGATCATCATGTCTTCAGATCTGGTCCTCCTTCATTCCAGATCTCTGAAAGAATGGATCTGCCACCCACAGAGCTGGGAAACAGAAACCTCAACCTTCCCCAGACTCCTCTCCTCTGCTACCCACCCCCATCAATCAATTAGCCAATCAATCAACCAACCACTCACTCACCGGTCCTGTCCAAGACAACAGGACCTCATCGACATCTACTCCCTCTCCCCAGTCTACTGTGTGGTGCTAATTCACATCTTCATTTCGTACCCTGGTTCTTATTACTGCTTTGGGTCTGACTAGTGATGATCCAGCTGCTTATTACTGGAGTGGTGGCACCTATTGTAATATCTCCCCTGGCCCCTAGGTAAATCACAGATACCCCATGGGTTCACTCTTCTTCCCAAACTGGGTTCTAAGGATCATGCCACCATTGTCTTTGTGACTTTGGGACCAGCTTTGTTGACATGGAGAATGCAAATATTTTTCCAACATTCTGCTCTTTTCTGATATGGCTGCTCTTTTTTTTCTTTTTTCCTGAAATTTTATTTTAGAGCAGCTTTAATTTTGTCAGGAAAATTGGTAGATGGCTAAGGATGTAGCTCAGTAGTTGAGTGCTTGGCTGGGACTTACCAGCCCTGGAGACAATCCATAGTATCTCACAAGCAAGCAAGCCAGCAAACAACACAAAACAAAAACCAGCCACCCACCCAAATGAACAATGCAGAAGAAAGACTGGAAAGTAGAAAGAGTTGCTGTGTATCTCCCTAAGGCAGTTCTCAGATCCACCACGTCCATCTTGTGTATTATGTCAGTGAGAGCTGAAGAGCTGATGTCGGTACATTGTTACTAAGTCCATAGTTACATCAGAATGTTGTACATTCTATAACTTGTACCCATTGTTACTGTAATACAGAATAGTTTCACTGTCTTTAAGATACCCCTGGCTCTACCGGTCAGTCCCTCCCATATCCTAGCCTGGCTTTTCATCTGACATAATCTATTCCTTTAGGGTAGATTTATATCGGTCATATATGGAGATGCTACCAACTTCTAGAGGCCCCCATATCTTCATATGGTCCCTTGCTGAGCACAGTCTCTCCCTTTCTTCTTCTGTTCCCCCCCCCCCCCTTTCATGCACCAACCCTGACATAGCACTGAGGCTCACTTAGTCCAGTGACTTCCTTAGGACCACACAGCTAGCAAGAGCAGGGACTGAGATCAGAACCTAGGCCTGGCTCAAACTTGCTGAGATCCCTTCTAATCATTGGCCCTGTTCTCCGTCTTCTGCCCTGGTCTGGACTTGGAGACTGAATGAAAAGTCTGTTTTCAAGTCATAGCTGAATCTTTCAGAACCAGGAGCTGAAATAGCAGATCTCTGATATAAACATAGATGGATGGAAAAGTACAGTGCTTTAGGAATACGAATGAACTGCTATCTGGAGGGATCAAAGTGTGGAGACATGAGCAGCTCTGGACTGTGTGCAGGGAGAGATGCCTAATGTGCATGCGCCTCAGACTCTCCTGGCCCAAGCTCTTGGTCGACTTGTGAATTCTCACTAAACGACCTGAGGTGTGGTGTCTGCTCCAGCCCCAGCAGCCAGGGCCCTATTAGGAAGAAAACAGTTCCTTTCATACTTGTCTGAAGAAGCTTGGAGAGGCTGAGGAAGGCCCACCCCTCTGTTCAACTCCTCTGGAGCCAGGCCAGGCCTGAGAGTTGTCACGTGTGTACACTCGATGGCAGAGCCTCTTCTCCGAGCACACCAGGAGAAGCGTGGCTCTCCTTTCTGCTAATGCAATTTATATGTCTGAGCATGAACAGAGGATTTGTGAGCCTTCCAGGTGCTGGCTTTGGAAATTACCACAGCAGGCTGGGGCAGCCCCACAGAGACCTGGGGTTTTACTGGACTTGAGAGGAATGATTTTTACTGTGCTGAATTCTCTTCCTGGAAAGGAGGAAGGGTCTCATTGCCCATCCCCAACAATGCCCCTCTTCCAGGCCCTTCTGTCACTTATTTATTCATGTATCTGATTTTTTTTTTTTTTTTCATTTTTGGAGACTCAGTCTTGCTATGTAGCCTAGGCTGGCCTTCAACTCACTACCCTCCTGACTTATGAATGCTGTGATTATAAGTGTGTGGTGTCATAGCTGATTCCTGGGGTTCCTTTAAAATGTGGTTAGTCTGCTGGGCAAGATGGAGGTTGAGGCAGAAGGATTGTGTGTTTTAGGCTAGCCTGGGCTATACATTAAAATCATGTCAAGCAAGCAAACAAGCAAACACCCCTCTTTGTCTAACCATAAACTAAAAGGCCATTAGCTGGAATAGGTTGTATTTCACTGAATCATCTAGGGCTGAGATGTTGCCCAATGGCAAAGCACTTAGCTATCACATGCAAAAACCCTCGGGTCAATCTCCAGCATCACAACTAGCCAATCAGTTAGCCAACAGAGACACAACCGATAGCTCATACCTGGAGTCCCAGTACCCAGGTGTCAGAGACAGGAGGATCTAGAGTTCAAAGGCAACCTGAGCTACGTAGGGAGATCCTGTCTCAAAAGTGAACCAGCCAAAGGAGCAGCCATGGAGGCTGACGCTCGGCAGCAGGGCATTGGCCTAGCACATAGGAGACCCCAAACTCCCACACCAAACAGCCATAGTAGACTTGCCACCTTAACAATGAACACTAGGAAGCTAACACAGCAGCTCCTTTTCCAGGGTTTGCTGGGGTGGAAGCTAGAGCCTTTTTTCAGACTTAGATTCGTGTCTAGACTTGGGTCCTCATGAGCTGGTGAGATGTGCGTTTTAAAAGCTCTGAGCCTCACTCTTTCTTCAGGATATTAAGAAGAATAAAACTGTACACCACATCTGCTTTACCTCTCTGAGCTTGTCTGCTGGCATGTAGATATTTGTCATGAATATTCCAAGTGACCCTGTGAGACTGTTCTGAGGCACATTAGACTAGGTGTAGAAATTACTTCAAGCAGGGGCTGGCGACATAGTGGTTAAGGGAGCTTGCTGCCAAGTGTGATAACCCAAGTTCCATCCCTGGTGTCCACAGGAACTTACAAGGTGGGAAAGAGAACTGACTCCCACAAGTTGTCCTGCAACTGACACATTTGTGTCGTGGTGCTCAACAACTCCATATAATAAGTAAATGTAGCCGGGCAGTGGTGGTGTACGCCTTTAATCTCAGCACTTGGGAGGCAGAGGCAGGCAGATTTCTGAGTTCAAGGCCAACCTGGTCTACAGAGTGAGTTCCAGGACAGCCAGGGCTACACAGAGAGACCCTGTCTCGAAAAACAACAACAACAAACAAACAAACAAAAAACAATAAGTAAATGTAAAACATTTTTCTTTTTTTCTTTTGAAAAATTAATTCTCTCTATATATTTGAGACAAGGTCTTATTATTAGTTCTGGCTGTCTTGGAACTCACTGTGTAGTCTAGGCTGTCCCTGAACTCACAGAGATCTGCCTGCTTCTGCCTCCTGTGTGCTGGGATTAAAGGCATTCTCCATTACACCTGGCAGAAAAAGAAAATGCTTTAAGAACCTGTTGTGACTTAAGAGCTCAGCAGCCACTGGTGTCTCTCTTACTGTCCTCCGAGCCTGCCTAGAAAGACTCTTTTTAATTTTGAGATAAGATTTTATGCAATCTAGACTGGCTTTGAACTCCTGACCCTGTTGCTTCTACCTTCTGAGTGCTAGGATTGCTGTCACATATCACACCGTGCCAGGCTTAGGAAATGCTGGGGACGGAACACAGAGCTTCACACACACCAGGCAAGCACCCTGCCCACTGAGCTATAGCCCCAATTCTGAAAAACGCTTTGGTTTTGAAACCCATTCTGGCCATGTCATTTCCTGCTTAGACAACCTTTATTATGGCCCTTAGACTGTAAGAGCAAACCTGACTTGACTGACACCCACCTTTCCAGGCTTGCTTCGTCTTACCCTAGACCTCACCTTGTAGTATATGAGTCCAAGGCAGCAACTCCTGGTCTAAGTGCCTCTTGTCCATATTCTTGTGTCTCATAACGATTTTTCCCCCTCCAAAGATGAGGATGGCTTTCAAAATGAATTTTGAGAATGAAGGCTTTCTGATCTCATTCAATTCTAAGAAAAAACAATGCTGCAAGTTGCCCCTTTCATGCCCTAGAGTCTAACAGGAATTAGATGTTTCCCTGCAAGCCATTGACATAGAATGTTCAGAACATTCCATTTCTTTGTAATTTCCCTATATTGGGTTACAAGGCTGGAGAATGATAGATGCCCGAGATTGATCAGGGTAATCGATGTTGTGTGAAGTATTTACACAGGATGGATGTATCACCTGCCAGATGTGAGTGCTGGTAAAGGCTTGCTTGTTTATAAAGCCCCTGAGATTGCATTTGTATCAGTGACTAATGCCTGGGCACCACACTGCTCACTGTGCTTCAGAAATGCCTGTTTACCTAACAGGACCACCTTGCTCCTTTACCTCCTCATCCATCACAGGCCTGGGTGCTCTTTCCTATGTAACAAAATCAGTGTTTTATTCAATTCTCCTCTCCGTGACTGCCATGATATATGGGGGTGGTTTTATCTTGCATTTGCAACTGGCCTCCAGTCTCACTTCCCCTATAATTCAGAGCTTATGTGATGCTGGTGCTCAGTCCTGAAACTGTGACTTTTCATATACTAAACCTGTAATATAAACCCTGATCCCCTCAGTCCAGCTTCAGCTGATCCTTCCAGTCCTGAGTCTTACGTAGACACCGGGCACCAGACAAGGATATTTTTGCCACTAAGAAAGAAATCCAAGCATTATACTCACAAAGGTTTTACTGAAAGATCACTGCATAGGACAGGATTGAACCAGCCCAGCTCTGGGAACCTCAGAGACTGGAACAAGAGGCTTCAGAGCTACTGGCAACTGCCCTTCTCCCTCAGTGGTTTGAATGTGAAACGTACCTCACCCCCATGCTCATGAATTAGAACATTTGGTCCGAGGTTGATGGTGCTTGTTCTGGAAGGTTGTGGAATCTGTAGGAGGGGGAGCCACCAAAGGAAGTGGATCACTGGGTAAAAAAAGTGAACCTTTCATATCTCTCTCTCTCTCTCTCTCTCTCTCTCTCTCTCTCTCTCCCCCCAACCCCCAGCTGCCCTGGAATTCTCTCTGTAGACCAGGTAGGCCTTGAACTCAGAAAGATCTACCTGCTTCTGCCTCCCGAGTGCTGAAATCAAAGGGGTACACCCCCTTGCCTGGCTCATTCCCATTTTCTACCCACTCTGCTTCTGACAGTTGTCATAAAGTGACTAGTCACCTCATGCTCACACCATCATGCTTTTCAAGCCACAATAGGAAGTATCCCTTCCAAAACCACCACCACAGCAAACCTTTTCTTAATAAATTGATTTCAGGGATTTTAACACAGTAATGAGAAAAGTAATGAAAGCACTTCCTATCTGCTTCTCCTGTGTGATAGCTTCATCCTCTCCTGCAGAAGCTTTCCTCTTGTTGGTTGCAGATAGATCAGGGTCAGCATGGGATAGACAAGGGTCACAGCCACTCCTAACCAAGGAAAGTGCATTTCCTATGGCCCACCAGGCACATCGGAGGGTAGGGAGCTCTGATTGACCCAGCAACACTAGCCTGACTCTGTGGTCAGGAGGACAAGGACGGAGGAAGCCCCACAGCATTAATCTAACACCCCCCCCCCCCCAAGCAGCCACAATGCTCTGGGACAGTTCCCAGCCTCTTGTCAACTGCTTCACAAAACACTGAAGGGAACACATGCTCCAATGGCAGGGAGAGAGAGCAGAACAGTGGAGATGGTTCAGAGCACTGCCCAAGTCCAGGCACAACCTTTGACCTTGCCTGTTCTGACAAGGCTTCCAGAAGCTAAGGTTCTAGCCTCAGAGAGTGCAGGGGTGAGTTGGGGGGATGAAAAGGGTGAGGCTGTGCAGGTGAGCCCCAGGGAACTGTGGAGCTGCAGACCTGTACCAGCATCTCAGCAGCCCAGGAAAGTCAGGCCTGACTGTGAAGTGAGGAAGATCAGAGAGGTTAGCTAGGGTCGGAAAGGCTGCATGCACAGAACAGCTTCATGCACAGAACAGCTGCATGCACAGCCTTGGCTCTAGTCTCTTCCCCCCTCAGCCTTCCACAGAAAGCAACCTGGAACTGCCCTCAATTTCAAGGCCATGTTCTGAAGCTCCTCATTCTAAACCCCTCAATGGCAGATCAGAGCTTCCCCAGGGATTCCACAAGGTCTTGCAGCATCTCTGTCCTGGGCTTTCATGTTCCTCCTTGCTCTTGGTTATTTATTTACACATCTCAGATTCTTTACTGCATCAAAGGGCCTGGAATGCAGGACTCGGGGCCTAGACGTCCTTGAGTTCTCACAGGCTCTTGGTTAGCGATCAGAAAGTGACTGAATTGTGATCACTCAGCTAATTGGACACTTTTCCTGCCAGGGGCAACCAGTGAGATGACATTGGTTTTGTGCAGAAAGAAGTTTGAAAATCTCCTCACATTTACTTTATGCAGCCAATTATTTTATTTTCGACAAAACAAAAAGAGCTTTATAGATTTTACTGATTATAAAGTTGATAACTATGCATATAGAAAATGCAAGTGGTACATAAAAGCATGAAGAATAAATTTAAAATCACATAAGCTACATTCTCCCAGAGGCAGCCTGTTAACATTACAGCTAACAACCTTCCAGACATTTCTCTATAAATCTAGCTGTTACTAATATGTAACTTAATAAGAAGGCAGCCTTCAGAGAGATGCATTCAAAAGAATTAACTGTTAAGTAAAATGTTGTTTTCCTTTTAGATGATCTAAGTGGGTTCTCTGATGTTCCCAGAAGGATTTAAAACAACTATTTTTGGTATTTGCATAGAGGGTTCTACCCGCGCTCGCTCGCTCTCTCTCTCTCTCTCTCTCTCTCTCTCTCTCCCTCTCTGTTATTGAGGTGTACTTGACATTCTATAAAATTCACTTGCTGAAAGTGTATCTAGTACAGTGGTTTTAGTGTACCCAGAAGGCTGTGCAACTATTACAATTACCTAATTCCAGAACATTCCAGAACACCACAACAGGAAACCTGATACCCTTTAAGTAATCGCTGTCAATTCCTCTTCTAACAACTCCCTGACAACTACTAGTTTAGGTTCTGTCACTATGGACTTGTCTACTTTGAACCTCTCATATAAACAGGGTCACACAGGGGCTGGAGACGTGGCTCAGTAGTAACAGCTCATGCTGCTCTTGCAGAGGACCTAAGTTCAGTTCCCAGTGCCCATCTCTGGCAGCTCACAACTGCTGGAACTCTAGCCTCAGGGTTCTCACACTCTTATGGCCCTGAGGGTGCATGCACACACATGTACATTCATGCACACACGCATGCATACACACACACCCCTAATTTAAAATAAAATAGATCTTTAAACAATAAAACATCTGCTTGAGCATACTAGATATTAAATATAATAAAATAGGACACCTGCCAAGCACCATGTCATGTGGTGCCAGCAGGGAAAGACACCCAGAGACCTGCCGCTACCCAGGGCTGTAGACACACAGAGCCTAATCTACCACTATTAAACTCGGTGAGGGAGGGGGAAGATGTCCACAGACCCACCTGCTACCATGTCACACTGGCTGTAAATATCTAGAGACCTGCATCTGCCATACAATGCATCAGAGATAGAGGATGGAGGAAGTCACCCAGAGGCCTGCCAGCCATGTGGCCCACCCACAGTGGGAGCTATTACAATGTGCAAGTTCGTGGTAGACAAATGAGAAAGAGAAGTGGAACAGTTTAAGCATTGAGAAGAGAGATAGAACTGGACAAACAAATTTGGAGAGGAACAGCTTGCTGGGAGTAGCCTACCCCATCACCTGAGGTCATGGTGAAGTCCCAATCTGTACTGTCTCTGAGAGACAAGTCTGGGTCCATCTCCATGAAGCAGCAGGGGTCAGTGTCCATGTCTGTGGCTCATATTACCACTGGAGATCATGGGACATCCCTGGTCAGAAAAGTTATCTGGGTTGACATGAATGTCCAGGGGCTGTCCACCACTGGCTATGGTGATCAGAAGAGATGGTGCCACATCTCACCAGTGGCGACACTCGGGGGAGTAGGCCCTGTGCTGGGACAGCAGTTGAGCTGACCTTGGTGGCAGGGGTGCAGGTGAGCTGGGCTGAAGGTGTGAGTGTGGGAGAGCCAACCTCATCTCATCTGCTGTGGGTGACACAGGCGCAAAGGTGATGCCCTCCCCTCTTAGCCCTCACTATCTTCAGTAACTGGGAGAACTGGCAGTGTGGGGGAGGTCATGAGAATGGGAAAGCTGACTCTGCTCCTCTCTGGGTGTAGCATTTGGGAGAATGGGCCCTGTACCTCATCTGGGCAGCACAGTAGAGCTAGCCCTAGTAGCAGAGGCATGGGTGAGCTGGCACAAGAGAGCTGTCTCCACCACTCATCTGCTGTGAGGTGACCTGGGCGTAGGGAGATGCCCTCTGACCCCTTGCTCCTTTCCCCCTGAGTCAGTTGGGAGAGCTGACCTGAGGTCATAAGAGCAGGTGAGCTGGCCCTGCCCCTCTCTGGCTGCAGCATTTGGGGGGGGGGTCTCTGCACCTGTTCTGGGCAGTACAATAGAGCTGGCCCTGGTGGAGGGGATGTGAATGAGCCAGCCCTGAGAGTGAGGAGGAGCTGGCCTGCCCCTTGTCTCCCATGAGGCTGCATGGGTGCAGTGGTAAGGCCTCCCTTTTCTTGCCCCTCACCACCTGCAGCAGTCTCAAGAGCTGGTCCCAAAATGATGAGAGCAGGAGAGCTGTCCCTCCCCTTATTGGTGGGAAAGAGGGTCCTGTACCTCAGCTGGGCAACACAGAGGAGCTGGTCCTGAAGGTGAAGGCATGGGTGAGCCAGTCCCAAGGGCGTGAGAGCAGCAGAGCTGGCCCAGCCCCTCAATGACTGCAGCATTTGGGAGAGTGGGCCTCATGCCTTGACTGGGCAGCACAGTGGAGCTGGCTCTGGAGGTGTGAGTGTGGGTGAGTGGGCCCCAGAGCTGCCCCTGCCTCCTGTTGATGGCCGCTTTGGGTGACTTAGCCAGAGCAGTGCTGGAGAGCTTGCTCTGGTAGTGCAGATAAGGGAAAGCCAGAGGTCTAACCAGCTCAGCCACCACCCAGGCCCAGAGCCAGGACTTTGAGTTGGCTTACCCCAAAATTTACAACATCTGTGAACTGTTGGGGAATCATGAAAGGACCTGTCCTGCCGATCCAAAACTGCTGGATCTCTATGACACTGGGCAACAACAGGAGAACCAAGAGGAGTCTCTGTGAGGATCCAATGTTGATGGTATCATAGAAGCCAGACACCCTGAACCATACCAGTGACTCATTGCAATGAACATTTGCAAGTGAAAAATGTGTGGACAGAGAGACACAATTGGAGCACACTGTGACACACCACAGCTTCTATGGTGTTTTCTATGCCTTGTTTTGTTTGTTTATTTATTTGTGTGTGTGTGTGTTATTTTGTGGGGATTGTTGATAGGGCAGAGGGCAGATTTAAGGGGACTGGGCGAAGAGGGGGACTGGGTTGCATGATATGAAACTCACAAAGAGTCAATAAAAAGTTAACAGAAAATAATGAAATAAACGGTGTCATACAGTCTGATGTTGATTGTGACTGGCTTTCATTCAGCATGACTTTTGTAGATTTCCTAGTCAGTATGTGCCAGAACTGGCTTTCTTTTATGAATGAATGATAATTTGTTATCACCAGCACTAGCTTTCTTTTATGAATGACTGATATTGTGCTGTCTGGAACAGCACTTTTTGCTCATTCATTCATTAGTTGGTAGATGTTTAGACTATCATATTTGTTGACTCTAATAAATTGTGTTGCTGTAAACACTAGTGTAAAAGTTTTATTTGAGCAAATGTGTTTTTTACCCCTCTTGGGTATGTGCCTATGAGTGAAATATTTGGACTATATGGTAATTCTATATTTAACTTTTTGCAAAGCTGCCAAACTATCTTCCAAAGTGGCTACCCCACTTTACATTCTCCCTAGCAGTGCAGATGGCATCTGCCTTCCCATCCTCAACTGCATTCATTGTTGTTGTTTTTCCTATTATAACCTCCTGGAGTGAAGTAATATTTCATTGTGAGTTTGGTCTGCATTTTCCCAGTGACTAATAACATTAGGTAATCTCTCATGTGTCTGTTGGTCATTTACATAGCTTCTTTTGACAAATGTTTATTTTTTTTAATTCCTTACCTGCTTTGTAATTGGGTTATTCATTCTTTTGTTTTAGATTCACTTGTATGCATTGATTTTTCTTAGTTTAATCACTGAGGGGTATGGCATACCCGGAGTCCTGTTTAATGACCTTCTCAGGAGGTTGCTATGGTGTTTGGTAGGAACCTTGACAGATTTCATGGGTCGTGGTAACCTTTTCCAATACTTTAGTTTTGTTCTGTTGGCCACCAGGAGTCACTGTATGTGTGGGTTTGTTGTTGTTGTTGTTGTTGTTGTTTTGTTCTGCACATGAGCCCATCTCTTGCCTAAGCTGAGTTTGGTTTCATCTCAGGCATAAACACCTGCCCTCCTTCATTCTGGAGACCTGCTAATAGGCAGCAAGGCAGCTTTGCTCCACAGACTTCTAGACATGTTTGCCCATTAAAAGTCTTATTCCCTGCAGGCTTACATGGGCTCTAGATGCTGAAAAGAGGGTTTGTTTAAAAAAAAAAATGTTGATTTTAAAGTTCCTTAAACATGCTGAGTTTAGACCCTTATAAGATTTACAAAGCCATTCCTTACCCTACATCTTCCTTACTAAGGTTTGATTTTGAAGCATAAGCATTCTTACATCTGACCAAGCTCACTTGCCCATTCTTCTGTGCCAGGGCAAGCCTCTTGCTTTGCTCTACGATCATAAATCTTGATTGTCAGTTTGATTGGATTGAGATGCTTTGAGATGAGCAAAGAATATGCTTCTGCAGATAGTCAACTAAGAGAGGAAGACTCACCCTTAGTGAACACTGTACCACCGCTAGGCTGGGGGACTCAGATGGAAGGGAAGTGGGAAAGGGAAGAGCAGGTCTCTCTCTGCCTCCTAGGTGTGAGCTGTGCTTTTCCTGCCATGACAGATGCATGTGGGCTGCTGTTTCTTGGATGCTTTCCCCACCGTGATGGGCTGAAACCTTGGAAACTGTGAACCAAATGAATCCTTCTTCTGTTAGGTTGTTTCTCAGGTATTATGACACAGCAACAAAATGCCTATACACGATCTCAGAGGTTTAACTGCTCTCTTTCCACTGCAATGAGAACCAGACCTTCTTCCTGACTGTGTATTCTGGCAGCTTGTATCCTCACAAACTCAAGAATTTCTTGTTATCCAAGATGCTTCTGTGTTTGCTGTGTTCAGCTCGTCTTTCACACAACCCACTTTAGACTGACTTCCAGATTGACTTCCAGGTTGGTTTGAGACATTTGGCAACTTTGTGACGAAGGCTCCTCCTCCCACCTCTCTCTGTCTGCTCTGAGTTTGTCATTTTGCGGTCCCAGCTCCCCACTCTTCCCTCTCTCTCTCCTCCTGACTTCCATGTTTATTCTGTGACACCCCCCTTTCCTTTCCTTGGCTCCTTAGTGATGGAGTGCAATAATAACAAGACTGGTACCGCTGAGTTGCAATCTAGATTGGACATTTGCAAGCTAGGGAGCCTTGGGCAAATTTACTGACAGCTCTGTTACTCAGCTGGCTCATCTGCCTGGTGAGGATCAGGAGGATCATGATGCGTATCTTTCAGAGTATCTGTGCATTTCCAATGAAGCACTCTGTGCCAGTGATGCAAGATGAAGGGACATTCAAAAGTATTGGCTGTTGCCTCCAAGCCAAGCTCAGATCTTCACTCCGGGCCAAATCTTTTTGTCTTCTGCTACCTCTAGCCCTCTAGCCTCTTGTTTTGGGACTGTCTCCCATCAGACCTGCACAATCACCTGAGCCCCTCTCCCTCTGTCTCTCTGTCTACCTCTGTGCCTCTGTCTGTCTTTGTGTCTCTGGCTCCTTTGAGACAGGGTCTTATTCAATCCTGTTGGATCTTGAATTCCTGATCCTCCGGCCTCCACTTCCCAAATGCTCAGATTATAGACAGATGTTACCACACTTGGGTTATGTAGTACTAGGAACTGAACTCAGGACCTCATACGTGTTAGATAGGCGCCCTACCCTCTGAGCCACACTCCTAACCCTACCACAGAGCCTTCAATGCCCAAGTTATTCCTTTCTTCCATCTGGAGCATTGTTTGTTTGTTCTTGCTAGCTTTTCTTTCGAAATCTTTCTTCCTCCAGCTTTCTACCCACTCTGCCTCAGCTCCATCCTCCTGGGCTCTGCATGGACCACAGGTCTGACACTGCCTCTCTGATTCCTGCCTCCTGAGTTTGAGTTTGAAGCTAGGATTCTGGGTCTCTCCCTGTGGCTCTGTATCTTTCCTGACAAGATGGAGCTATACACAATCCTGGGAATATATAAAGTCGGGGATCACCAGTAGGATTTCGTGGCCAGAGCTTTGGATTCTTTCTTGGGCTTGACAGGGGACCCAGGCAAGCACTTCTTGTTCTTTGATCTCCATTTTCCCACTCGTGCAGTGTGGAGAAGGAAATGAGTAGTCCCAAAGGTCCCTGCCAGCACAGCTGTAAGGAGACCTGACTGTCACATGTGATGTGTTGCAACATAGGCTCCTTCCCAGGAATTCTGAGACATTCTTCTTCCTTCTCCACCTTCTCCTACTTGACAGTCCTGTTTTCTAAGATGAACATCTCCTTTGCCAGGTTCTGCTCAGCCCTCACTTCCTGCCCCTGACTCACTTTGCAGGCCTGTTGCCCTCACCTTACAGCCTAGGGTGTGTTGTTGCACAAATGAATTTAGCCACTGGCCCAGCTTCTAAGCTGTGTTTCCTCTGAGTTTCCACCTTTGGTCTCCTACTCTTCCATTTCTTTCTTTCTTTTTTTAAATTTTATTTAGTTTTTGATTTTTTGAGACAGGGTTTCTCTGTATAGCCCTGGCTGTCCTGGAACTCACTCTGTAAACCAGGCTGACCTCGAACTCAGAAATCTGCCTGTCTCTGCCTCCCGAGTGCTGGGATTAAAGGCGTGCGCCACCACTGCCCGGCTACTCTTCCATTTCAAAACCTTACCTGCAAAACTGTTTCTCAAAAACTCAAACCAGAATGACCTTGAATTTGAGATTCTTCTGCCTCAGCCTCTCAAATGCTGGATTTACTGCTGCACATAGTTCTCCTATGGGGTCTTTCTAAAGTCTGCATCTGGAGCATGCTACCCACTAGGAAGCTTTTCAGACTGGGAATTCTTTTCTCTGTGCCCCCCCCCCCCCCCCCCGGCCCTTTGCTCTCCTCAGCTGCTACTGTAGAGAGCTCCCTGATTCTCTTGCTCTCTCTCCCCGCTGTCCATCCCCCCTTTCTCACTTCTTCACGAAGTGAAATTCTACTTGCTCAGTGGGCTTCAGATCCACAGTGACTTTCTCAGAAGCCTTCCTTGATCTTCTCATTCAAAGAAAAGCCTTTTCGATTCTACCCTGCCGTAGAATCATCTGTGTCTGTGTTCCCTTGGGAAGACTCGCTTACTTGCCTTTCCTTGCTGTGAAGAAGGCACACAGGGTGTGACTGCGGCAGGTGCTTGTGCAGGGCACCATTCTATAAACATTTGTTGTTTAAGGGATGCCTTGGCTCTGAGTTTCTAGCTTTTGTCTCCCTCCCTAATGGGGCCACGTGAAAGGTCCCATCCCACCTAGCACCACAGAAAGGTTTTCCTGAAGGGCTCACACGTGCTGCTAAGCCCAG
The DNA here is from genome assembly GCA_019843965.1 of Rhynchomys soricoides. Lineage (NCBI taxonomy): Eukaryota > Metazoa > Chordata > Mammalia > Rodentia > Muridae > Rhynchomys > Rhynchomys soricoides. The sequence continues at coordinate 5,432,832 of JADRCH010000058.1, read as the reverse complement.
AGCACACTCAGAGTTTACACAAAGGAGCAACAGGAAGCAGGGATTAGTGTAAGATCTTAATCAGCAAGTGCTGAGACACCTGCTGGCATAGGCAGCTTGGGGAAGTCCCAGTCAGTGCCCACAAAGGCAAGAGGTGGATGGTGCCCACAGACAGGTTCCCAGTGGTTGGGTTAGGCAGTCTGAGCATCTGGGTCCTTCCCATCCTAATGTGCTAGAGCTGGTTAGTGGTGAGATCAATAGGTCTCAGTACCTTGTGGTATAGGTGCTGGAGCTGACACCTAAGGAGGCTGCCAAGATCACCTAGCAAGTCAAGGCAAGGTTGAGGAAGAAGCCAGGACACTCCCTTCCAGTCCTGGGAACACCCTTCTCCAGCAGGCTGTTGGGGCTTCACAAGTGTGATTGAAATGAACATGAACAAAGGTTTTCCTAGAGCACCTTGGGGTAGGCATCTGCCTTTGGAATTGCAAGAGCAAGTGAAAGGTGATTTACAAACAAGAACCAAGATCAAAAATGAATTAGAATGAGATGGGGTATGTGAGAGAGGATATAGAAGAGACAGTGTAGTTAGTAGAGCCTGGGCGCCTCCCCCTCCCTCTGCTGCCTCCTGAACTGTGCTTCAATGGTGGATGCTGCATCTGCTCCTGGGACTCGGAGGTCCACAGGATGACATGGCTTCAAGGCCTCTGTCCTCTTTCTCCCTCTCTTCTCTTCTTTTATGTGTATGTGTCTTTGGATGAGCATGTGTCACAAGTGTGTGGGTGTCTGGAAGAGGATGTTGGATTCCCCTTGGGCTGGAGTCATGGGTGGTTGTAAACACAACATGGGTTCTGGTGCTGCTCAGCTTGGGGTTCTGGGAAGAGTTTCCCTCCAGAACTTAAGACAGCTAATGCTCAAGGACTTTCTAGCCTTGGATTCCTGATTACCTGAGGTGATAGGCCCTGGGGTTGAAGGGTTTTGACATGCTATTTTGGAATCATGCCTGCCATCAAGTACACAAACAAAGGAATTATCCAAGGAGAGTAATTCCACCTATCGGTTCCTCCAGCACAGAGCTCTCCTTGGTGTAAATGCTAATGTTCTGCCCATTAGAGCTGCAATGGGGCTAGCTTCTTGTCTAACTTCCTCATTGCCCAGAAGGGGAGGCAAACACAGAAGCTCACTCTCAGAACAGGAGCTGGAATGTGAACTTCTGTGTGCTCAGGGGCAGGAAGGGAAGTGGGGAGGAATAGACTGAAGTTTCCATATGTTTATTTTCATTGTATGTGTATGAGTGTTTGCCTGCATGTATGTATACCCCATGCGTGCAGTGCCTATGGAGACCAAAGAGGGCATCAGATCCCTTGGGTACAGGCTGCAATGAGATGCCTGACTGGATTTGGGTGCTGAGAACTGATAGCAGCCTAACCCTCGGTTCCAGCCTCTGGAACTGCAGCTGTCACAGCTCACTCTCTGGCTACAGCCTCCTCTGCCCTGGCTCTTCTAGTTTATGGAGACTTCAAGTCTCTGCTTCCCCAGCTTCACAGTCTCTCAACCCCTTCACTTTCTCTGCCACAATCTATAGACTCAGTCTAGCTACCTTGCTGGCTCCTAAAGCTAGAGCCAAGACCAAGCTGGTTTCCATTTGAACCGAGAAGCAAGCTGCTTGTGTGAGCTCTGGCTGTGTTGGAATCTTTTGGAAGTTCTGAGGAAATGTTCCACAAGAAACAACTCGTTTTACTAAAGCTTCTTTGGGGACCTTTAAGTGAGGCATGCAAGTGGGCAGCTCCAAATAGGACAGCTGTAGAGCAGGGCCATTGCCACACCCGGAGCCCCCACCCACATTGCTATGGGAATGCAGTCTTTGGGGGCTTAGCATGCTATTAGGAGGTCCCACCCTCCCCATCCTCCAGTAAGTCTCTTAGCAGGGCTGATCACAAAAGCTGCTTTCTAACTTTCCCCTAGAGTATGAGAGGGGGGTTACAGCAGGTCCTAGCATCTTCATGCACCTGCAAAATGCAACTCAGAGTCCTTACTTTGGGCTACAGGGGGGCCCCAGGCAATCTGTTTCTCACTTCTTCCATAATTTATTAGCCAGCAGGAGCTCAGTGCACTGTCCACACCAGTTTCCCTGCTCAAACAGCAAGCAGGATCCAGCCTCAACACCTGCCCCTGCACCTGCTCTGCTCCCTGCTGGATACCCCCCCCCCCCATCCCATACCCCACACACCCCAGAGGCCTGTTCCTTTTGTCCTTCATCCTCAGCTCAAAGGTCACCTCTGCAGAAAAGCCTTCCCAGACTGCCTCAATAAAATTGCATACTGTCACTCCCTGCCTCTTCAATCTGCTTACATTTTCTTCATAGCCTCCATCATTACCTGATGTCAACGTATAATTTCCAAAGAGTCAAAAACATGACTGTCATCCAGCACCTGCCAGGATGTTAGTGATTTATTCCCTAGTGAAGGGCTCAGCCAGTCCACAACACTGTCTCTGAGAGGTAAGAGGTGATGAGACGGGTAATCAATGAGAAAGGAGACCCGGGTGGGGTTGCCAAGCCATCCACTAAATTGGTGCGTGTCCTACAGGACACTCAAATCGCAGCCTTCCTCGTTATCTTTTTATCCAGACAGGAATCATTTGCATCTTTGCTGGACAAAATCACTTGAAGCTTATCAGCCCGTTTTAAGTTAACCACTCACTTCTAAGAACTGGAGCCCTAATCAATAGTAAATATAAGTCAACAAAGTCACTCTTCTGGAACAGAGGAGTCCAAAGGACTTTCCTACAGAAAGAAGCATTCTGTGAAAACCACCCCACCAGACAGCCCACTCCAAGGGGCCATACGGCTCTTGATATGTAGCTAGTATGACTGGGAAACAGAATTTTATGACATCTGCCCGGGATTGTCTAGCTTTCATAGTCTCTGGTGAGAAGTCTGGTGTAATTCTGATAGGTCTGCCTTTCTATGGTACTTGACCTTTTTCCCTTACTGCTTTTAATATTCTTTCTTTGTTTAGTGCATTTGATGTTTTGATTATTATGTGACGGGAGAAATTCCTTTTCTGGTCCAGTTTATTTGGAGTTCTGTAGGCTTCCTGTACGTTCATGGGCATCTCTTTCTTTATGTTAGGGATATTTTCTTCTATAATTTTGTTGAAGATATTTACTGGCCCTTTAAGCTGGGAAACTTCCCTCTCTTCTATACCTATTATCCTTAGGTTTCATCTTCTCATTGTGTCCTGGATTTCCTGGATGTTTTGTGTTGGGAGCTTTTTGCATTTTGCATTTTCTTTGGCTGTTGTGTCCATGTTTTCTATGGTATCTTCTGCACCTGAGATTCTCTCTTCTATCTCCTGTATTCTGTTGGTGATGCTTGCATCTATGACTCCTGACCTCTTTCCTAGGTTTTCTATCTCCAGGGTTGTCTCCCTTTGTGATTTCTGTATTGTTTCTGTTTCCATTTTTAGATCCTGGATGGTTTTGTTCATTTCCTTCACCTGTTTGACTGTGTTTTCCTGTAATTCTTTAAGGGATTTTTGTGTTTCCTTTTTAAGGGCTTCTACCTGTTTGCCTGTGTTCTGCTGTATTTCTTTAAGGGAGTTATTTAGGTCCTGTTTAAAGTCCTCTATCATCATCATGAGAAGTGATTTTAGATCCGGATCTTGCTTTTCCCGTGTGATGGTGTATCCAGGACTCGCTATGGTGGGAGAATTGGGTTCTGATGATGCCAGGTAATCTTGGTTTTTGTTACTTATGTTCTTAGGCTTGCCTCCAGCCATCTGGTTATCTCTAGTGCTACCTGCTCTTCCTTTATCTGACTGGAGCCTGTCCTTCCTGTGATCCTGGTTATGTCCAAACTCCTCAGAATCCAGCTGTCTCTGTGATCCTGCGATTCTGTGATCCTGAGATTCTGGGTGTATCAGAGCTCCTGGGAGTCAAGCTGCCTCTGGGACCCTGAGATCCTCGTGTGACAAGCTCCTGGGATCCTGGGATTCTGGGATCCTGGGATCCTGGGTGTGTTAGAGCATCTGGGAGTGGAGCTTCCTCTGGGTGTTGTGGGACTGGCTGAGGAGTTCTGCTCAGGGCACCTGTGCCACTGGTCAGGCAGGGTTCCTACACCCTGGGAATCTCGTTGGTCCCAATTACTCCTGGTTTTGGGACAGAAGTGTGGCCTCCTCCTGGAAATAGACTTTTAATTGTTCAAATTAATGCTATGGTATTCATATGTTAATACAACATTTAACTCAAACTGAGATGGCTAATGTTATATTTTAAGTTTAAATTACTGCAGTTAAGAGATTTACAAAACAAAAATGCCTCTAACCTGTAAGCCCCACTTGCCCAAAGACAGATAACTTCCTGGAATGCTGGGGGCTATTGTTCAGGTAAGATAACAGACCATGTGTTTTCACTTCTGCAAACAAGCTTGGTTGCCCCAACTACACAGAAAGTGCTTGATCACACCTAGGTGGTTTACAGTACCTAGGCAGGAAGTACATCAGGATGTTTGCTTGCCTCTGACTGCACAAAGACAGGAGGTATGCAGTCTTGTGAGTTTTGCCTATATACATTTCTGAGTAATATAATTTGGTGCCAGTCTCTGGGAATACCCATGTGGACCTGGCCAGTGTCCATCCTCCTGGCCAGTAATTAATAAAGTTTGCTTCAAATTTGGTTAAAAAATTGTGGTAATATTCATGTTGGGAGCAAACAAAAGAATCTTGTCCTAAGTACTGCCATTTTGTCTCAGACTGTCTTTAATTATAGGAGGAAACTAGGTTCAAGGTCCCAGATCCTAGGGGAACTGAGGACTTTCCAATAGCTGAACAGCTTCTGTTATTTTCTGTAACAGAACATAATGACTGTTTGTAACCACAGCTCCTGTTACTCATCCTTTGCTCCCCAAAACATTATGACTGTTCCTAACTACAAAAGAACAAGCGGGTTTGATTGGTAGGACTGTAAAACCTACATTCTAGGTCAGTTGACATTGATTAGCCACATAAGGAAAACCCTTATCTGTAAATCCTGATTGATGAAAAAATGTAACAATAACTTGATACAGATGTATGTGGTTTGTAAGCTTAAGTATTCTGATATCCTGGTTCAGGGGTCGCATTTATTATGAAATATAATACAGCAAGGGTCGTGTTGGTACCTGGCAGGCCCATGCCAAGGTGTCGCCCTGATAAAGCCCGTCATAAAACAGACCTAGGATAAAGGGGGTTTATTTGGCGGAAGGGAAGGGAGTGAGGGCCTGGAGAAAGGGTAGAAGCAAACAGACGGGAGCAGAGCCATGGGGTCAGAGAACGGGAGACAGAGAAAGACAGAAAGGGGGAAAAAAAGACGTGGGAACAAAAAGAATTGGGGTGGCGAGCAGTCTTTTAATAATTGCACCTGGCGGCGCTAGGTATTGGCTGCAGATGATGACGTAAGCCGTTGCTAGGTCCCTGGGAGAAGGCAAGTTTACTTGCCTGTAAACCAAACAGTAGTCAGCTCCCGAGTCTGTTCGGCAGCACTGATCAATCAGTAGTGGCTTGATTACAATAAATTTTTGTCATCTGCATTGACCTGGTGTGTGAGTTGATTTCTAAATTGGACCCAAGCAGACCCCATAAACAGTGTTATTCTCACCCGGTGGGATTAACAAAATACATTAAACCAGGCAGTGGTGGTGCACGCCTTTAATCCCAGCACTTGGGAGGCAGAGGCAGGTGGATTTCTGAGTTCGAGGCCAGCCTGGTCTACAGAGTGAGTTCCAGGACAGCCAGGGCTACTCAGAGAAACCATGTCTTGAAAAACCAAAAAAAAAAAAAAAAAAAACCAAAAACAAAAACAAAAAAACCCACCACACTAAGATCGGGATGTCATTAATTCAATATTATGTTTGCATAAATTATGGATGTGCATATATATAGATGTGTATGGTTATTATATTTTATCTATTAAGGTAATAATTAAATTTAAATGGCCAGCTGTGCCTAGTGGATTTCATATTTGGCATCCCTGTCCACCATTACGCCACGTTTTACTCACTTTTCATTGCTATGACCCAAACAACTGAAGACAGTTTAGCAGAGGCAGGGTTAATTTTGGCTAATGATTATAGAGGGTTCGGTCAATGGCTGCTTAGCCTCATATGCTTGCACGGGACATCCTGGCAGCAGAGGAGAGTCTTCACTTCCTGCTGGTTAGGAAGCAGAAGTTGCAAAGGGACGGGACCCGAATTCCTCCAGAGAGGCCTTACAGCTTCAAGTTCCAACGGTATCCTGAAGTAAAGCTACAAGCTAGGGAAGAAGTGGTCAAATATTTCCGTTAGCCTTATCAGGCAGCTTGTTAGATGGTGTTGTAGGGGACGGGGGATGGGGGAGGGTATTTTTGTGTTTTGAAGATTTTCTTTCTCTTTGACATCATATTTGTGTGTGCATAGAGATTAAGGGGGGGAGGGTGGGAATTGTCCTTTTTCCTTACAGGAAAGCAAAACTTGCACTAGCAAGAACTTGTCTTTGTGTTGTTCTCCCTGCACTTAGGATGGGTGTTCTCAGCAGGTACACAATCAATAATTGTTGAATGAATAAATAAACACAAAGCGACCAGGGTCTTGCCAGAAACCAAAGGGTAAGAGACTCCCTGCGGTAAGTTTGGCTGACAAGCATCAGCAGGAGCCTCCACGATCCCTCGCTTCAAATGGCTTTCTTATTCTGCAAAGTGCTCCCCTGCTGCTCCCCAGCCCTTCCCGGGAGCACCTGATGGCGGTTAATTATTCTTTGGGGAATGTGGCGGGGCTGAGTGAAGAACTGTGCTAAGGTCTGGGGCGGCAGTGAAGCACTGGGGCTGAGGTCTGAGGACTTGGGTGAGTACAGACCCACAGACCCAGGGTGGAGAGAGGCCTCACAGGAGAAAGGTCTGGGCATGAGAGGGGACTGTTAAAGCACACAGCGTCGACAGTGGCAGAGTTGAGCCCTGAAGCAGGGTCTTCTGTCATCCATGGATTCCCCTACCCCAACTAGTACCTAGTTTGCAGCCTCCTCCCTTGGGCCCTTCCTGCCTCATTGTCTACCATCTAGGGGAGTGAAAATGAAGTGGGAGGGGGTGCCCAGAGGTGGGGTGAGCGATGCTCCGGAAACTTCCATTCTGGGGGTTCCAGCAAACGACCATCCTTTATTACCTGACTGTCTGAGGGAGGGCTTGAACAGGGTGAGCAGGGCTGGTTGGGGTGGGAGGTTTGAACCACACTTTCCTCCCATCCTATGAATTCCCGGCCATTCCACCTCCAACAATGGGGCTGGAAGGGCCCTCTTCATGCTCCAGTTGGGGAGGCCCAGTCAGGACCGAGTTGGGCGGGAGTCCAAGGCTTCCTCCCAGCGGGGAAGATTCTGTGGTTTCTCTGACAGGGGCTCAGCCTCTTATCTTATCCCTCTCGTTTTGTTGTATCGTATTAGGAATGAGGAGCTGGAGAGACAACGTCCAGATCCCAGGCCTGATCTTCACATTGATCTTGGAGCTATGTGTGGCTTGTCCCGTGTGTCACCTAAAAAAGACCCCTCTCCGTCCCCACCCCTCCGTCCCCACCCTCTGACTCAAGCCCATGGGAGGGAGCCAAGCTCAGCCTCCAGATCATAAGTACTGGTCAGGCTGTCTGGTGAAGTCCTGAGGTGGGAGGTGAGGGTGGGGTGGGAGTGCAGGGTTGAGATAGTGTGACATTGGAGGGAGAGACTCCATTGGGCCTGCATTCCTGGAACGGGGATGACAATATGGAATGGTTTTTAAGGGTTTCACTAAATTCACTGGAATGGGAGACAGAATTTCCTGACTGGAAACAGGACCTATGGAAGACAGAGTAGGTCAACAGTTGGGGCTCTCCTTGCCCTGGTGCTTTTCCTGTGTTTGGGCCCCTTCCTCGATGTAGTCTGCCATAACTAATATCACTGTCATCCTGACTGGATTTTAAACTATTTAGGAGACACACCTAGGGCCATATCTTCAAAGATTTAAAAGAGGCTGCAGGATTCCTTATGGCAGAGACAAAACATGGGATGCCCTGATTGTTCTTCCAGAGGTCCTGAGTTCAATTCCCAGCAACCACATGGAACACAGTATGTTCTCAGAGAGCCCAGAAATATGGACAGGAGGAAGAAGGCACCTTTCCTACCAAGAACAGATTTTGATCACACTGGAGTAGCCAAGATGATGCCACAATAGGAGGACTGAGGAACAGAAGTAGTGAGGCCCCCAGGGCAGGAACCTGACTGTCCAGGGACTCACATATGACTCAGGGTGGCTGGGGCTCTTGGTGATGGGGAGCCACAGAAGGTTCTTGGGGAGGGATGGAATTGGGGATGGGCAGTGACTAACAGGTTCTTAACGATCATATTGAGACTGCCATTAGCTGAAAGTGTTCAATTAGGAAGAAGTGAAATCCAATCTGCGTGGACTCGTCAGCAATGGATTGATTCCTGAGACAAGATGGGAGGAACTCTAGGTTCTTAGAAAGCACTAGCTTCAGGGCCTCAGCACAGCTCCTACTAGCAGGGTCTCGGTCTTTCTAGAGGTAACATTGTAACCTAGTTTCCCCAGGCTATACAACTGAGCATCTGATATTTTAAACACTTCCCAAACTAGGAAGAAAAGCTATTGTTTCAAGCTTTCTGTTGTCTCAGTATTGTCTAGCGACAAGAGAGGCTGGAAAAAGACACAGATGGAGGGCTAGGCCAGCTATGTCAGAGGGACGATGTGGTTCCAATTCTGCCTGAGTCTAGGCTTAGTTAGGTTCACAAGGAGACAGTCCCCAGGCTGTTGTGTTTATGGACCTGAAACTTCTGGTGTAGCACCGGGATGTGGTGCAATTGCCCAAGGCTCTGGATTCAATCTCCAGCACCAATTAAACCAGGCATGGTGTCATTTGCCTGTAAGTCTATCTCTTGGGAGGTGAAGGCAAGACAATCAGAAGTTCAAGGTCTCTTCAGCTACATAAGGAGTTTGAGGTCAACCTGGGCTAGAGATCCTGCCTCAATCAATCAACCTATCAACCAATACCAATAAAAATACAAAAAGTCTCAGGCATTGGTTTGGTAAATTGTCATAATGTTTTTCTGGTGTTAAGAGATGTGAGTCTAGAGAGCTAGAGAGATGGCTCAGTGGTTAAGAGCACTGACTGTTCTTCCAGAGGTCCTGAGTTCAGTTCCCAGCAACCACATGGTACTAGGATCCGATGCCCTCATCTGGTGTGTCTGAAGACAGCTACAGTGAACTCATATACATAAAATAATAAATTTTAAAAAGAGAGAGATGTGAATCTAGCTGGGAAATGATGGCTCACACCTTTAATCCCAGCAGGCAGATCTCTGTGAGTTTGATGCCAGCCTGGTCTACAAAGTGAGTTCTGGGACAGCCTGGGCTACACAAGAGAAACCCTGTTTCAAAAAAAACCAAAAAACAAAAAACAAACAAACCCACATTCCTCCCCCTCCTCCCCCCCAAAAAAAAACAAAGAGAGAGAGAGAGAGAGAGAGAGAGAGAGAGAGAGATGATTCTAACATTGAAGGGCTGGAGATAAGGAAGCAGCTTACTGGCTCATGTAAGTTGCAAGTCTGGGAACCATTAGTGATGTTCAGTGAGGTCAGATAGCATCTGCCTGACATCTAATCATCAGTTCTTCTGATCTGTCTTTATTCTGCTCTCTGGCTCTCTCCATTAGTTATGCTCAGCTTATTCAGTGAGCAGAAGGAGCAGAAGGAGGCTGTTCTGTCAGCATCACGGTCCTGGGAGAACTCCAGGTGCCTGGATGGAGTGCAGAAAGTATCCCAGCCCTGAGGCCAGGGGAGGGTGGCTACCATAACTGGTAGAGCCACTGTCACTGTAGGATCAGGGAAAGAACATTTGCTCAAGGAAGAAGTGTGAATTCTCCTGGGAGTAGATGCTGAGTCAAGAAAGAGTCTAGCACCTGTAGTCCATGACAGGAGGTCTTCCTCACACTGGGCTGATTCTGCAGTTAGAAAGCAGATGAGCTCACTGGAGAGACCTGTCCAAGTTTAGGCTAAAGATTGTCCAGCATTTTCCAGGAGTTGGGAGAGTCAAGGTGAACCAAGACCCAGGAGGAGACAGCAAAGATGTCAGGATGCTGTGAGCTGTAGAAAGCTATAGGGATAGGGCAGTGGGAAGAGACAAGGGTTTATCAACAGCACCATGGAGAGCTTTGGAAAAACCAGGAGAAGTAGGTTGGAACCCACCTTCAAGGGTCCATACCAGGAAGGAGAGAGCACTGGGGCCAGGCAGGTCCTCCAGGTTCTTGCCTTAATGGGGGCGAGAATACACTTGTAGCAATTATAGGAGGCTGATGCTTCCAGACAGAAGCATCAGGGTTATTGTTGGATCTAAAGACCTGGTCCCATGCACAACATGCAGCGCACGGGGCCTATCTTGTTTTATTGTTTTGATTGTGTTTCCCACCTGCCATGGTATGTAATATGTAAGTATCATTTAAACTTAGATTTAGAACCATTCAATAACATGACAGCAAAAACAGAATATGAGCAACTCAGGAGAAGGAAAGATGAAAACGGATGGTTCTGTCCACCCTCCTCCAGCCTGCCCTTCCTCGTGTAAATGCTTTGTAGCATTTTCTTGGGAATTTTTCTAAATATTTTTAGTGCATGGACAGGTATGTGTATGGCTGGATTTAAAGGAGACCAGTGGACTGTTACCAAGCACTGTCCTGCACCTTGCTTCTTGCCTTCGCTGTGTCTCTAGGAGTTCATCAGCACGGATGGAATCCATTCTCTTTCAGGAACAAGATGACTTCTGTTGTGGGAATGCAGCCGGCTTTGCTGTTGTTTCTGATCCACTGCCATTAAAAGTATTATTTTAATGTCCTAGAGATGTAGTTCAGTTGTGGAGAGCTTGTTTAGCATGTACCAAGCTCTCTCTCGATAGGCCATACTAGGGCATGGTATAAAACCATGTGATGGCCCACACCTATGATCCCAGCACTTGGGAGGTAAAGGCAGGAAGGTCAGAAGTTTGAGGTCATCTTGGACTATCTAAAGTCTGAGGCCAGACTAGACTACATGAGACTCTGTCTCCAACCAACCAACCAACCAATCAAACCAACCAACCAAATGGAGGGCTGGAACATGGCACAGCTGGAGAGGGCTTGCTCAGTGCTTGCAAGGCTTTGGCTTGATTTTTAGTGTGGTGTCAAACAGAACAAATAAAACAACTCCCACAAACAAAAAACTAAATGCTAACAACTTTTGTTTTGTTTTGTTTGTTTTTTTCGAGACAGGGTTTCTCTGTATAGTCCTGGCTGTCCTGGAACTCACTCTGTAGACCAGGCTGGCCTCAAACTCAGAAATCCGCCTGCCTTTGCCTCCTGAGTGCTGGGATTAAAGGCGTGCACCACCACTGCCTGGCAAATGCTAACAACTTTAAATGCTAACAGCTTCAAAAATATAGAAATTTACCTTTATTTATTTATTTTGTATAGGGAAGGGGATCTTTCCTGTACATGGTGTGTGAATGGAAGTCAGGAGAACTTGTGGACGTCAGAGGATAACTTGTTAACGCATCCTTTAACACATTCACCCTGGTACACAGAAGGAACTACTTTGGTGCCTTCAATTCCAAGGAATAGAATTGTTAAAGAGTTTGCGTGCAGACCTTACTCCCTAACCTATGATAGGTTCACTTAGTGACTTCTCCTTTACCATCATGCGAACACGACATGCATTCTAAGGAAACTAGACTTTCTTTTTTTTTTTTTTTTAATTATTTTATTTATACGAGTACATTGTAGCTGTCTTCAGACACACCAGAAGAGGGCATCAGATCCCATTACAGATGGTTGTGAGCCACCATGTGGTTGCTGGGAATTGAACTCAGGACCTCCAGAAGAGCAGTCAGTGCTCTTAACCTCTGAGCCATCTCTCCAGCCCAGGAAACTGAACTTTCCATTTCGAATCTTGGTCTTTTCCTGGACTAGTGGTGTGTGGTGCAGTTCTCTCAGGTTGCTAGGTTGCAGTAGCAAGCTGATTCCAGCCACAAGACCATGATGCAAAGCAACCTGTAGACACAGCGTAGTGTTGCTACTCTGTGATGGTAGGTAGGTATCATTCTTCAGACATTTTCAATTTATGAGGGGCTTCAGGAGACATAACTCCCATTGTACGTTGAGAAGCGTCTGTGTATTTAACAGTGTGATTGGCAACACTAAATGGGCCTTCAAAGAAGTCATATGGATGTTATAGTTACAGAGGTTCAGCCAGAGCACACAGCTGCCATTTGCTGCCTTTTTTGTTATATGAATATGTGTGTGTGTGTATTTGTGTGTGTGTGTATGAGAGAGAGAGTGTGTGTAAGTGTGTGGAGACCAGAGGAGTTGGTTTTCTTCTTCCACTATGTGGGTCCCAAGGATAGAATTCAGGTTGCCAGATTTGGTGGTACCTTACTTTGCTGAGCTACCTTGTTGGCCATCAATATAATGTTGGACAGCTACGTAATGCTCAGAAAGTCATAGAATGTATATACATCCCCACAAATGGTAAACAAGCATGCTGTTGTCTTGCCACTGTGACACTAATAAAATACGAAGCTTTGCTTGAAGGATGATCTGGTATAACCTTTCTACCTCAATTGCATTAACTTAATCATGGCTGTGGCTGACGGCCTTTCCCCCAGGGAACGGGTTCTCTCAAGGCAAACTTTTACTTTTGAAGACAGAAACTCAGTATGTAGCCCTGGCTGGTCTTGGAACTTACTGTATAGATCAGGTTGGGCTAGAACTCACAGAGATCCTCCTGTTTCTGCTTCCCAAGGGCTAGGACTACAGGTGTGTGCCACTGCACCCATGGAAGCATGACCTGGCCTAGAAAATGTTTAGTTTTGTTTGTGTTTTAATTTTAATTCACTTATGGGTTACTTATATACTACCTAATCTTCTTTTTTTTAAAAAAAGAATTATTTATATATTTTATTTATATGAGTACACTGTTGCTGTCTACAGACACACCAGAAGAGGGCATTGGTTTCCATTACAGATAGTTGTTGAACCACCATGTGGTTGCTGGGACTTGAACTCAGGACCTCTAGAAGAGCAGTTAGTGCTCTTAACCACTGAGCCATCTCTCCAGGTCTTGCCTTGCCTTCTCAGCTAGCCTTCTTTAGTGTACTGTTCCAGAACAGGGATGCCTAGGTCAATGACATGAGCATTTTTATGACTAATAGCCTTTTTATGAGACAGAACTATGTGCAGCATTTGGTGTTGTTAATAAAAATCATCTTTTGCTAATTTTATAGTTAACTACAATCTTAGTTTCCTTTCTATTTTAATTATCAGTGAGGTTGGATGTCCTAGTATACACATATTTGCTTATTAATAGTATTTTTGCTTCTCAGACCTGCCTATTCCCTCTTCTCTCACTTGATTGATAGTACATCCCTTTACAGAGGAAATAAGGGATTGTCTTATCTGGGAAAATTCTATCTACACAGGCCCCATGACCTTCTGAGATATTATCGATCACCACTAGATTATAAAAGTCAACCTTGCATGTGAGAACTTGGAGGAGGAAGTCGTGGGGTAAACAAAGATGGTGTGGCATGGAGACACAGGAAAACAGACTGGAGGGCAACTAGACAACAGTGGAGTGCAGAGATGGAGCTGTGAGCCAGGACAAACATCCGAAGGCAGCATAGAGAGCAAAGATGTTCTAGGTATGTCACCTCTGAGCTTCTCAGTGGAAGCCTGGTGCCTTAGACTAGGTGTCTTGTTGATAAGATACCCTAACCTGCAGTATCTTAGGGAAGAAAGGGTTCACTGTAGCTCACTATTCCAGGTCACAGTCTATCACTTTGGGGATGTCAAGGCAAGGATTGGAAGCAGCCAGTCACAGCAACAGCAGTGAGCAGAGAAAGAATGTACACGTGCCTCATCTCAGCCTGCTTCCTCTCCTCTTACACAGTCCAGGGCCCTAAACCAGAAAATGGTGCTGTTCACTTTTAGGCTACTTCTGTCCATATCAATGCAAGTGATCAAGATAATTTGTCATCGGGATTCTCTTTTCACATGACTCTAGAGTGTCTCATGCCAACAATTAAGTAAACATCAATGCCGGAGACTAGTGTGCCCTGGTTGTGCTTTGAGATGCCCACGTGAGTGTGTCGGCACTTTCACCAGGGGAGTCCTGTGGGCAGATAGAGCAGTGAGACTGAAGTCTAGTAGGCATTGGGGGCCAGCTATGTCCTTCACTAGACAGTGATCCAATTTCACCGCAGTTAAACCCTCTGTTGCAGACCTTTTTTAGCGTTGTGCTTCTTATCCTTTCCTTTTTTCTTTCTTAGGAAGATTTATTTTAAATTATGTATGCGTGGGTGGGATTTGTGTGCGTGTGTGGGTGTCTCTGGAGGTAAGAAGAGGGTGCTGGATCCTCTGTAGCTAGAGTTACAGGTGGTTGGGAGCCACCCAGCATGGGTACTGGGATCAGCAAGAGAAATACGCATTCCTTTTTATTTTATTTTTTAGATAAATATGTGAGCACACTGTAGCTGTCAGACACACCAGAAGACGGCATGAGATCCCATTACAGATGGGTGTGAGCCACCATGTGGTTGCTGGGAATTGAACTCAGGACCTCTGGAAGAGGAGTCAGTGCTCTTAACTGCTGAGCCATCTCTCCAGCCCCTGATTTGTATTTCTCTTATTAATTTCACATATAAAGACATTTTATTTATGACTATCCATACATGCATATGTGTGTAAACATACATATGTGTATGATTGCATGCTATAGATCTAGAACATTTGTTTGTTCTGAAACAGAGCCTCCTGGTGTAGCCTAGACTGCTTCAAACACAAGAGATCCCCTGCCTCCATCTTCTGAATGTTGGGGTTACAGACCTGTGCCTCTATACCTGGCATATCCAATTTATCATGATTTCTCTAACGGTGGTGTGTGTGTCCTTATATATTTTTCTACCTCTTGCAGAGATGTTCACATTTACTTTTTCTCTTTTAAATGATAATTTGTAAATTAATCCTTGATAATATTTAATATATATTCAAGTTACCAGACTTTGTCACATCTCCCACAAATTTACCAATTGTCTTTACATTTATTTAGTTTATTTGAGTATCTTGCTGTTGCTGAAATACATAGAGCTGAAGACTATGATGAGTTCTGATCAATGCATATCCCAGAGTACCCCATGTTTCTATCAGACATGGAATTGTTCTGTTCCTGTAGCCTGTTTCCCTCCTACCCAGTCTCAGCCTGCCCTGCTGGGCCAGAGGCAGATTCCTATCGCCATAGATCAGCCTTGCTGCTCCAGCACTTCACATAAAATCAGCTGTGAAGCTGGTCTCCTCTGCATCTGGCTTCTTTTACTTGACATAATGTGTTTGAACTCCTTCCTGTTGAGACACTGTTTCTTTTTATTACTTAGTGACATTCCCTTGTGTGAGCACAGCACAGTTGCACATTCTTTCTCTTGTGGATTGACACTGGAGATATTCCTAACATTTTTACTGCAATGAATTACACTCAGGTAGATTTTCTTGTGCCAACTTTTTTCAGGACTTTTGTTCTTATTTATCTTGGGTAAACACCAGAGCACAGACAAGCTAGGTTCCACACAGTGTGCACATTTAACTACTTTGGAAACTGCCCTATTGCTTTCTAGAGAGATGGCCAGGCTCCATTTCATACTGCCACCAGCGGCATGTGTACTTTCAATTTCTCCGTAGCTTTGCCAACATATGATGTTAAAAAGATTTTAAATCTTAATTACTCTGGTGGAGTACAGCAATATCTCATTGTAAGCGTAATTTCCATTTTTTTCTGATGACTTTGATGTTGAACACTTTTTCTTGTTCTTATTGTCTATTCATACTTCACTATACTCAATACAAAGCCCAAGGCTTTTTATGTACTCAAGTTTAGCGATTTTTCTAGTCACTCTCTAGCCCAAGCTTGCCTCAAACTTGCAGCAAACCTCCAGCCCCAGTCTCCCAAGTGCTGGGACCAAAGGCACGAACCATCATGCCTGGCAGTTTTATTGCTCCTCAACTGAGAAATCTTTCCTAACACTAAAACACCAGTAAACATTGGAGTACGCGTTTGGAATCTATGTTTAGTTTAAATTGTGAAGACTCTATAGTTACCTTTGTGCTTCAGTGACCCAAATATCTGATGGAAACTATTCACGGAAGAATTATTTTGGCTCATGGTTTCAAAGGGTCTCAGTACATCACAGTGGGAAAGACATGGTAGTGGCCACAGTGGTGATGGCAGCTGAGATGGACCTCGAACCAGGGAGACAGTCTAGCCTCCAGAGGCCTCCCCTCCTCTTGTCTCCTATTTCCATCAGACAGGTCCTACCTCCTGAACTCAACAGCCTCCTTAAAGATCATGACAGCTGGGGAACAAGCACATAAAATGTGAGCCTCTGGGGTCTACTTCAGATGGTAACCACAGTAGGAATGGCTTATCCTTGAGTTGTGGACTCACTGAGACGCAGGCTAAATAAAACATAATTCATTCCTTTCGCAACACGTTTGATCTGCTGCATTTACTTTAAAATGACTTTTCCATATAACTGAATCAATGTCCTTTCCACCAATGCTGTTGATATGTTTTCCCATATGCTTTCAATGATCAGGGTTATACAGTGTGTAAGATGGCAAAGCTACCTTTACACTTGATTGTTTTGGATAGTCTTGCTCAGTTATTTGTCTGAGCTGATGGCAGCGTGGTGAATAATGATTTCTCTCTCCCCCTCTCCACCAAAGATGTCCACATTCTAATACCTGGAGCCTGTGAATATGCTACCTCGCAGAGCAGAAGGAGCTAAGCAAGATTTTTCAGATATGGCTACCTGAATGACCTTGAGACATGAAGGCCATCCTGAGTTGTATAGATGGGCCCTGTGTGACTAAAAAGATGCTTAGAAGAGGAAGACAGGAAGACAGGATTAGGAGAAGGAAGACCTCTTCGGATGGGAGCAGAAGTTGGGGTCAGGTGGCCACATGTCAAGGAATACTGGCAGTCCCCCAAAACCAGAGGAGACAGAAGGGGCTGCTCTGCTAGAGCCCCCAAAGGATCCAGCCTCTAGACTGCCTTCAGCTCCCTATCATCCATCTCACACTGCTGATCCTCCAGACCTGTAGAAGAGTAGCAGGCTGTAACAGCACCAGGAAACAATGTACTAACTGAAGGATTGGTTTTAAGCCATGCGTGGTGGCTCTCCACAATCCTAGCACTTTGCAGGCTGAGACAAGAGGGTTGTCCTGAGTTCAGACCAGCTGCGGATGCAGAGGGACACTTTGTATCTAAAAACCAAAAAGAAAGAGAAGGTAAAGGTGGAAGGCAGCGGGACACTTTGTATCTAAAAACCAAAAAGAAAGAGAAGGTAAAGGTGGAAGGCAGTATGTGGGGCAATGGGGGTGTGGTCCAAGTCTTTAATCACAGTGCTCAGGACGCAGAGGCAGAGGCAGAGGCAGAGGCAGAGGCAGAGGCAGAGGCAG